>JARHVA010005124.1:92500-240000 GCA_037957365.1 Torreya grandis | reverse complement strand
TCGGTGCATTCATTAGAAGATTATGGAATGGGGTATAATTATTTCTTAAGTGGTTACCTTATTAAACTTCACTAATTCCATAAGTTACTTCTCATGGAACATACATATCATTTAGATTTATTGAATGGCTTAAGCTCTTTTAATATTGCATTGGCTATGTCAATATAAATAGTTGAACATTTAGTTACTAGACCATGGAATTACAATGTCAAATTATAACATTGATTGTTATGAAATGAGTAGGGTATGTATCATGTGAATAATGAAATGACATTAAAGGATATAAGGTATTGAGACTCATCTAATATCACTAAATAATCTTGTATTGAATATGTTCTCTCTTATTCTTTAGTATAATTTTTTGTATGAATAAGTAAAAATATGAAAATCTTTAATTATTTCTATTTGATAATTTAATTACTTTTTTATATTATATAACATGCATTTTGATATAATCTTATGATTAACCTGAGTGATAACTTTGGAAAATGAAGTTATCCTTCTTAGTTAAAATAATCCTTTAACTTAACCATCCTTGAGTAGGACTAAAACCCACTAAGGAGAGTGAGGTATTTACCTACGTTTAAGGACCTATAAATGGTCCTATGTGGAAGTATGAGTACCACTTATGGCACTCAAGATTTATCAATGTGTCCACACATTGATACATCCAAAACCCCATACTCTTATTATGATAACACAATTCCAAATAACACCTATTGTATGTGTTTATCTCTAACTAATTGCCTTAGTTCCCCTACTTTGGTTTTAATTATGTGTGCATAAAGTGTAAAGACTATTTTTGTTACAATATCAAGACTTAGTATGTGGGCCTAACATGTGTCCAAAATGTACTCTGATATATGATTCCAAATTTTTTTGGAGTTGATTCATCTGGTATCAAAGTAGTTTTCTTCTCTAAGGAACTCTAAGACTGAATATTTTCCTTTAAACAATTACAATCTTCTAATTTATCACTTGTGACTTCTTAAGATGGTTCAAATGAAATCAAATAGAGGAAACATCCACATGAATCCTTTAAATGTCAACCTATCTAGGGCTCATCGAGGCCACATCCCTAATTGTAACCTAGAAGAATTACCTATGAATAATGTTGACAACAATATCAAGGTACCCAATTATAAAGCAATCAATGGGATTCCAACCGATAAGCATGAGGAAATCCTTAATGGAATCTTGACATCCCTTAACACCTTACAAGGAAACATTGATAACAAAGAATAAATATTGAACAATATTAAATGGGTATCCCAAGTGGAAGTACCTATCTTGGAAATGGGACAAGTGATAGGACCTATAATTCAAGCACTACCTTTGACCACCATTGACCCAATCATCAAGGAGATGAAGAAGCTTCCACCACCTACCCTTTTAGGTGAGGAATATAATGATGTAGTTCATGCATGGTTGATACACTTTTAAAAGTACTTTAATTTCCATAATATTCCATCTAATGTAGGACCTATTGCATTATGGTGGAACCACCTTTGTGATATTGGAGGATATCAGCATTTGAACCTATCTTGGTCTATTTTTAAGACTCACTTTTTAAGAGGTACCTAAATTCAAACTATAAGGAGCAGAAAATTATCAATTTTCACATTTTAAAGTAAGAGAACATGTTTGTTGTTGAGTATGAGAACAAGTTTTTGAATTTGTTGCATTATGTGAACTATATGCATGATGAGGAAACTAAGATTAATAAGTTTAAACTTAGACTTAAGGATATTCTAATGCATGATGTTAACATGAAAAATAATTTTTTTTATAACAATGAAATCAACCTACAGGGCTGAGGAGAAATAAAAGTTTCACCAAAAGGTAAGACAAGAATTCAAGTCAAGTAGGTAGGAGTCTAAAGCAAAGAACCTTTCCCCCCTGAAAAATAACTTCATAAAATTTGATCCTAACCACAAAATTTTAGGAGGAAATAAAAATTTTAGCAAGTTTTATAAACAAAATAAAAATTTCAACTCCCATGGATCTTCCAAACCTAGTTCTTATAAGAAGGAACATTATAAAACAACTAACATGGACCTACCACAACTGATAACACTATTCTAGTAGCATATTCTAGAATAATTATGTGCTGGGAATGTGGTGATAATAATTATTAAAAGGATTATCCTAAACTAAAATCATGCTAAGCAGTGAATCATAAAGTATATGCTATTGTTGATAATCACAGTGTTGACTTGTAGGCCACTCCAACTAAGACTTGAGGTATAATTAACAGTTTTCCTTTAACTATCTTATTTAATTCTAATGCAATAGATTTTATTATTTCTCCTTTGATACTAAAAAATGTGATAGTAAACCCATCTTGATAAAATAAGGTTGGGAAGTTGAATTCCATATCGGCAAGTAAGTGCCTATTCTTGAGTTCTTAGAATAAGTAGAATTATATCTTGGTGTTTTTGAAACCAATGTAAATATTTTTATCACATCTTTAAGGTCTTAAGATCTCATTATTAGGATGGATTAGCTACATGAATATCAATCCATACTTTATTGTGTGGGAAAAAGAGTGCAATACACCAATGACCTTGGCCAAATTATAGAATTGCAAGGCATGCAAGGGTTTACAAGATGTAAAACACTTTCAACCTTACAGTTGAAAAGAGCTACTAGGAAGGGTTGCAAGCTCTTTATAGTCCAATTTGAAGAAATATCCAATGAAAAAGAGTTAGAACATGTAGATTTTCCTATTCTAAGGGATTTTATGGATGTATTTCTTAAAAATATGCCATGTCTACCACTCAAGTGAGAATTTGAATTCTCTATTGACATCACCCTGACTCTGCCCCTATATGTAAGGCACCTTATCACATGAATGTGGATGATATACAAGAGTTGAAAGTTTAGTTTTAAGAACTTCTAGATATTGGAAACATATAACCAAGTGTGTCTCCTTAAGGTGCTTTAGTAGTCTTTATGAAGAAGAAGGATGGTACACTAAGGTTTTTCATTAATTATCACATGTTAAATAAGGTAATAATAAAAAACTATTATCCATTGCCAAGAATTGATGACTTATTTTACCAAATGAAGGGTGTTTCAATATTTTGTAAGATCGACTTGAGATCTGGTTATCATCAATTATGAATCAAGGAAGAGGACATACATAAAACTACTTTTAAAACTTTATATAGACAATATGAGTTCATGGTTTTGCCTTTTAGCTTAACCTATGCACCTATAGATTTCATGAATATTTTGAACAACATATTTAGAGATTTCTTAGATAAGTTTATGTTGGTTTTTCTTGATGATATTTTTATTTATTTCAAAAATGAGACAAGACATGATCAACACCTTCATCTAGTCTTGTAAAGACTCAGACAACATAGGATTTATTGGAAATTATCTAAATGTTCTTTCTATGAACCATAAATTCATTACTTGGGACACATTATTTCTAAATAAGGTATTGCTATTGACCCTACCAAGATCAAATCTATCCAAGATTGGCTTGCTCCTTCTAATGTGTATGAAGTGTGCAACTTCATGGGTTTGGTTGGTTATTACCGGCATTTTGTTGAATTTTTTTTGGTGTGACCTATCCCATAACTTCCTTACAATACAAAAGAAATAAGTTTATATGGACTCCTCAATGTGAGGAATAATTTATTAAACTTAAGGGGTTGATTATAATAGATCATATTTTTATTATACCAACCTAAATGTCAACTTTAAAGTTTGGGTGGATGCTTCTAAAGAAGGATATGGAGGTATCTTGACTCAAGATGGAAAGGTTATGGCTTATGAGTCATAAAAGTTGAAAGAACATGAAAAAAACTACCCTATGTATGACATGGATCTTTATACCATTGTTCATACACTCAAACAATGGAAACAATTCCTACTAGGAAAGCCTTTCCAAGTAAAATTTGATCATTCAAATCTTTAGTATTTGTTCTCTCAAAAAGAGTTAAATGCATGCTAGTGTAGGTGGCTATAATTTCTGAGTAATTTTGATGTGAATAGATATGTCAAAGGCAAGGAGAATAATATGGTTGATGTACTCAGTAGATGCATGTACCTCACTACCTTGTCAATGTTACAAGGAAATTTTAGAAGTTTTATTTTGTAAAAATATCTTGCTAATGTATTCTACTGTGATGTAAGAGTAGGTTTGGCTAAAAAGCCTATAGAAAAAATATTTATTGAATTTTATCTTCCAATAAATGGCCTAAGAAGGCATAAGGGTATATTTATGTCCCCAAGTTAGGAGACTTGATAAATTCTATACTTAATAAAGTGCATACAACACCTTATTATGCTCATTTAGGGGTTAAAAAAATTATGCATGAGCTAAAAAAGACTTGTTTTTGACCTAGAATGAAACATGATGTCATTAAATTTATAGTGAAATACTTAGAATGTCAGTGGGTCAAGGTTAAGAATTACCATCTAGGGGGACTATTATACCTTCATGATATTTTGAGAGATAAGTGGGTTGTATTCTCACTTGATTTTATTGTAGGTCTTCCAAAATCATGAAACAAGCATGATATAATCCTAGTACTAGCTGATAAAGAAACTAACATTGGCCACTTTATTACTAGGGATTTAACTAATGATGTATCCATATTTTTGGAACACTTTATTAAGGAATTTTTAAGACTCCATGATATACCTGAAGTGATCATATCATATTGGGACAAACTATTTACTTCAAGATTTTGGCACATTTTAAATATAACCTTTAAAACAAAGTTGAATTTTAGCTCTTCATATCATCTAGAAATAGATGGGTAAAAAAAATGGCTCAACCAAGTCATTGAATATATGTTGTGAATGTATGTAATGGATCAACAAATAAAATGGGAGGACTATCTTCATCTCATTGAATTTGCATATAATAATTTTTACCATTTAGCTATTAAGATGTCTTCATTTGAAGCCTTATATAGACGCAAGTGCAAAAAACATCTTAGATGGGACAACATGTAAAATAGGGTTATCAATGGACCTAATTTATTATTTGAGTATGATAGGTAGATGCAATTAATAAGGTATAATTGAAAAATAACTTTTGATATGCAAAAGAGCTATGCAGATCTCAAGAGAGCTCCACATGAATTTAGTATGGGAGACAAGGTTTATATATGCATTACACAATAAAAAATTATATTAAATTTGTCAAGGCTTCCAAATTAGTACCACATTTTGTCAATCATTTTGATATAGTGGAAAAAATTAAACCTATTGCTTACTAATTGTCACTTCCTCCTTCTCTTTCAAGGATTCATGATGTTTTTCATATAGCATTATTGAGAAAGTATATATCTAATCCATCTCATGTTTTGGATTGGACTCATTTATAGGTCATAGAAGAGGAAAAAATCTAATTGGAACCAGAGAGAATCATGGACCCTCATAGTGTTAAGTTGTGTAATAGAGATATACAATAGGTTTTGGTGCAAAGTTACCCTACCAGCAAAAGGAACACTACTTGGGAAGACATTCATGTTTTCAGACAACATTATGCATGGATTTTTTATTAAGTCATCAAGACAACTCCCTTACAAGAGGGGGAGAATGTTAGGATTCTATATTTTCATTATATATTCTATTATTTTGACATTAACATTATGATTGTTAAACTAGTTATTATGTTATTTAGTTGGATTATTTATGGTAATGATTGCAATAGTGTTGGGTTGTATACTTAATTTTGTGATTAATTATTTGATAGACTTATTACTAATGATGACGATTTTATAAATCTATATTATTTATTTATTAAAGACATAATGTGATTGATTTCCTTTTCAGTGGTTATAGGTTTTGTCTATGAGATAGGTAGATGTTGGAGGTTGTACTCTTAGAACCAAGTGAAATTTGAGCACATCAACATGTCTGATAGGTATACATTTTTTTTCATTCAAACACCTTATTTATTCATTATGTTTCTGATCTATGATCTTTATGTTTGTGGTTACTATTTTACTTTGTTTATTTCATTAGAGTCATTATTTATTGTTCTTTTTCATTATATTCTATTATATGTTTTTGATATCCAAAACCTTTATTCCTTATGCATGAATCCATTATATATTCTCTCCCACAGGTATTTTAATCTTCTTCTTTCCATTAATCCTAGTACCATATGTAGTTATGTACATAAACCTACCTAGACCTAAAACCCCCCTTGGGAACCCTTGTCACACTTTTCATTCATGTTCTAACCCCCTTGACCTAGCACTATATGCTAGGGTGGTGGCATGGTGTTTCAACTACTAGTTAAGTTATGGCATGATTTTGGCTTAGATTTGGTCTAATTCATTGATAATGTTTTGAATATTATGCTATCAATGTAAGTTAATAGCATATGAGGGAATATATTAACCTTTTTTTATGAGGTAGGTGGTGTTTTAGCAAAGGTTTCAATATTAACAAGGTTTGTTTGTGTTTAATACATTTATTTATCACTAATCTCATTTTCTATTGGTGGAAGATTGATTAATTAAGCATCCTTCTAAACTCATCATTAATGATGAGGTTAGTGGATGATTGCCTTATGATCTAGATGTGTTTCTCTCTCCTCCCAAAAAAAATGTGAATTGACTAGGGTATGGGGGACCAGATGGAAAGAATGGGAATTTTGGATGGTGAGAAAAAGAGTTAGGAAGATGGAAAAATTGGTGAATAAATAGTGAAAATCTTAGATAGTTTTTAATTATTGACTTGACTAGTTGAAAAACACACACAATGGTGCTTGGTGAAGCAATAGAGTTTCTTATATTTTTTTGATTTTGGAGTCTTATACATTTTTAAGTAAGTTATTTGGTTTTATGTGTTGATTGTGTTAACTATGTTATAATGTAAATAAAGATTTAGAGGCTGCTTATATAGTCAGAAGTCTTAGGATTTTTTACTACATATATAGACCCCATTAAATGATATGTCTATACATCTCATTACATATAAACTTGTAATGAATGTATATATATTGTATATATTATTTGGTTTGAATCCTTATCTGCATGTAGTCATTTTTTTCCATAAATGGGTCATGGATTGTCTTTTCATGCATATGAATTTGAAATATTTTTGTGTGCAGACTGTGTCTCACAAAAGGCAACTCTGAGTTTCAAATGTATATATGTTTTTTCAATTTTAAAGAATCAATGATGTTTTATACATATGGGTTGGAAAACATCTTGGGTATTGACTTCATTTATTTAATATGGGTGCATGTGTATAATGACTTCATGTTACAAAGGTCAAGAATTACCACTTCATTTTATATGGAAATTGTGTTTTATAAAATAATGTCTATGTGGTTCCTTGTTAGTGACTCTATTATTTCAAAGGGTAACTATGTTATTTTAAATGGATTGTATTTTACATATTTAATTAATTATGTTGTTAATAAGAATCTATGGTGTGTATCTCATTATTATCTAGTTTTCCTTTCTAATGATTAGGTTCTGTTCATATAATGACTATGTCAGTCTACAATGACTATGTCAATCTACAATGACTATGTCTATCTTTAAAATGATATGCACATTATTTTAGTTCTCTTATGTTATCTTATGATAAGTTCATGATTATTTATCCCTAAGCTTCATTATGACTAAATCTTGGTCTAGGTAAAACCATTATGCACTTGTAACTCAAGTTTTTACAAAAGGTCGAATGGGTTTTAATTAGACTATGTTATTTTGAAACTTCAAAATCTAATTGGTTTTTATATTTCTTGATGTTCGGTTATACCATTACATTCTCATTTTACTAGGTAGTATTATTAATTATTTGTAACTATGGCTACATCATGTGTTATATTGATCTTTGATATTTGACTTCATATTATTGCATGAAGTTTCAAACATTAAACTGGGTGTATCATTTGGCTAAACTTAATATATGCCTTTTTATAAACCTTATTTATTTACATGGATTTTTTCATGGTTCAACTATATTATTTTCTTCTTCTTGGTATATAAATAGGTTTTTCTGGGACCAACATACCCCTATTTTTTAAAATTGGGACCCTGGAGAAACCCTGAAGTTTGAACATGAAAATTTAGCATGATAGGATCATTTATAGAATTTGAAGATCATCCACTATATTAAAGGCAATCTTAATTGGTTCTATTTTGGATTTAATTTAGATTAACATTAGTAATAAATGGTCTTTATTTCTCTAGTTATAGGTTTTATAACATTTGTCCCTAATAATTTTATGTTTCAAAACCCTAACCAAAGACCTTAATTTAAATTTTAATGTTGGTGGGAACCAAACTGGTAGGAATCTTTTGAAAAATCATTTTGAACCTACACATAAAATTCATGTTCTAAGTTTAATCATGTTTATTAACATAACTAAAACTTAGTCTAAAGTTTTTGGTCCATCTATTAATTTTCCCTTTAAAATTTCCTTGTATACCTAACCTTCATTATAGAGGGTCCTTTTAATGTTTCCTAACATAGCCTAAGATTTTAACCCTCAAGCTCCAATGTATTTATTAAATACTAACAATACCTTAGTATTAATGTCTTAACCTAAGTTATAGATTCTTGAGTCCACTTTTATGCTAATTTGGCCCCTTGTTTATACCTTAGCCTAAGGTTTTAATCTTAAGGCCACAACATATTTATTAATATGAGCGAGACCTTAGTCTTAACACCTTAAACCTAAGTATTTTATGTCTTTGTGATCATAACTTAACTTCCTTTCATGTTATAAGATTCAACAACCTATATTTTTCACTAATTTTGATCCAACAGAGTAAGGAAAGCCTAAGCTTTGACTTAAACAACATGCATCTTTTATGATCCAATAGTTCATGCTTTCTCACAATCTTTCATTAAATGCCACAAGGAAAGTCTAGTATAATCCAATGTATATCCCATTGGACCAATCAAATTAAATCCCTCGCATTATGACCAGTTCTTCTTGCTTGCTCATAAATACTCGATCAAATGGTATGAGGCACAATTAAAAAGTCAAAAGACTACAAAAGGATTGAAGGATCAACATGTGACACCCTTGCATTTGATGACTAAAAACAAATGGCTTCCCTTAAAAAAGTGATCAATCAAAAGCAAACTCTTAGATCATGATCCTACAACTGATGCTTCATCACAGATTAAGATCTAATAAAGTGAATTAAGTCCAAGATCCTAGGAAGCCCCATAGATGTGCCAAGTGGCATTTTGACATTGGTTCATAATAATTTGATGAGCTTAAAATTAAAGTTCATGATACCATTATTTAACATCCTTAATGACATATTTGATATCCATGTGACCATGAAATTTAATTCCATCAAATTAAAAAATTTATTAACCTAAAATTGATGTTTGTACAACCATCATTTGATATCTATGATGATGTATTTAATGTCTGTGAGGCCATCAAATTTAAGCTAATGAATTATTATGCTCATGGTCAAAATTTACTCTAAAATTTTGCTATAAGGCTCAAAATGGTTGTACAAGCTAAGCGAAGTTCTCAAAAAATGATCAAACACTAGGAGTCTTCAAATTGTAAAATGTGGTAATGGTCTTATAATCTAAGTATGCAAAATAAACCTAGTCTAAGTCTATACATTAAGGTCCCCATGATATTTTATTCAAACATCATGAACTTTAAATTATAGACTTATACTAAGTCTTATTTTGAAAAGAGAGTCCTTATAGCATAATATTTAGACCAAATGCATCTAGGTAAAAATTTTAATGTTTTTTTCAATACAATAGAATCCTATGTGTTATTGGACCATTATGTCGTGTTGATCCTTTTGAACATATTTTATAAGCCTTGGCATAAATATTATAGACCAATTTTTACATTATGTTTATTGAACACGACATAAACATTAGACTAGAAGATTTAGGCCATGGCAACCTTGCGTATAAATTGAAAAACTTATGCATAAACCCCTTAGTCTAAGGTTTATTTCATGCTTAATAAGAGAAACAAACCTTAGCCTAAGGGACTTAATCCTAAGTAATGGTCTTAATAATATGATAAATTAATGTTTAAGCATCTTTGTATATAAAAAAAAATGTGCTCTATTGCTAGATTTTGATCCAATGACATGAAGGTACCCAAAGACTTTTAACAAGGCCCTAAGAGCCCACAAACTTGATGCATAGTGAAAACACATTTGAGTTAGATCTAGCAAGATGATCTGATGGTTCATGTTTTGTTACTAAAATTTGATCCAATGACATGAAGGCACTCATGAATTTTCAAAGTCCTATGATCTTTCCATGTGGTTAATACTCATTTGGCAAAAGATTGACATAGGATTAAAAGCATGAGAAAGGCACCCAAAGATGCCAAGTGTCACTACCACAAGGTTTTCAACAAAATGAACAAATCATAGGCAAGGGCCTAGATTACAATAAATGTCTCATGCTAATCCTATATTTTGATCCAACAAAGAAAAATAAAAGAGACATTTTAAAATGACAATGACTAGTTCTCAAAAGATATTTATGAAAAACATCATGAAAGATCTAAACTGATGTCACATAAGTGCCACACAAATAGAAAAGGAAAAAATACAAAATATTTTGGGCTCAAAAATTTTAAAGGTATAAAGGCAAAGGTATAAATAAAATCCAACACACGTATAAGTTAAATCCTAGATATATTCCACCATTGAAGCTCCAAAACCCTAAACCATGCATAAAAGAAACCCAAACAGACTCAATTGGTTACAATTTGATCCAAGGAGAACATAATTATGTTTCTAAGTGTGAGAGAGATTTCATAGAGATCATTTTAAATCTAGTGTGGGAAATTTATAGGAATAGAGACAATGATAGCTTGTATAAAAAAATAAAAGGAAGAGACTGAGCTCTACTTTTCGATATACAATGAAGGTTAGATCATCAAAGACATTGAATTACCTTGTAACCCTAAATATCTTAAGGATTAGGAATTGGTCTAAACTCTTCTTCATGATGGATGAATTGAAACCCATCACAAAAGAGGAGTAAAAAATTTCCATAGTCATCTAGAGGCACTATGACCTAGTCATTATTTAGATGGTTGGCCTCTACTATGCCATGATAAAACCTAAGGTACTACATTAGATTGATATCCTTGTTCCCATCTTTATTAATTGTATAATTGATAATGAATGGATCATCAAGGAGGGAAAATATAATGAAGTATTAAATATTTCTCTTATAATATTTGAGAAAAATTATAAGCTCCCTCTTTCCCATGTAGATTTATCCAAGATCAAGGAGTGGATAAGCAACCATGACCTAGACTTTGTCCTTAGACCCTAGTTACACCAAGGCCCTCATATCTTTAGGGATTTTGAAGGAAAAATCCTAGTAGTCCAAGTTAGGGAGGGCATTAGGATTATAATGACCCTATTGAAGCAAACCTTTGGAGCCCCCTCAAACACCTATGTAAATAAAATTTGGATAGCATACATACATTTTATGGTGGAATAGAAGCTCACCCCTCTAATTAGATATATAATCAGTATCTTCCTCACCAAGAAATTAACTACTTTAAAAAGGAAGACCTTTAAGGAGTTTTATATGATGTCACACTTAATAGATTCCCTGCTCACCTTAATAAACTTCCTAGGTATTAAGAATTGGTCTTTAGATGGCAAAACCACCATTTCACATCACTATTATAAATTACATATATTTAGTTACATGACCCATATGTAGTTTATTTGTGACTACATTTATCCATCCATAGTTGAGGCCATCACAAGTGTTTTTGTGCCTATAGTCCACCCCCTCATCAAAAAGCGCATGGAGATGATAGGTGATATATGATACTACCCTAACTATACAGTCATGAGGATTGATGGTGTCACGTCCTAGCCTTGTAGGTTACCATTATATGTTCCTAGAAAGATAGCTAAACAAGAAAGTGTTTCTAAATTATTGTATGGAATTGATGGCACTTATAAATAAAATAAGAAAGGACTTCTCCACCCCTTCCCTCTGATCATTAGAAGGACCATACTCTACAACTAGAAACAAGTTGAGATTATGGCTAGGCACTGGGATTCATTTGGTTTTAAACTTGATGAACTTAAGATTTGGGATCTTAATGGTATAGTGTCCATCCACTTGAAGGACAAAAAGCTCCCAAAGCCTGAATGTGTACATCAACTTATTGTCCATGACACCATATAATTAAGGCTAAGAATTATGAAGAAGTATTATCTAAGATCCAATGCCACAACATCAAGTTGGAACATGGGTTGACCAAGGATGACAAGCCCTTAGGAGAGACATGGAAAATGCATCCTTTGTAATATCACTTGATACCTATTCCATTTGGGATGGCCCAAGAATAATCCCAAATAAAAAAAACCATATCTAGAACCTCATGAACAAATTGTGCACAAACAAGATGAACAAGGCAAGGGCAAGGATAAAGTAGGAGAAGTACGATTGGAAGAGAGACCTAGGGAGGGGACCTTAGCTTCAATACTACCTTAAATTCCACCCTCCCTAATTTAATACATAGACATGATTAACTTGGAAATATAAGTGACACTTGAGGGTGCCCTCAAGGAACTTGTAGAGGTGTATGACTCAAATAAGAAAGGTGAGCCTAAGGAAGATAAAGGAAAATAGCTTGTCTTTATGGAATCAAAAGAAAAAAGGAATGTAGGGATAGAATTTTTCCCCATTGTACCAAATAATAGACCAATATTAATTTTCACTCACCTCACCAGTGAAATCAATCTCTTTAGTGATGAATTCCCAATTCATGGACTAGTCATTCTTGACTAGTTCATTTATGGAAAGTTACAAAATATTCCTTCTCTTTCTCATTTATGGGCCATGACAAAGGTTAATAAGGCTGAGATACAAGATGACATAAATCCATGGATAAGGGCTATGGTTAAAGAATAAGAAGAAAGGAGAATTATGGCCACCCAAGGACCAGAAGGCAAGAATATGGATGCTCCTAGAGCATTAGTAGCTTAGGTGTGGAGGTCCTAGAACCCCCCAAATTCAATAATCTAGTCACCACCATCCAATTCAACCCTAAAATAGATGGATTGGAAAGGATTACAATAAGGATAACTATGGTTGGAATAGAGGAATTCACCTTTTTAAAGGTAGATACCTTTGTGGGATTAACCCTAGTGGGGGGCCAGTATCTTGGTGAAGTTTCAATTCATGAAGAGGATGTGGAAAGCTTGATTGAGGCCCCATCAACACATGCTAAAGTTGGAATATAGTGGATGAAGTAGAGCATTTTAAATTTGTAAAGATAAAAGGAAAACTTGTAGACACATACAATTCTATCAGTGACTAAAGAAATGACCAAAATGTTTAATGAGTCATTTTATGACATGTTTGAGGCACTCAAAACAATGAAGTGAAGGCATAGTGTATTAAAGGGGTAGTATGCATTATCCAAGAGCCTTGTCACCCAATGGAAAGCCTTAGAGGAAAAATATCCTAGCTTCTCAACATTTGAGTAAGGAAACATATCTAGGGCCTCAAAACCATTAGTTTGGCACACTTGAGCATAGTTCTAGGAATTGTGATTGAAAAGATTCAAAGTTTGAGTGCTTGGAATAATGATGTGGAAAGAATCTTAAAAGATGATAAGGAGCTAATTTATATAATGTAGTAACTTATTTGGACTATGCTCATAAATCCTACACAATCCACTGCCATTGGAATCATAGGTGATAAAGAATTTAAATATAGGGCTATATTGGTAACCCAAGAAATCAAAGGAAAAATCCAAAGAAGATCTAGGGCTGATAATATTAAAATCCTAGACGTGATATTCAATGTAGGAAAATAGATAAATGAGGCTAATATCATTAAAGAATCCATGTATAGGAACAATAGGTAACTTGATGACTTAGTATTTCAAGAGGAGGAGTGTCTCATGAAGCCTATTGTGGATCTAGAGACAGTTGATGATAAACATGCTAAAGCCATTATCATCCTTGAGCAACAAAAATCAAAGGCATCAGTAACAAATTAAATAGTTTTATATTTTGTAAAATTTTATAACTTTTTGAAATAGAGTATTCCATTGTAAAGGTATATGTTAGTCTATTGGCATATTTTCCTCTAGGTCAATATGATTGTGAAAATCATGTGTAATTTAAAACATCTACAGATGGTTGTCCTTATCTTAGTACACCTATATTTTGTAACTAATTGGTATGCTACCTAATATTTCTATAAAATCATGTATTACCATTTTTAAAAGAGAGAGATTATTGAGAAACCTTTGTACACTTGAAGTAATTAATATAATTAAGTATTTCTGCAAGGATTATCCAAATTTGATATGTCAATTGCTAATATAGCTTTTTTCTCAATTTCTAGTAGAGGTCTTATATTTGAATGGTGTCTTTGAATTTTGAGTTGCATTTTCTAATCACAAGGTTTCTAATTTGTGTATATTCTAGATTAGTTGGAAGATCTTAGGTTTTGCTACATTTCATTCTTCTTTGTATTCAGATGTGTAAATACTATTTGATTATAGTAGTAAATCCTTAAAGTAGACTTGGTTCTTACTTATGACTCTTTAGATTATCCTCTAAAGTTTTCTTGATATATAGTAGGATTTTAGATTATGATATGTTGCATTATATATTTCTTGAATTTATACTCAGTTGTAATTGATGCTTTATCATAATGTTTGAGACTAAAATTGACATTCACTCATTTCTTTTCTGTATTACCCTTCTCTTTGCTCTTTTTTATTGGATCACTTTAGTTTTAACTTCATTATAAATATTCATTTATATTATTATATATCTTAAATATAGATATATTCACTAAGAATTAAAATAGACTCTTTGTAATTCATAAATAATAGACCAAGGTGGCTCCCAACCATCAAATCATATAAATATTGTGGAATAGTTTATCTTGCTCTACTACTATTTCACCATAGCCAACTATATTTCCAAAACCTACAACTCATGCTATAAATTTTTCAAATTCTAAAATGAGAAGTGTTCTTTAAACACTAAGACAACATGTGGTTCATTTAGAATCATCAACATGAGAAGCTCTCACTAGTGCTAGAAAGAGGGTTTGAATTATTTGAATCTTTGTTAATATTAGTCTATTTTATCTAAATATTAGTATATCTTTGTGTTTTTTAGTAATTATCTGGTTATAAGTATAAATATCTCTGATATTTATTGTTTATAGTGCATATTTGTGCCTCTTTTGAATTTATTTGGGCATTGATACTTGTTTCAATAAATTTAGCTTGAACGTAAAAAATTCATAGTATTTGAGGTTAAGATGGATTGTTTTAATCAAAAGTGGGCATATATTTCATAGATTTGAGTTATTTTATGCTTAAAATTATGAGTATAGACCATATTTACATAATTGAATTCATCTTTGAGCTAATTCAATCAAAGATCAACATCCTTTGCAATTTTTCATACCACCTTTGCAAAATAAGCTCAATGTGGAGGTCTAACTCTTGTTCTTTATAAAATTCAACTTCATACATCATATTTTAGGTAGGATATTCAAATATCACTTTATAATTACCTAGGATTAGAAAAAGATCACACTTAGATACCAAAGAGTCTTTCTTCGAGCTTCAGGTCCATAGAAAATCTAAATGTGACAAAGGTAGATGTAGGAGATCCATATCTTTGCCAACTTCACCTCTTCAAGGTAATTGTGCCTTCAATTTTCATCTAAATATGTCTTGTTTTGGAGAGTCTTACATCAATATACTAGGTTTGGTACATGACCTCCCATGTAACCCTAAAAATTACTTACCTACATTTAGTCTAATAGGTATAGTAACAGTTGAAGAACATTTAAAATATTTTAAAACATCCTTAAGATTGATAAATGTTTTGCATGAGGATTTGGCTTTTATGTTATTACACTTTACATTTAAGTATGCCACTTATGAATGGTTTTTAAACTTGCCAAATAATTGCGCAATGAGTTGGGATGATTTCAATAATGTGTTTATAAATCAATTTGGTAAGATTGTTAGTCCCAATGTTATCTACCATCAATTCACCACCATTAGAAGAGATGCAAGTGAGATTATTAGTTCCTTCAATTCTAGATTTCACAAATTTTTCATTAGGAACATAGACCCTTATAAGCCTAATATTGTCTTAGCTCTAGATATTTAGAAAGATGTAGTAGATCCCATGACCTCTATGTTTTTGAAGAGGTCCATGCCAACCATAACTTTGTTAGCTAGAGCCTATGATGAAGCAATAACCATCAATTATCATATGTATCCCAAAGGTAAAATGGCATATTCTTTTCCAAACATAAACCCACAAATTCTTGTGATGAACTTATTGCCAAAAAATAGCCAAAATATCCCAACATTAAACTAGCTCCCAAACTTAACTCAATTGCCATTAAGTTAGACAACTTACAATCAAAATTTAGGATTCTTAAATCATCTTACTAATGGCTTCAATACAAATGATCAAAGTTATCTAGTACTATCTACTAACAATAACTAGGTACATAATTCTAAAACTCCTAAAAATGAGATTGAATCCATCTTAAAAATGGTCCAAAAGTTGAGTACTAACTTTATTCAATAGAAAAACAAGTTGGAAATATTGTATAAAGTTAAAGAAGGAACTTCTCATTTCAAAGGTATAATAGTCCAAAAAATATATTTTATAACTATAGTTTTCAAAATAATAGGAATAATGAGCCATCTTTTGAGAATAACACTATGGACATTAACCTCATTGATATTTCATTACCTGCATATTGTAGGGTACAGTACATAGCAAAGCATGGGGAAATTTATTATATATAATTTTTCAAAGACTTTGAGGATTTCCAAGAGGAAATTGACACATTTAAAGTGGTCCCTCACAAGGATAGTGGTGAAAGTACATATGGATCTAAGTCATTTGATCAAGCCTTCAAGGAGGACACCTTTGATTTTCCATTTCATGAGGAAAATAAACCTAATGAGATCCCTAAGGAGATCCAAGAAATTCAACATTTATTGAAGAAAACCTATCCCTTAAGTAATAGAGAATAGAGATATCTTTTAACCACTTTAACACCTCCAAATAATTTTGAGACTCCTCTAGACACTTCTTCAAGAAATAATCTTAAGCCACCTAAAAGGAATACATCTAAAGCCAGCATTGAGATTCTTATTTCTTCTAAGACTGGTTACAACATAGTTGAGGACATGAAAAAGATAAATGATAATATTAATTTGCATGAACTCACACAAATTATAGAGCAAAGGGACCTCCTACTATAGTTTTTGTCAAAGAAGTCTAACAATCCACCATAGACTGATCATGCCAATGTGACTATGCATAAGGCCAAGGATGAATCTCCTCCTTTCTTACTCACTATCAGGATGTTTGGTAAAAAATTACATAATTAATTATTATATTAAAGATAATAAACCAATATCGTGCATGTAGGTATATGAAAATAACTTGGCCTGACTCCCATTAAGTCTTATACGGTTGTCACCTTATTAGATAAATCTAGAGTTAGGGTAATTGGGGAAATTTTAAATTCTCACATGTAACTAGCCTTTGAGCCTAGGTTGCATTAATTCATTGCTATTAAAGTTGTTTATATACCTAATTTTTATGGAATCTTATTAAGTAGGGAATGGACCAAGGCTTTAAATGGTTACATCTATAGTTACATAAGAAGGGAGTTCCTAATTAGATTAGGGTTGAGAGAGAACCAAGGATGAAACATATGATAACTAAGTACAATGTTGTGAATGAGAGGGTCAACATAGTAGACTCAAACTTAGGGGTTTTCACACTAGAAACTGATAAGGTATGTGATTGCAAGGGTGCTCATGTTATTCTTGGACTATGGAAGTTGCATTTTGATGGTGCTAGGTGTAATGCTAGATTAGGTGTTGGTATCATTATAACTAACCCTAATAATAAAAATTACCATGCTTCATATAGGCTCAAATAACATTGTACTATAAATCTTGCTGAATATGAATCCCTTATCCTAGGCTTATAATTTGTTATAAATAATAAGGCCAAAGAACTAATAGTTTATGGGGATTAAGAAATAGTGGTTAATTAGGTAAGAAGTAAATACCAATTTAAACTCTCTTACCTAAAAAGGTATAAGTTAAAAGTTTGGGGTTTTATTGAATCCTTTAATGTCTTTGGCATCAATTCCATCCCAAGAGGTGAAAACCAAGCTACTAATAAGTTGGCATCTATTGTAGCCAACCTCATGCCCAAACAAGATTCCCCTAATTTCAGCATTAAGTTGATCCCTTGTCCTTTAGTTCCTAATAAAATTAACCATTTACAAGTCTTGAATAATGATCAATAGATATTGTAATTCATGACTAATTTTGGAGTATTTAATGCTCATATTATTGATGAGATTGATGAAAGTACATATAAGGAGGAAAAATTTGATGGTAAAGTCATTTAGTTGAATGACAAGAAGATCCCTATAAATAGTGTTTGATCAAGACAAACTAACTAAGGTTTTCAAGGTTCCCAAAGTAAGTGGGAAAGATTATAATGTTGTTGATCTTAGCCTCCATGATCAACTCTGAATGGTAAATATTGGAAAGGCTTACACAAACATTGAAAATCATAAATCCAAAGAGCTCCTTACCTAATACAGGGATGTCATAGCTTGGTCCTATGATGACTTGAAGATATTTTATCCAAGGTTCATTACCCATACTATACCCCTTAAGGAGATTTATAAACCACTCAAGTATAAATAGAGGCTTGTAAACCCTATCTTATAACCCATTATCTTCAAAGAGGTCAAAATATTATTAGATTCTAGGATAGTCTTCCCCATTAGGCATTCCACTTGGGTAGTTAATTTGGTGCCAGTTACGAAGAAGAATGGTGAGATTAGACTTTGTATTGAATTTAGAAACTTAAACAAAGCATAAAAAAACATAACTATCCCCTTCCTTCCTTAAACCAAGAAATTCAAGTTGTTTTAAGCTCAACTATGATGTTTTTTCTTGATGGCTTGTCAGGTTACAACTAGGTGTTGGTTGATAAAGAGGACAAGATGAAGAAAACTTTCAACCCCAAGTGGGGGACCTTTGCTTATAAGATAATGGCCTTTGGGATAATCAATGTAGGAGCTACCTTCCAAAGAGATATGGACCATGCCTTCCAAGGCCTAAAAGGTAAGTGCATCATTATCTATATGAATGATCTAACATTTTTTTCAATAAATAAGGAAGATCACTTTATGCATTTACAACAAGTTTTTGGAAGATGCATAAAGTATGGCATTTACATGAACCCTAATAAGAGTATATTTTGTGTGACTAAAGGAAAATTATTATTTCATGTTATAACCAAATATGGGATCTCTATAGATCCTAAAAGAGTGGAGGCCATATCTAGAATAAAACCTACAAATAGTAAGAAAGAGATAAAGTCATTCTTTGGAAAGATAAATTTTGGAAGAAAGTTTATTTCTCATTTTAAAAAAATTGTTAAGCCAATGAATGACATGTTGAAGAAGGATTTGAAGGTCACATGTAATGAAGATTCAAAAAAGGCATTCAATGATATCAAGGAAGCCATTAGGCAAGCTCCAATCCTTATAAGTCTTGACTTCTCAATGGACTTCTACCTCTATTCCTTTGTATTTAACCACACTATGGATGCAGTGTTAACTAAAAAAATTGAAGGGTGTGACCACTCAATTGCTTTTATAAGCACTAATTTTAATAATTTTGAGTTAATTTATTCATTGATTGATAAGAAAGCATATACACTAGTTAAGGTAGTTAATAAAGTTAAGAATTACATCCTTATAAATAAGGTGCATGCTATCTTATTTGACCCTAACACCAAACTTATGTTAAGTCAAAATGAATAACGAGAGTGTAGAGGTAAATGGATGTTATTTTTTTAAGAGTATAACGTAGAAATGAAAATGGAAAAATTGGTAAGATGCCAAGGTCTGATCCAGATGATTGCTAATACTAACCCTAGACTAAGTATTATGAAATTGGATCAACAAGAATTTAAAACTAATGAGTGGTATGATACAATCATACATTTTATAATTAATGTTATTTTTCCTATAGATATTTCTAGGGATAAAAAGAGGGCCCTAATTTTGGAGGCAACCCACTAATTGATCAAGGATGGGGTCTTGTATATGAGAAATTTTGAAGGGTTTTGTTTGAGATGTGTCTCACAAGAAGAAGCCACTAAAATCATGAGCACCTTTCACAAAAATTTGGGTAGTGGACATCCATCTAGGAGGACCATAACTCAAAAAATTCTTATATCTAGATATTATTGGCCAACTATTTTTAAATATTCTCATAGACATTTGAGAGAATGCCACTCATGTCGGATTTTTAGTACTAAGGATCTAAATGTAATAATGCCTTTACAACCAGTCATGGTTGACAAACCCTTTTCTCAATGGTGGTTAGAATTTTTTGGGGTAATCAACCCCAACTCATATAAAGGTCGAAAGTATATCCTTACTACCATAGACGATTGTACAAGGTGGACTAAAGCTGTATCCACTAAACAATGTAAACTAAAGAGGTGATCAACTTCTTAGAGGAAAACATCTATACTAGGTTTGGAACTCTAATCTCTCTAGTGTGTGACAATGGATCTACATTCATTTATATAGAGATGATTGAATGTACTTATGATAATGGCATCACTCTCAAGTTTTCATCCAACCATTAACCCCAAGGGAATGGAGTCTCTAAATCTATAAATAAGAACCTAATGAAGTCAATCAATAAGTCTATTATAGATAAACCTAGGACTTGGCATAAGCTCCTTAAGTTTGCACTATGGGCTGATAGGATAAGAATCAAACAAGATTGAAGAGCTTCACCATTTCTATTGGTGTATGGAAAATAAACCATATTTCCTATTACTCTCAAGTTCTCTACATATAGATTTATGTAGGAATATATGGAAGAAAGCCAAGAGCTTGCCAACTCTAGATTACTGGACATATTTTAGATTGAAGGTGTAAGGGATAAATCCTTTGCTAATTTTAGCAAACATCAAACCATAGTCAAGAGATGGTTTGATAAAAGGTCCAATATGAAGGTGTTCATAAATGGAGACCTAGTTTTCCTTTGGGATAAAGCATCTAAGCCTAGGGGAAAACATGGTAAATTCACACCCTTGTGGATTGGCCTATACTGAATTATAGAAACATTAGGGGAAATCACCTTCAAACTCAAAGATCTATAAGGATAAAATTTTACATTACCCACCAATGGGCAATACCTCAAGCACTACTTCTCTACTACTCCTTTAGAGGTTTTCATAGAATAAACTATAAGATGGTTATATTTAGAGTAGGTAGGATAGAAAAATTACTTTCAATTCTTTCCTTTATGTCCCTTGTTTTTGCATAAGCATGTATATATTTATTTGTTTCCCTTTTCTTTCTTCCTTTCCTACTTTCTATTGTGTGTTTCTTTCTTATTGCTTTGTTCCTTGATTCTAATAAGTCCTCTCAGATAATTCTAAACTTAAAGTTATAGAATTTGCTTGAAAGTTCCCAAATTTTGGAAATGTAGATGTGAACCCCATGCATATGATGACCATGGCCCTGAAATGTAAATCAAAATGTTTTAATCTACATAAACTAGTAAAGGCCAATGAAATAAGTCAATTGTTTCATATGAACTTAAGCATTGTTCTAGCCTCAAATTAGTTTTAAGAAGACTTGTACTAGTAGGGTGAAAATTCAAACTATCATGGTATAGTCATACTATCACTTAATCAACATCCTTTCCTAGGATAAAGGTTGTATCCATAGATAATTGTCTAAAGACCAAACACCTGACCAAATCCTAAAACCTAGATATTTTGGTTCCCAACCTTTCTAAAAGCATAAAAACCTTAATAAAATACAAAAAAATTAACTCAATGCAAAATCAAAATATTTATAGTCATATGTGATTCTACTAACCTCCACCATGGATATGGATGCCTAGATAGAAATTGAGCAAGGCCTTGAGTGGAGCCAAAGGCATCTCTATCAGGGTTATGGATGCTTGGCTAGCAATAGAGCAATGCCAAACCCTTCCCTAAGATATAAGCATGGTTATTAATGAGAATCTTAACATGCTATAAGTTAGTGTTAGTAACTAAGGACATGGAACTTAGAATTTGTATTTTGAACCCCATGGAAAATAGTAAGTGGAATAAAAGCACACACATAGTATGACTATGTCTTGGTGTTTCTCCCTAACTCTATAAATACAAGGTTTATTTCAAACCATAATCTAATTTGGATGATGATATTGATCAAATTAATGGATGGCCTAATTATTTGTCTCAAATAGAGTCTCTAAGTTCTAACATATTGCTACATTTTCCCCTTGAGTCACCATTTGTTGGGACCAACATACCCCCATTTTTGAAAAGTGGGACCCTTGAGAAACCATGAAGTTTGAACATTAAAATTTATCATGATAGAATCATTTATATAATTTTAAGATCATCCACTCTATTAAAGGTAGGCTTACTCATTTTTTATTATCTTTAATTTGGACTAACGTTTCTAATATATTATCTTTATTTCTCTAGTTGTAGGTTACATGGCATTTGTCCCTAGGAATTTCATGTTTCAAAAGCTTGGCCAAAGCCCGTAATTTAAATTTAAATGTTGGTGGGAACTAAATTGGTGGGAATATTTTAAAATTTCATTTTGGACCTAAGCATAAAATTCATGTTCTAAGTTTAATCATATTTATTAACATAACTAAAACTTAGTCTAAAGTCCTTGGTCCCATCTATTACTTTTCCATTAAAAAATTCCTTGTATACCTAAACTTCATTCTTCAGGGTCCTTTTAATGTTTCTTAACTTGCATAATATTTTAACTCTTAGGCTCAAACATGTTTTTTAAATACTAACTGGACTTTAGTCTTAACATCTTAACCTAAGCTCCTCTTTCTCGAGTCCACTTTTATGCTAACTCAACCCCTTGTTTATACCTTAGCCTAACATTTTAATCCTAAGGCCCCAATGTATTTATTAATATGATTGAGACCATATTCTTAAAACCTTAAGCCTAAGTATTTTATTTCTCTATAGTCCTAACTTAACTTCCTTGCATCTTGTAGTATCTAATAGCCTATTCTTTACCACTCATTTTGCTCCAACAGAGTGAGGAAAACTTGAGCTTTGACTTAAGCAACATGCATCTTTGAGGATCTAACAATTCACTCCTTCGCATGACCTTTATATTGAATGGCACAAGGAAAGCCTAATATAATCTTGTATATAGCACATTGGAACAATCACATTTAAGCCCTCAAATTGTGATCAATGCTTCTTGTTTGCTTGTAAAGACTTGATCATATAGTACGAGGCAAAGTTGAGAAGTTAAAATATTATGGAAGGCCTGAAGGATCTACACATGACACCATTTCATTAAATAACCAAAAATAAATGGATAACCCCTGACAAAGTGACCAATCACAATCAAAATCTTGGATCATGATCTTATGGTTGACACTTCATCATTGATTAAGATCTAATGGAGTGAATTATGTCCAAGATCCTAGGAAGCCTCATGGATATGCCAAGTGGCATTCTCAAAATTTAATGAGCTTAAAACTGACATTCATGTGAGCATAATTTGATGTTTGTAAGGATGTATTTGACATTCATATGACTATCAACTTTAAGCCCACCAAATTAAAAAAATTATTAGCCTAAAATTGATATTTACACAACCATCATTTGATGTCCATGAGGATGTATTTGACGTCCATGAGAACATCAAATTTAATCCAATGAATAATTGTGATTAGGGTTTAAATTCACTCCAAAATATTGATAGAAGGCTCAAAAATGGATTTAAAGGCTAAGGGAAGTGCTTGAAAAATGCTCAAGCACTAGAAGTCTTCAAATTGTAAAATGTGAAAATGGTTTTATAATCTAAGTATGCAAAATAAACCTAGTCTAAGTCTATACTTTAAGGTCCCCATGAAATTTTATTCAAACATCATGAACCTTAAATTATAGACTTATACTAAGTCTTCTTTTGAAAAGAGAGTCCTTATAGTTTAAAATATAGACCAAATGCATCTAGATAAAAGTTTTAATGTGTTTTGTCAATACATTAAAATCATGTGTTATTGGACCCTTATGTCATGTTGATCCTTTTGAACATATTTTATAAGCCTTGGCATAAATATTATAGACCAATGTTTACATTATGTTTATTAAACATGACATAAACATTGGCCTAGTATATTTAGGCCATGGCCTCCTTGCGTATAAATAAAAAAAACTTAGGCATAAATCCCTTAGCCTAATGTCTATTTCATGCTTAATAAGCAAAACAAACCTTAGCCTAGGGGACTTAAGCCTAAGTCACAATCTTAAAAATGTGTTAAATTAATTTTTGGTCATCTTTGTAGATCAATGACATGTTCTATCATTGAATTTTGATCCAATAATGTGAAGGCACTAAAAATCTTTTCAATGAGGCCCCAAGAGCCCATGAACTTGATACATGTCAAAAGTGCATTCGAGGTAGAGATATGAAGATGATTCGATGGTTTACACTTTGTCACTAGATTTTGAACTTATGGAATGAAAGTGATCATTATTTTTCAAAGGCCTATGAGCTTGTTGCATGGCCAATGCTCATTCAACAAAGTATTGACATAGGAATCAAAGCATGGGGAAGGAACCCAAAGATGGTAAGTGTTACTACTATGGGTTTTGCAACAAAAGGAGACAATCACAAGAAAATACCCACATTACAATCAATGGCTCATGCTAATCCTATATGTTTATCTAATGAAGTGAAATAAAATAGGAATTTTTAAATGCCAATAGTTCTTTCTCAAAAGACATTTATGAAAAAAGCTTCTAAAGGTCTAAACCGATGCCACATAGGCACCACACATGAAGAAAAGGACAAAATACAAGATCTTGTGGGCTTGAAAATGCAAAGGTATAAATGCAAAGGTCTAAGTCAAATCTAATGCATGTCTAAGCCAAAGCCTAGATATATTTTGCCAATAAATATCTAAAACCCTAAACCTTGAATAAAATCAACACAAATGGACTCAATTGGTTACAATTTGATCCCAGGAGAACACAATTATGTTGTTTAGCATGAGAGAGATTTCATAGAGATAATTTACAATATGGTGTGAGAAATTTATTAGAATAGAGACAATGACATCTCATAAACAAAACTTAAATGAAGAGATCGCAATCTACTTTCAATAGATAATGAAGGCCATATCTTTAAAGACATCAAATTAGACCTTGCAACCCTAAATATCTTAGGGATTAGGAACTAGCTCGAACTCTTCTTCATGATCAAGGAATTGAAACCCATCACAAAAGAAGAGCAAAAAATTGTTGTAGTAAGCTAGAGGCACTATGACTTGGTCACTATTTAGATGGCCAACCTCCACTATGCTAAAACAAAACCTGAGGTACTACATTGCATCGATATCCTTGATTACATATTTGTTGATTATAGAATTAATATTTAATGGATCATCAGTGAGGGAAAATATAAGGAAGTAGCATATATTTATCTTGTAGCATTTTAGAAATATTATAAGCTCCCTCTTCCCCATGTGGATTTATCTAAGATCAAGGAGTGGACAAGAAACCATGACCTAGACTCTATCCTTAAACCCTAGTTACATCAAGTCCCTCATATCTTTAGGGACTTTGAAATTAAAATCTAATTAGTCCAATTTATGGAGGAAATTAGGGTTATAATGACCCTATTGAACTAAGCCTTTGAATCCCCCTCAACCACCTACATAAATTAAATTTGGGTCTTGTTTGTACATTTCATGGTGGAATAGAAGCTTACACCTCCAATTGGAGATTTAATTAGTATCTTCCTCACCAAATAATTTAATAATATAAAAATAAAGACCTCTAAGTAGTTTTATATGATTTCATACCTACTAGATGCCCTGCTTGCCTCAATCAACTTCCCAGGTATTAGGAATTAGTTCCCAGATGGAAGAACCACCATTTCACATCACTATTCTAAATTGCATATCTTTAAGTATATGAAACACATGTAATTTATTTGTGACTGTGTTTATACAACCATAGTTGAGGCCATCTCATGTGTTTCTATACCTAGGGTCTACCCCTTTGTCAAAAAGTACATGGAGATGATAGGTGATATATAGTAATACCCTAACTACACATTCATCAAGATTAAGGGCATCATGTCCCAACCTTTCAAGTTGTCAGTATATGTTCCTAGCAAGCTATCTAAATAAGAAATTATTTCCCAATTATTGCATGACACTGATGGAACTTATAAAGAAAAGAAGAAATGACTTCTCCACCCCTTCCCTCTGATCATTTGAAGGACTATACTCCAGGACTAGAAAAAAGTTGAGAATATGGCTAAGAATCAAGATTCATTTGGTTTTCAACTTGATGAACTTAAGATGTGGGGTCTTAAGGGTATAATGGCTATCCACTTGAAGGACAAAAAGATCCCAAAGATTGAATATGTACATCAACTCAGTGTCCATGATACCATATATATTAAGGATAAGAATTATGAATAAGTATTAGCTAGGATATAAGGCCACAACATCAAGATAGAACATAGGTTGACCAAGGATGATAAGCCCACAAGAGAGAGATGGAAAATACATGATTTGAAATATCACTTACTACCTAATCCATATAGGATGGCCCAAGAACAATCTCAAGTAGAAAAACCATAGCCATATCATCAAGAAAAAATCATAAAAAAATAAGATGAACAAGGCAAGGGCAAAGAGAAAGTAGGAGAAGTGAGATTAGAAGAGAAACCTGGGGAGGGGCCCTCAACTTTAACACTACCCCAAAGGATACCTTCCCTAATTCAATACATATACATGTTTACCTTGGAATAAGAAGAGATGCTTGAGGGTGCACTTAAGGAACTTTCAAAGGCTTATGAATTAGACATGAAAGAGGATCCTAAAGAAGATAAAGGAAAATAACTTGTCTCTATGGCATCCAAATAAAAGAGGAAGATAGAGTTGGAATTAGTCCCCATTGGACCAAGGAAGAGACTAAGATTGAATTTCACTCACCCCACCAGTGAGATCAATCTCTTCAATGATGAATTCCCTTTTCATAGACCAACCATTCTTGACTAGTTCATTTATGGAAAGTTAAAAAATATTCCTTCTCTTTCTAATTTATGGGCCATGACAAAGGTTATTGATATTTAGATACAAGATGAAATAAATCCATGGATTAGGGCTATAGTGAAAGAGAAATCAAAAAGGAAAATTATGGTCACCCAAGGACTATTAGGTAAGAATATGGATGCTCCTATATCATCAAGTATATTAGGTTTGGAGGTCCCACAACCCTCAAAATTTAAGAAGCCAGGCACTACCATCTAATTAAGCCTTGAAACAATTGGATTGGAAATGATTACAACAAGGATAATTATGGTTTGAATAGAGGAATACACCTTTAAAAAGGTGGAGCCCTTTATGGGAATAACCCCAGTGGGGGGCCAATAGCTTCGTGAAGCTACAATTCATGAAGAGGATTTGAAAAGCTTGATTGAGGCCCAATCAACATAGCCCAAAGTTGGAGTCCAAGGGATGAAGCAAATGATCTAAAATTTGGAAAGAGAAAAGGAAAACTTTTAGACATAGATAGTTCTATCAATTCCTAAAGTAATGAAAAAAATGCTTAATGAGTCATTTTATGACATGTTTGAGGCACTCAAAATAATGAAACTAAGGTAGAGTGCATTAGAGGGGAATTTTGCATTATCTAAGAGTGTGGTCACCCAATATAAAGCCTTGAAGGAAAAAATAGCCCAAATTATCAACATTCAATCAATAAAATAGATCCCAGGCTTCAAAACTATTAGTTTGGGACACTTGAGCACAATTTTGGGAATTGTGATTAAAAAGGTTCAAAGTTTGAGTGCTTAGCATAATGATGTGGAAAGATTCATAAAAGATGATAAGGAGATAATTTATAGAATTGAGTAACTTCTTGGGACTATGCTCATAAATCCTACATAACCCACTATCATTGGAATCATAAGTGATGAATAATTTAAACATAAGGATACTTTGGTAACCCAAGAAATCAAAGGAAAAAGCCAAGGAAAATTTGGGGCTAATAACAGTAAAATCTTAGACATGATATTCAATGCAGGAGAAAGGATAAATAAACCTAGGAGCATTAAAGAAGCCATAGATAGGAATGACATGGAACTTGATGACTTGGTAGATCAAGGGAGTGTATCATGAATCCTATTATGGATATAGAGTGAGTTGATGAGCAACATGTTAAAGCCATGAGCATCCTCTAGTAATAACAATCAAAGGCCCCACCAACAAATTAAGCAGTATTCTATTTTGTAGAATTTTATAAATTTTTGAAATAGAATATTCCATTGTAAAGGAATATGATAGTTTGTTGGAATATTTGCCTTTAGGTCAGTATGATTATAAAAATAATGCATATTTTAGAAATTTTAAGGACAATTGTCCTTATCTTGGTACACATATATTTTGTAACTGACTGGTATACTACCTAATCTTTATATAAAGGCATGTATTACCATTTGTAAAAAATGGAGATTTGTGAGTGACTTTTGTACATTTAAATAAATTAATATAATAAAGTAATTCTATAAGGATAGTCTAAATTTGATATGTCAATTGCTAATATAGCTTTTCTCTCAATTGCTAGTAGAGGTCTTGAATTTGAATGGTATCTTTGAATTCTAAGTTGCATTTTCTAATCACATGGTTTATAATTTGTGCATATGCTAGATTAGTTGGAAGATCTTAGGTTTTACTTCATTTCATTTTTATCTATATTCAAATGTGCAAATGTTATTTGATTATAGTGGTAAATCTTTAAAGTAGACCTGGTTCTTACTTTTAACTCTTTACATTGTCCTTTGAAGTTTCCCTTATATATAGTAGGATTTGAGATTAAGCTATGTTGAATTATATATTGGTTTAATGCATACTCCATTAAAATTTATGCTTTGTCATAATGTTTGACACTAAAATTGGCAATCACTCATTTATTGTTTGCCTTACCCTTCTCTTTACTCTTTTTTATTGGATCACTTTAGTTTTAGATTCATTATAAATACCCATTTAGATTATTCTATAGCTTAAATATGGATATGATTCACTAAGTATTAACATGAACTCTACAATTCACAAAGAATGGACCAAAGTGGCTCTCAACCACCAAATCACATAAATATTATGAAACAATTTATCTTGTTTTTTTACTATTTCACCATAGGCAACTAGATTGCCAAAACCTACAACTCATGCTCTAAATTTTATAAATTATAAAATGATAAGTGTTATTTAAACACTAAGAGCACTTGTGGTTCATTTAGAAGCATCAATAAGAGAAGCTCCCACTATCACTAGAAAGAGGGCCTAAATTCTTTGAATCTTTTTAATCTTAGTTTCTTTTATCTAAAGATCAATATGTCTACCTTTTTCAGTGAATTATTTACTTAGAAGTATAAATATCATTGATCTTTGTTTTTTATATCACATCTTTGTGCTTCCTTTGAAGTTTTTTGGGAATTGATGCTTGTTTTGGTAAATATAGATTGTGCATTAAAAATACATAGTGTCTAAGGTTAGGATGGATTGTTTTTATCAAAGTTGGACATACATTTCATATATCTAGTTCAGGCTTAACTGATAAGGATAGACCATATTTATGTAATTCAATGCATCTTTGAGCTAAATCAATCAAAGATCAACATCCTTTATACTTTTTCATACCAACTTTATAAAATAAGCTCAATGTGTATGTCTAACTCTTGTTCTTTATAAAAGTATACTTTATACATCATGTTTTAGGTAAGATCTTGAAATCTCAAGTTAGAATTGCCTCAAATTAGAACAAGATCACACTCAGAGACCATGGAGCCTTTGCTCGAGCTTGAGGTCCATATAAAATCCAAACATGATAAAGGTAGATGCAGAAGATCCAAATATTTTCTAATTTCACCTCTTTAAAGTACCTATGACTTTAATTTTTGTCCTACTAGGGCTTGGTTGGGAGAGTATTTTATTAATTTACTAGGTGTGGTACGTGACCTACCACATAACCCTAAAAAGTACTTACCTACATTTAGTCTAATAGGTATAGTAACAACAGAAGAATATGTAAAATCTTTTAAAGTAGATTTAATATTATTAAATGTTGTGCATGAGGATGTAGTTTGTAGGTTATGCCCATTTACATTTAATGATGCCTAATAATTACATCATAAGCTGGGATGATTTTAACAATGTATTTATAGATTAATTTGGTAAGATTGTTAGTCCCTATGTTATCTACCATCAATTCACAACCATTAGAATAGATGTAAGTAACCTTTTTAGGTCATTCAATGCTAGGTTTAAAGAAATGTTTAGTAGGAACATAGACCCTTAGAATCCTAATGATGTCTTAGCCCTATAGATTTACAAATATGTAGTAGATCCCATGACCTCTATTTTTTTGAAGAGGTCCATGCCAACCATAACTTTGTTAGCTAGAGCCTATGTTAAAGTGGTAACCATAAATGATCAGATGCATCCCCATGGGTAAATGGTATATTTTATGCCAAACATCAATCCATAAGTGCCTATGATGAACTTATTCCCAAATAATAACCAAAATATCCCAACATTGAAATAGGTCCCAAACCTAACTTAGTTGCCATTAAGTCACGTAGCTTCGAATCAAAATTTGGGATTATTAAATCATCCTACTAATGGATTCAATCCAAATGATCAAAGGGCTCTAGTACCATTTTATAACAATAACTAGGTACATAATTCTAAAAATCATAAAAATGAGAATGAATCCATCTTAAAAATGGTCCAGAAGTTGAGTACTAATTTTCTTTAGTTGTAAAAACAAGTTGGAAATACTACAAAAAGTTTAGGTAGGAAGTTCTCATTTCAAAGGTATAATAGGTCCAATAATATATTTTAGAATGATAGTTTTTAGAATAATAGGAATAATGAGCCATCTTCTAAAAAGAAGAGTATGGACATTAACCTCACTAATATTGCATTACTTGATTATTGCAGGGTATATTACACAACCAAGTATGGGGAAATTGATTATATATAATTTTGAAAAGCCTTTGAGTCTTTCCAAGAGGATTTGGATACATTTAAAGTAGTCCCTAAAAAGGATACCATGTAGGTAGCTCTGGATCTAAGTCATCTGATCAAGCCTTCATGGTGGACACCTTTGATTTCCCCTTTCAAGAGGAAAATGAACCTGATGAGATCCTTGAGGAGATCTAAGCCTTTCAATAGTTCTTAAAGAAACCCTATCCCTTGAATAATAGATAATAGAGGTAGTATTTAACCACCTCACCACCTCCAAATATTTTTGAGACTCTTATAGACAATTATTCAAGAAATAATCATGATCCTCCTAATGGGAGTACTTATAAATCCAACATTGAGATTCTTAGTTCTTCTAAGACTGGTTACAATATAGTTGAGGACATGAAAAGGATAAAGGCTAATATTAATTTACATGAACTCACATATATTATAGAGTAAAGGGACCTTCTACTAGAATTTTTATCAAATAAGTCCAACAATCCACCATAGATTGATCATGCTAATGTGAGTCTGCACAAGGCCAAGGATGAATCTCCTCCTTTCTTACTCACTATCAAGATGTTTAGTAAAAAATTACATAATTTATTATTATATTTAGGATCATCCACCAATATAATGCCTATAGGTATATGCAAATAACTGAGCCTAACTCCCATTAAGTCTGATAGGGTTGTCACCCAATTAGATAAATCTAGAGTTAGGGTAATTAGGGAAATTTTAAATGTTCACATGCAATTAGCTTCTAAGCCTAGGGTGTAATAATTCATTGATATTGAAGTTTTTGATATACCTTATGTTTATAGAATCTTATTGAGTAGGGAATGGACCAAGGCTTTGAATGGTTACATGACCATATATTGTTCACATCTATGGTTACCTTGGAAGGGATTTCCTAATCAAATTAGGGTTGAGAGAGAACTAAGGGTGAAACATATGATAACTAAGTATAATTATATGAATGAGAGGGTCAACATAATAGACTTATACTTAGGGGTTTTCACCCTAGAGAATGACAAGGTATGTGATCCCAAGGGTGCTCATGTTGTTCCTAGACTATTAAAGTTACATTTTGATGGTGCTAGGTGTAATGTTGGATTAGGTGTTGGTATCTATAGAGTAAATTTTTACTCTATGTTACATTTAATTTTTTCAGTCGTGCACTGCAATTTTGGTTCTGGCATACCTTGGTCATGGTGGCAGAGTTTTAGAGTAGAGCGTACGTTTCTTTTCCATCTAAGTATCGAAGTGTAGTGGAGACTTCCAAGTGGCATAGTCTGAGTATAGGTTCTCTTTCTTCCTTTTTGTTTCCTTCATTTCATTTTTGCCTAAGTGTTGAATTTGAGTGAAAGCCACCAAGTGTCACTTTTTGAAACATAGAGTTGGCCAACTGGCATCATCTGAGACACTTTTCGTAACTTTTAAGAGGGCCATAGAATGTACCACATATCCAATAATAGCTAAGTATAATGCACCACATGTCGGCATCCATGTCTCATATCAGCACCCATGTTTCATCTATTTTTTGGCAAAAGGGTTTTAATAAGCTAAGCAGTAAGATCATGCAAAAAGTGCTAGGTGGTAGTTGAAAAAGGCCCTAAACTACTTTTTAGAGAGAAGTAAAAGTCACCATGTGTCAGCATCTGAGATTCAGTCAGTTCAATGCCTAGGTTTAATGCTTTGGTTTAATGTTTTTGGTTCAATACCTTGATTAACATGTAAATGGTGCATAGTGTTGAACCGTTGAACCATTGAACCATTGAACAATTTTTGGTTCATCAAACAGTTTAAGTGAGTGTCCCAAAAATCCAAAGGGCCAGTACCTTTTTGGAAGGCAAAAAGGCATCATTTCATTTTGTTTAAGTGTTGGAGAGTAGTAGAGGCTGCCAAGTGTCATTTTTTGAACCCCTTTCCACTCCATTCCCAAAAGAAGTAGAAGATGCCACATACCCCTAGTAGGAGAAGCGAAAGATGCCATGTATCTTCTCAAGAACAGTGGAGGCCACCACATGTCAACTTCCAAGAAATCATCTTCCAGCTTCATTGCCAACTAAAAATTGTGGTGGGTCTTAGGTGTTATTTCAAAGGTTTGTGGAAGCATCAAGTGTCAACATGCAAAGACTGCCATGTGTATCCATCCCCTTTTTTAAAACTTGCTCAAGCAAGGAACACAATGAATTTTATTTTGTTAAAACTATTAAGTATCAAAGAAGTAGATTGCAATAGGTGCCGAAGGCAGAGCATTCTTGAGCAGGATATAGGGAAAGTGGAAAATGCTGCATGTCTTCGATAAATCAAGCAAAAAGTACCAAGTGTCATTCTCCCATGCTTTTTAAGCAATAAAGAGAATTTTAGGAAATTGACTAAGTGTCCTCTCTTATTTTAATAGAATATAATGTTTTGTGTATTTGTTATAGCAATGCAAGATGGAGGGAAACTCAGTGAGAGTTATTTTTGGTAGCTGGAATAGTTCATCAGGTAGATTTTTGGAGCCTACAAACATTAAAAGGGCCGTCTGTTTGTCCCCTATAAGTGGAGGTAGAATGGACAGTTGTGCGGCTAAGCAGGTGATATAATGAGGAAATCTAGGCACAAGAGGAGGTACTAGACATGAACTAACATGTCGCAATAAGGGCAACCACCCCACCCCAGCATGGCCATTCTTGATAAGACCATGATACATCCAAGGCATTGAATGTGCCAGATGTTGCACTATTTTATCTCTAAATCCAAGGCTATAAGGAGGAGGAGGGGATTTTATAGTGGAGGAAACTTTCTAGAGTTTATACTTTTTGGAGTTGTTGATCAAGTAATATCATTTAATTTTGTCTCATTTTCTTGAGTTGTAAAGTTGATGTAATTGTGCATATTTCTGTGCCTTTTATGTGGCCAAATTAATTAAGAAGATTGAACTCTATGCCTTTGTTGATATTATCTATGTCATTTGCAAAATTAGTCTAGACTGTAGATTCTCTAGAGTTGTGATTAGGAATGTCATTTGCTTTTTTCTAATTTTCTTGAGTCAGAAGTTCTACATAACTATACGTGTTTCTATGCCTCTTATGTGATTGGAAAATTCTTACAAGAAGATTGAACACTATGACTTTGTTGACATTTTTTGTATCTTAGCAAAATAAGTCTCTATTATGAGCCTCTGTTTCTATTATTTCAATCTTTTATGTTGATCATACACTTGTTTGCTCTTAAATGTAATTGAATCCTACATATAGTCTCACTGTGCTCAAGGTTAGGATCATAATTACACTTAGGTGCATCGCCATAGTTAGGTTTCATTTCTTGCATTTGCATTTTTGTTTAAATTCTCTATCCTTTTTTCCCCCACACTTGATACAAAAGAAGAGACCAGCTTCTCTAAAATCTGGAGGTTGTTTCAAGCCACAAAATCCCACAACTTGAAACTTCCCATTGTTGTTGATTAGAATCAAGCTCAATTTTAATCATCAATAGTTTTTGGCACACCTAATGGGATCAGTCTTGAAGTTTCTTTCAAGACCATATGAACCAGAGAGCTATGAGGAGTTGGAGCTGTGAACCAGTCACTAGATCATAGTCTACTGCAAAATCTAGGTATTCTTTTACCACCTTTGGTAATTAGTCCAAGAAGAGTCAATCAGAGTCAATAAATATAGAGAGTAAATATGGGAGCTCCTATTTCCCCAAGATATTATGCAAGCTAGAATGTTGGTAGTCCTCTAACCCTCCCAGTACCACTAGCTACTTATCCTACTCTAGTAGTATATATATTGACTCCTAATGAAGAGGAGATAATCTCAGAGTTTCTTCTCACTTTGCAAGATAATGAGGAAGAACATGGACAATCCCTTAATCATGTTTCAAATGATTTTTTTGAAATTATTGGGTTAGGCTACACCATTTTACAAGATAACTATGAATCAGTTACAGAAAAATAGAATGGCATTAAACCTCAATTACATGTGCAAAATTATTGCACTCTTTTAAGAGGAGGATAATGTAATATAGCTAGAGTTTGAAGTAGAAGAAGTTAAATCAATAAATGATATAAGTCAAAAGGCTCCTGTTGATGAGAAAATTGTCATTGATTTCTTGGTAAGGCATACCAACATCAAGAATCGATATTTGATGGGCTTCTCAGAACAAGAAAAGCTTATGGATGTCAAAAGCATGTTTGACTCAGACTCACTCAAATGCAGGAAAATCTATGTGGCCTACACAAAGGATGTTTCACCAAAGATATACCCATTTCAATCACTTGTATGGAAACATAAGCTGGCTTGTCATGAAGGAGGCATTAGAATTTTTTTTGATCTTAGAGGGAGATAAAGATGCTTAATTAATGTAGTTAGGTAGTTTACCTTTCCCTCATTGTTTTTATTTTCCATTGTTGTTTTCTTGCTTTCCTTTTAAATAAGTGTTTTAAACACAGAGTTGGTAGCTTAGAAAGTTTTAAATTCCTCAAATTTTTTCTGCATTGAATGTTTCCTAAATATTTCAAAATCTCTAAGGTACCTGACACTGCAACTTGCATAGCGTGTCCACCTCGTTGTCCCCCAAAGATTGAGTAGCATCTATTAAGAGTCATTGAAATTTAATGCTATTTGAGACTCGATAGGTCCATAAATATCTATTAGCAAGATTTAAAGTTTACAAATTCTCAAGCATTCCTACACTTGCAAAAATATCACGCTCCTTGCAATTTGTTAGTGCCTAGTAAAATTTGGTTCAACAAGAGTGTTTCTATCTTACACAAGGTTCATACTAGGTATTACATAAAAGATATAGAGATGGTGGGAGCATCATCTTCACAACAAGGAGCTGGGATGTTTGGATCTCTTGATAGGTTACTTGCTAGTAAATCATATGCTTTAGCTCATGTGCAACCATCGAGAACCTATCCAAGAACCAAAATCCCTGGAGTTGGTCAAGCCAGTGACCCATCAAAAGTAAAGGATTATGTAGATGGAATCATGGACCTAATATTTCAAAAAACCAATAGCAAGAGTCTTAGAGAAGGGGCAAACCAAAGGTGTCTTTAAAGGGCCAGAGCAGGATAATATGAGACATTCAAAATGAGGATGTGGACCTCACAACTGGTTCAATTCATTGTCCCAGTTGTGCATCCATGCCTTGATTTGATTGAATTATGTGTAGAATTGCTCCATGCACCATTTTGCACCATTCAATAGGGTCCCTTTATGGTGCATATCACACCACAAACTATTAGGGACATGCTAGCCCTACATTATGACAATACCGCTACATTCCCCACTATTGATAAGATGCAAAGGATGTGGGTGAATGTCAACACTCATACAAGATTTTTGAGGTCTAAGTTACAAATGGTTGATGGTGATACTATGGTACCCATGCTCCTTATACCAAGAGCTCAATTCACACCAGCTAGCCAAGACACACTGTCAATGATGGCTCTTATCTTTGGCATGAAGGATGATATGGCAGTGTATGTAGAACAAATGACCATCCTTTTCAAGCTGATGATAGTCGACAAGATGTAGGAGTATCAACTTGACTTCTCAAAGCACATTGCCTTTTCAATAGTGGAACACCAAACCTAGTTCAAATCAATAGGGGTGTTTAGGTATTCCTCTTATTTGTTCCATCTCATACTGTATCAGAACCCTAAACTTTTCACCCAACATATGAATTTGAACTTGTATGACCCAGGTTTTGACCCCTAAAGGACCATTCCTGTGTCTGCATGGACACACATTTTATTAAGAACTAATGACCTGTATGATTTTTGGTAACTATTCATTACCCCCATTTTGTGTTTCCTTAGCCTTGAACCCATCATAAATAGGTTATTTCCAAGTGTTTTGAACCTCTTGGTCAATTGTTCAATCTCGTGTGACTTTTATTTTGGGTCCCACCACATGATCATAAGGGTTCATGGTTTTTGTGGGGAACCAATGTTGCTACCAAAGGCTTAAAATCTTAGGTTGGCATTCCTAGAAATCACTAGGAAGTTGTCGATAGTTGACAATGAGTATGACTCTAGGAAGAAGAAGAGAAAAATGTACAATCTCCCAAGGATGACAAGCAACATGAGTTTGGAAGCTAGAGATGCTGAGATTGTGCTACTAAGAAAGCTAGCCTTCCTAAGGTTCCTACTAGTCGAAGACAAATGGGTTTATGACCCAAATGGTTTCATAGCTTCCTGGATAAGGATCAATAGGATTGGGGCCAATATTTCACATGAAGGCCACCCTTTTTGGGAGACTAGAAAAAACCCTACAGAAGATGTTCTTGGTCTTTATGTTGAATTGACAAATTTGCCCCTGCCACAGAATAGGCCATGGGAAACCTTCTATGATAAGCAGAGGGATTATGATCCCAAAGTCAAGATGACTTTTGGTTTAAGGAAGACATTAAAGAACAAAGATTGGGATGTGGAGAAGATTGAAGCCTATTAGAAATATAGGCAAGAAATTTCTCAAACCACCCATACTTTTAGAAGCATGGATTCAAATGAAATATGGGAGGAACTCTAGGATGAGTGTCATCCTTCCCCTACATCTAGCCAAGAAACAAGCAAATCACTGACACTCGGTACAGGGCAAGAAGCTAGAGTGAGACCAAGCCAGCAACCATAGGCCTCAGAGTAAGCTATAGCTACAGTCACTACATCAACCTGGCCCCAACCTCTTAGCACCATGGAAAAACAAAGGAGTATGGTGTCTTCACCACAAAAAGCTTCCCCATCATCAGAAGTGATTGAAATCCCTAGTTTTCCACAAGCACCACTGGCAATAGTAGATGTGGAAGGGAAGCAGATGCAACCAAAGTTAGAGACACCCAGGAAGAGAAAGAGGGTGCAATTCCATTTTGATTCAAAGGAGGAAGAAGAACCTTCATAACACCAATTATAAAGCACTATAATTCCCCCTCAAGTATTACTCCTCCTCCTCCATCTCAGTCTGTTCCTTCCCCTGCCAGTGTGATGCCTCCACCTAGCCAAATGACACCTCTTGCCACTGCTGCCATCCCCATTTGACAATTCACCCCATCCTTGATGCCTCAAGCCTTAACATTACCTCATTTCTCCCCCTCTATTCCCAAAAGGATTCCCCTTTAGCTTGCCCATAGACAACCACTAGCTATTCAATATAGCCTGCCATAAGGATATCCTTTTACAAGAGGACACATTACATCCCCTTCCACCTTCTAGATGTAGGCTGATGCTGCTAAGAGGGCAAGAGAAGCCAAAATGGAGAAAAATAAAACTAAGGAGAATAAAACATTGGCTACCCCACACTTGTAGTCACAATTTGACCCTATTCAATAGTAGCTAACAGTGACCCATTTGTCACCCAACATCATCAAACTGAGTGAATAGATGTAGCCAGAGGATTATATAATGAGCACAGTGGCCATTGATATGTCCTTATTTAGGCCCTAAGATAGAGCTGAGATATTGATGGAATCCACTTCTATAGTCATGAAATATTATTTGAAAACATCAAGAAGACTACAGAAAATGGAGGCTGATTTGGCCAAAGAAAAGGCAAACTATAGCAGTTTGGCCAAAGAAGTAAATAAGAAACATAATGAAATATCAAGTCTAAATAAATAGTTGCAAGATATTGTTTCCCTTTAGACTCACTAGGTAGTCCAGGCCTAGAATGATTCATTAAAAGTAGAGTTGACACATGCAAAAGATGCAGAGATGACCCTCAAGTGGGAAAAAGTAGTGTTATAGGGAAGATTTGAAGGACATCAGTTACAAGTTACTCAATTGTAGTAGAAGCTATTGGATGAACAAAACAAGGCTATGGGTTTTCAAGCCCAGTTCTAAGTGGAGTAGTAGAAAGCAACACAACTGACACTAGAGCTATCTAATAGGCCAAAAGGTGTTAGAGTGTTAAAAATGGTAAAGGAAATCTATAATTTAATGGATGCTACACTGGCAACCATAAGAATCACTGACAGAATGGTCACCACAAAATGAGTCAATGAGGTGCTCAATTGCAATGATGTGCACCACAATTGCAATGATGCGGCCAACAGTTGTAAAGAGCTTCTTGAAGTCATGAAGGAAGGCATCAACGAGATGAGATAGTATATTGAAGATCTAGTGCAACTAAGACTTCCTTCTCTATTTTTGGATGCCAACATGGTGCTAATGGTTGATCAAATTGAACCATTATTGCTGTCCAAATAGAAGGATCAAATAATTTTCTAGGACCTGCGAGATGATTCCTTAGTATCAAAAGTTGAAGTTGTTTTGGTTCTTATTTCCCAATTGGAATTTAAATTGAAAGCTACAATCCAAATTGTGATAAATTTTTCACACAAGGATATCATCAACCTTGATCTAGCTTTCATTGAATTACAGAACAAGCAAGGGTAAGTTGACCATGAATGGTCCATCTACCAGACAACACTTTGAAGCTATAAAATTTTGAAATTTTGATAGAGCAGAAGTTGTGTTTCTTTTTCAGTAGGCTCAAAAGTTTTAGGGGTTTCCAGTAACTATAGAGTAAATTTTTACTCTATGTTACATTCAAATTTCTTAGTCATGCACTGTAGTTTTGGTTCCCACATACCTTGGTCGTGGTGGCAAAGTTTTGGAGTAGAGCATGGGTTTCTTTTCCATCTAAGTATTGAAGTGCAGTGGAGGCTACCAAGTGGCGTAGTCTGAGCATAAGTTATCTTTCTTCCTTTTTGTTTCCTTCATTTCATTTTTTCCTGTGTTGAATTTGAAAAAAAGCCGCCAAGTGTCACTTTTTGAAACATAGAGCCGGCCAACTAGCATCATTCGAGACAATTTTCATAACTTTCAGGAGGGTCATGGAATGTGCCATGTATCCAATAGTAGCTAAGCTAAATGCACCATGTGTCGGCATCCATGTCTCATATTGGCACCCATGTTTCAGCTATTTTTTGGTGAAAGGGTTTCAATAAGCTAAGCAATAGGATCATGCAAAAAGTGCTAGGTGGCAGTCGCAAAAGGCCTTGAACTACTTTTCAGAGAGAAGCAAAAGTCACCACATGTCAACATCTAAGAGATAGTCAGTTCAATGCCTAGGTTCAATGCTTTGGTTCAACATTTTTGGTTCAATACCTTAGTTAACATGTAAATAGTGTGTAGTGTTGAACTATTGAACCATTAAATCATTTTTGGTTTATCGGGTAGTTCAAGTGAGTGTCCCAAAAATCCAAAGGGGCTAGTATCTTTTTAGAAGGAATAAAGGCATCCTTTCATTTTGTTTAAGTGCCAAAGATTAGTGGAGGCTGCCAAGTGTCACTTTTTGAGCCCCTTTCCACTCCATTCTTGAAAGAAGTGGAAGATGCCACATAACCCTAGTAGAAGCAGAAGATACCATGTATCTTCTCCAAAATAGTGGAGGCTGCCATGTGTCAACTTTTGAGAGATCAACTTCAAGCTTCATTACCAAATAAAGATTGTGGTGGGTCTCAGGTGTTATTTCAAAGGTCTATGGAAGTGTCAAGTGTTAACATGCAGAGACTGCCACGTGCATCCATCCCCTTTTTTAAAAGTTGCTCAAGCAAGGAACATAGTGAATTTTATTTTATTAAACCTATTAAGTATCAAAGAACTAGATTGTGACAAGTGTCGAAGGTGGAGCGTTCCTGAGCAAGATATAGGGAAAGTGGAAAATGTTGTGTGTCTTTGGTAAACCAGGCAAAAAGTGCCAAGTGTCATTCTCTAGTGCTTTCTAATCAATAAGGAGAATTTCAAAAAATTGACTAAGTGTCCTCTCTTGTTTCAATAGAACAGAGTGTTCTGTGTATCTATTACAACAAATCAAGATGGAGGGAAACTCAGTGGGAGTTATTTTTGGTAGCTAGAATAGTTCATCAGGTAGATTTTTAGAGCTTGCAAACATTAAAAGGGTTGTTTATTTGTCCCCTATAAGTGGAGGTAGAATGGACATTTATGTAGCTAAGCAGGTGATAGAATGAGGAAATTCAAGTGTGAGAGGAGGTACTAGACATGAATTGACATGCTATAATAAGGGTAGCCACCCTACCTCAGCATGGCCATTCTTGATAAGACCAGGATACATCTAAGGCATTGAATGCACCAAACGCTGAACTATTTTATCTCTAAATCCAAGGCTACAAAGAGGAGGAGGGGATTCTATAGTGCAGGAGACTTTCTAGAGTTTAGACTTTCTAGAGTTGGGGATCAAGTAATATCATTTGCTTTTGTCTCATTTTCTTGAGTTGTAAAGTTGATGTAATTGTGCATGTTTTTGTGCTTTTTATGTGTCTGAATTAATTAAGAAGATTGAACTCTATGCCTTTGTTGATATTATCTATGTCATTTGAAAAATTAGTCTAGACTATAGATTTTCTAGAGTTGTGATTAGGAATGTCATTTGCTTTTGTCTCATTTTCTTGAGTCAGAATTTCTACATAATTGTACGTGTTTCTGTGCCTCTTATGTGATTGGAAGATTCTTACAAGAAAATTGAACACTATGCCTTTGTTGACATTTTTTGTATCTCAGTAAAAGAAGTCTCTATTATGAGCCTCTATTTCTATTATTCTGATCTTTTACGTTGATCATGCACTTTTCTGCTCTTAAATGTAATTGAATCCTACATATAGTCTCATTGTGCTCAAGGTTAGGATCATAATTGCACTCAGGCGCATCACCATAGTTAGGTTTCATTTCTTGCATTTGCATTTTTATTTAAATTCTCTATTCTTTTTTCCCCCACACTTGATACAAAAGAAGAGACCAACTTCTCTAAAATCTGGAGGTTGTTTCAAGCCACAATATCCCACAACTTGAAACTTCCCATTGTTGTTGATTAAAATCAAGCACAATTTTAAGCATCAACAGTATCATTTTAACTAACCCTACTAATAAAAAGTACCATGCTTCATATAGGCTCTAATTCCATTGTATCAACAATCTTGCCAAATATGAATCCCTTATCATAGGCTTGAGTTTGCTATAAATAATAAGGAAAAATAACTACTAGTTTATGGGGATTTAGAACTAGTGGTCAACCAAGTAAGAATTAAATACCAATGTAAACTCTCTTACCTAAAAAGGTATAAGTTCAATGTTTAATATTTGATTGAATCATTTGATGTCTTTAACATCATTTCCATCCCAAGAGGTGAAAACTAAACTGATAATGAGTTCGCATCTATTGTATCCAACATCATTCCCAACCAAGATTCCCCTAATTTTATCATTGAGATGATCCCTTGTCTTTTAGTGCCTGATAATGTCAACCATTTCTAAGTCTTTAATGATATTTAGTAGATATTGGACTTCATGACCAATTTTGGAGTATTTGATGCTCATATTATTGATGAGACTAATCAAATTAAATTTGAGGAGAAATTTGATGGTAAATTCATTAAACTAAATGACAACAAGATCCCTAGGAGGATGATTACTTTAAAATGATTATTTGATCAGGACAAACTGATAGAGGTTCTTAAAGTAAGTGGGAAAGATTATAATGTTGTTGATCTTGGCCTCCATGATCAACCCCAACTAGTAAATGCTTGAAAGGATTGCATAAACATTGAAAATCAAAAATCCAAAGAGCTCCTTACCCAATAGAAGGATGTCATATCTTAGTCCTATGATGACTTGAAGATCTTTGATCCAAGGGTCATTACCCATCCTATACCACTTAATGAGAGTTATAAAATATTTGGGTAGAAATAGAGGCCTACAAACCCTATCTTAGAACCCTTGATATTCAAAGAGGTCAAAATATTATTAGATGCTAGGATAGTCTTCCTCATCAGGCACTCCACTTGGGTGGCTAATTTGGTTCTAGTTAAGAAGAATGGTGAGATTAAACATTGTATTGACTTCAAAAACTTAAACAAAGCATCAAATAAGGATAAATATCCCCTTCCTTCCATAGACCAAGTAATTCAAGTTATTTTAGGTTCAACTATGATGTCTTTTCTTGATGGATTTTTAGGTTACAACTAGGTGTTGGTCGATAGAGAGGACATGATGAAGACAACTTTTACCACTAAGTGGGGGATCTTTACTTATAAGAGAATTCCCTTTGGGCTAATCAATATAGGAAATACCTTCTAAATAGATATGGACCATCCCTTATAAGTCTTGATAGGTAAGTGCATCGTTATCTATATGTATGATTTAATATTTTTTTCTAAAAATAGTGAAGGTCACTTCATGCATTTACAATTTATGTGTATCAAGTGACATCATAATGTAATTATGTGACTATGTTATTAACTAAGTTATTTTCATGGAATTTATTTGATTCATCATAATATTACATCTCAAACCTAGTATTTGGTTTATTTGGTCATGTGTTATTATTGGTTTTTTATTATTCTATTATGCTTCTCCTTGATCAGTTTTATGATGTTATTTTTTAAACAATTATTATATTTATGGTTTTTATTAGCTGTGTTAAGATTTATCTCAATATTTATGATTTTAATGTGATGTATGATTACATAATGATGCCTATGAGTTATAATAATAGTTTATTATATTATATGTGTCTTTGATTAACTCTTGACTTAGTCGATTGAAGTCTTTTTGGGTTATATTTCGAATCAATTGCTTATTTCTTGTTTCTATTGTGTGTTGGATTTATAATGAGGACTGATCTTTGTCCTATTGTGTCATTATTTAATTTTATTTTTTTGATGGTTGGGTTACTTATTGGAATGTGTGGTTTTCATTCCTATACTAAACCTAAATATTTTAAAGTATATATTAGGGGTCATGATGATTAAGGTTGGCCATGATATTGGACAGGGTTCCAAGTATGACAACTTCGAAGGATATATAATGGATTAGATCTAATCCATTCTATATCATTTATCATCCTAGGTTAACCATCCCTACTCCTGATCTATACTTATACAAATTAATTATTCATGTCTTTCCTTGGAGTGATATGAATATGTTATATGTATTTTATTTATTTTTTATATGTCTTTTTTCAGAGATCAATTTACTTAGAATTCATTTTATCTTCCCAATTATCGCAACCAACATCTTGTTGATGGTTTTGGAGGCTAGGACCACTAATGGTTGGGCTCATAGAGATGGTTAAGTGGGTTTATCTTGATCAACATGTCCATGTTCAACTCCTTCCTTCATCAAATTTGTATGCACATATGAAAGATGGTAACAAAATTTTAATTATTGATTTGAGTAATTACTATAGTTGACATTGAATTTAGTTGTTAGCTTTGACATTAATTAATATATTGGTCTTGATGGATTCTAACAAATATTATAAATGGATTGGAAATGTAAATTTAATATTGAATAAGATAAATTGGTTGATGGTAGAATATACTATACCATAGGTACATTCTAATATTTAATTGATCCTACATTGATTTTATGTTATTTATGATGATTAATTGTATCCAAATTGGTTAAATTTTTAACTCATATATTTGTATCATTTAATAATATTATTAATTCATGAGGCTAGTAGAATTAATAAATATAGGAATGATAACTTTGGATTTACTTAGATATTTTTACAATAGATTTAATTTTTGGAAATCTATTCTATTTATAATAAATAGTACAGATGTAAGTTAGGTTGTCAAAGAAGTAAATATTTAATTTATCTTGTCTCTTTATGGAAACATATATTTAGATACTTTACATTACTTACTTAATTCTGCATTTTGATTAATCCACAATGGATAAATTATATGGGAATTTAGATAGAGGTTATGTAGATAACTTGCATTAATTAGTTTTTGGTTTAACTTATCACTTTTTGGACACGCACGCGCACGCACGCACACACACACACACACACACACACACACACACACACACACACACATCCCCTCATAACCCTTAGATCAATGCATGAGCTTTGATAGCTAGTCCATGAGAAAAATAAATCAAATGCTCCCTTCTATCATGCATTTCAGACATACTTGATTGCACACAAGGTATGCATTCTATTTACAATTATAAGAAATTAATTATTAAATAATGTATGCCACACTCATGCCATATAAAATTAATGATTTAATTCCTACATTAACTAATAAAGGAAATAACAGTTAGTTAGATCTTATTACTTAAGAATAAGCACATACAATGTTTTACCTAGATTATTTACTTTGTTAAGTAAATGAATGTAAAGGAAACCATAATGAAATAAAATATGATAAATAAGTTATTATATTAGTTTAATCCATTCAATGAGACTTATAATTTTACACTCACTGCAAGATATATGTATTTTGCTTTCTTTTCTGATAGTTGCACTTGCTCACCTTCTTACCTCGACTACCCAATAGTAAAATTTGTAAGAGATCTTTAAGTGAAACATTTTATTTGGGTTCAACTTGTCTTAAAACTTGGATGAACTTCATTGATTGATGATTTTGAATTCCATTCATGAACATTTCTATTAAATGCTTGCTATTTTTCTTTTGTCTAGTTGGATTATTAATGAATTCCTAATACAATGATATATTAGTGCATTCATTATAAGATTATGGAATGGGGTATAATTCTCTCATAAGTGGTTACCTAATTAAACTTCACTAATTACATAAGTTACTTCTCTTGGAACATATAGATAGTTTAGATTTACTGAATGACTTAAACTCTTTTAATATCACATTGTCTATGACAATGTAAGTAGTCGAATGTTTTGTTACTAGACCACAAAATTGTAATGTCAAATTATACCATTGATTATTATGAAATAAGTAGGATATGAATCATGTGAATAGTGAAATGACCTTAAAGTCTATAAGTTATTGAGACCTGATTTATGTCACTAAATAATCTTGTACTAAATCTTTTTCCTTTTATGATTTAGTATAATTTATTGCATGAATAAGTCAAAATCTTGAAGTTTTGAATTGTTTTTATTTGCTGATTTTATTGCTTGTTTATATTATATATCATGTATTTTGATATTATTCTATGATTAACTTGATTGATAACTTAGGGAAATAAATTTACCCTTAGTGATTAAACTAATCCGTTAACTTAACCATCCTTGAGTGGAACTAAAACCCACTGAAGAGAGTAAGGTATTTACCTAGGGTTAAGGACCTAGAAATGGTCCTGTGTGGAAGTCTGAGTACTACTCATGGTGATCAAGACTTATCAAAATGTGTGCACACCAATATATCTCAAACCTCATACTCATCCTATTGTGATAACATGATTCCCAATAACACCTTTTTTATGTGTTTACCTCTAGCTAATTTCATTAATTCCACTCCTTTGATTGAAATTGTGTGTGTGTAAAGTGCATAGATTGTTTTTGTTGAGATAGCAAGACTTAGCATGTGGGCCTAACACATTTCCAAAATCTACTTTGATATATGATTCTAAATTTTACTTTTTTTGGGTTTTTCAATATAACCTTTGAATTTTGAGAATTATGTGCCTCAAGTATGATGAAATTTTATGTGCTCTAGGGTGATTAAAGATTTAGTTTTGGAATTTTATGATCCCAATAATAACCTTCATTTATCCTTAAACTTAAATTTTTGACCTCTCATAGTTAGCAAATTTGTATATCATGTTTTACCCTTTAAGTCATTTTTCCATAATATCACTTAGTGAATATGTTGTATATATATTTTATGTTTTGTGTTAGAACTTTCTATTTATGGATGAAATATTATAATTTATAATTGCGATTATTTTTGGATTTATCACTAATCAGACAAATTTTTATCTTTAAAAAATTAAAGTAAATAGGCACATATTACAATCAAATGGAGTAAACTATGGACCAATTGTATCCATGGTTATAGGTGTCCATAAGTCACATATAGAAATAGTTTTATCATTCACAACTCACTTATAAAAACTAGGTGAGTTACCCATAGAAATGGTTATAGATTCAATTTTGTAACTATAATGGTTAATTTGTGGAATTTAATGAATCTCTATTAAGGTTTGAGAAGTTATATGGTTCCTCATTTGACTGAAAAGGAGGAGTAAAATTTTGATTGAATGATCCTTATTCTTTCTTCAAAGGATTTATTTTCCTAAGCAATCCCAATGTTGAATATGTTATTTTATCATGTTTCTTATTTTCTATCATTTATAATTTTAGTTTATATTCTAAATTATAATCACTAATATTAAAAACATCTAAAAATATATTTCTTTCTCTATTTAAGAGAAAAATAGTATCATGTAAGAAAGGATAAGACATAGAGATTAAGACCAAGCTATATATTTGAGTGTACTTACTATTGTGATATTTTTTTATTATGGCATATAAATATTTCCATTGCTATGGGGTCATTTATGTAATGAAATTTATATGAAGTAAAACCAATTGTAGAAAAATAAGGGATTTTAATAACATTCCAACCAAGCTAAGACCAAATTATGAGGAATTTTAGTGGAAGTATCATTCATTAATTTAGTTTTAGTGCACATTATGTGCATGTAAATTTTACTTTATATAAAATTGTTATAGTGTATATTCATTAATTTGATGTTTTGATTTATGCATAATCATATTTAATTCTATACTTCCAATTCAACAAGCATGGTAAGTTTTCAAGGTAGTTTTATATTTTTTTAATATAATTTAACTTTCCTGCAAGCATGCTATTTTATTTATGCAAGAATGTGAATTTATATTTCAAAAATTGTGTTTCCCTATACATAATTCTTAGTCATTCATCCATAAAATTAATAATATTATGCATACAATGTTGAAACCTTGCAAAATACATGCTTTGAGGTTGAAAATTAATGAAGTAGCATTATCAATAAGTCAAACTTATACCCCTTGATTCCTCTATCATGTTTTAGGAAAGTTATTTTTTCCTTAAGTGAGAATAAATGATTTGATTTTTTATCATCAAGATAAACTAATGATGGAATAAAAATAATGGAAAAATAATTCCCTCACATGTGAATAGATCTCTTACATATATTAAATATCTCTGCAATTTTACCCAATTAAAAATTTACACATGTCACTCTCTTCTTCCAATTATTTCCCCTCAAGTATTTCCCACCAAAAATTCTCCCTTGCAATCAATAAATATCTCTTACAGGTCACATGGGTACCATTCCCCTCTTACACATCATTTATTTTATTTTCAACCAAGACATTCAAGAGGGTTAAGGGACACTCAAAACTTAACAATATTCTAATGATATTTTGAATAACTCATATATATATTTTATAGGACTAATTAAATACCTATCAAAGCCAAAACTTGTCGAACACCTCTCCATAACTTTCACTTAATATCAAAATTTGATTTTTTCAAGTAGCCATTCATTAGTGAACACCAAAATAATAATTCAACATATTATATAAAATTAAAAGGGTTAAGGTCACATGGGAAGAGGATGGAAATAATAATAATAATAATAATATTAAAAATTTATACAATTTCAAATTGCTAAAAAGTTCAATGAATCAAACAAGTCTAAGTAAAATAGAAATACACCTAATGCCCTAGAGAGAAAAGATTGTTAAAAATTGTAAAATTTAGTTTAATTTCCCTTGGTCTCTTTATAGTCACAAATATTATTAAAAAAAATTATCTACCATAATATAGAAAAAATAGTTGAAATTTAAAACATCTCAAGTAACTTGAAGAAACACACAATGCATACATAAATACATCACAAGAATCATATTATCTCATCACATGATGTGAAGTAAATATAAATCTATAAGTATAAATTTTATTAAATAACATGATATTAATGTAAGTATATAATAAACATAATTATAAGAAAGGTATAAATTAGGCATTACACCTATTGTGGTTTTTTTAGTTTTGTTTAGGAAAGGGGGTGTACCAAAATATTATCATGTATTTTGGTGTAATTTGACTTTTGATATTTTATTTATTTTAAATTATATATTTAAATTATGAAATTTTATTATTTTTGTTTTTTAATATTTTCATCCTCAAAATGGATTCAAAATACCAACATTAGGTGTTAAATATACTAACACAAGAGAGCCTACACCTAGCCATTAAAGAGGAGAAAATAGAGACCAAGATGCTTAGATACATAGACCTACACTTTAGAAAAGAGTGTGATCTTGAAACCAACCCAAGTGTGCCTAAAGTGAAAGGAAATGGATAGATTAGGATCATGGAAAATCCTTCCATATGAAAGTGGTTATATAATGAAGATATGTTAGTAGCTAACCACAAGAATGAATGGTTTTTATTTAGAAGTGGATAGGCATAAAAGGGATATAGACACACATGATAGTTTAATTCAATTCATATAATGTGGATGATAAAAGAAAAAACATAAAATGTACATGTTATGGAATGTGGAATTAACATTATTTTGGAATCCATACAAACCTATAAAGTGTCTACCACATGCATCGATAAGAGAAAAAACCCAAGAGGGAGATTGTAAATTATAATGAATAACTATAGGGGAAACAATGATAAAATAAAAAAAACAAAAGAGATGATTTATAAAGATACCAAATAACCACAAAGGAATAGTGGATAAATAAAAAGGAATTATTTTTAAAATTATGCTGAGAAATTAAAGTGTAAAAAAATAGAGAACATGGTATAGGAAAGTAAATATCAAGAAACATGTAATGTAGATTAAAAACATGAGAAATGCAAGCATATTTGTCTCCAAATTTTTATTGAAGCTAAATTTTATTCTATTTAAGGTGTGAAATATTTTTTATTATTGCCTTATTATAAGGGTAGGATGTTTTTAAAATGTCCTTAGATATACTTGAAGAGAATATGAATGATGGTGGGTATTCTAAGATACTCCCATGATGGATAATCTTAACTAAATATTATTGCATTGGCACTAGTGATCAATGTTTTTTAAATAATAGATATTTTAACACTATATTTTAATTTTTGTGTTCAAGATGATATAATTTGTTTTTACAAGAAGCATATTTTTAATTATATTGACACTATTGTTCATTCTAATCTGATCATGTTCTTGAAATGCCCATGAGATTAGGCATTCCCTAAAATGTGAAGGTGGGACAACTATGGAATTTCATCCTCCACTTTAGTAATAATATAATAATAGTCTAAGGCATGACTGCATGTATTTGACTTCACAAATGATTTTACATGAATAATCTCTAAGAGATGAACTATCACCACAAAAAGTTCAATCTAATGTCTTACACGTAGTTCAAATATTATTATGATAATTTGAGTATTAGGATTACTACTTCTAAACACAAGGAGAAAGGGTAGTTGAATTCCAAAGAAGAAACAAAAAAAAGAGGGAAGGTTAAGGTAGAAAAGGGAAGCCTCCAGTTCTAAAATAAACTCAATACATTAATCATTGAACCGAGTGACTCTACCATAGTTATACCACTATAGACTTAGTTTCACTGAAGTTATAACTCCAAGAACATACAATGGAAAGAGTATAAGGAAACCAAGAGTATGATTTAAATATGAACTCTAACTAACAATGATTAATATTATTTTATAGTAGAATACACATAAAAACCATATGAGAATTTATATATTAACACATAAATTATCAATGAAATGAAATAACTCACACAGTTATTATAATAGCTAAGCACATCATAACCATGGCATACATAAAGTAACAATTATTAATCTAATTAACCTAGCACTGATAATCATTCCAACATAAAGATGAAAGATAATTGAAACATAAAACAAACCCTACTATAGAAAATAGAGATTGAATTCATTAAAATGAGTAAATTTTGTTATAATAACTGATCTAGGTTGATTTTACAGTCTAGAGTAATGAATGAAAATCAATTGAAATCCTGGATATAATTCAATAGGATTTTTGAGTAATGTTTGGTTGACCCTATAATATAATACAATTATTCCTTATATAGATATGTATGGAGCTTATATCTAAATAGCATGAGGATACCATCCAAGGCCATGATGGCCACTCATTACAATTAAAACCATATTTCAAAATTTAAAATAAAACAATCCCTACAAACCCACAATAGATATATGGGGGACCATTTAATTGACATGAGGAGGTAACTTAGAGGGCATGAATCCTAATTTCTTTAACTTGGCATCCTTATCTTCCAATAAGGATACCATAATGTCAAACTCCTTATCCATCTTAGTAAGGTTCATTGGAGGCTCCTTGAATAATAACTTAGCTTGAGCTGCTAGCATCTAATAGTATTGGAAGAGTGTTTCCATTGACACTTATACCTTGGAGACCTAGTTGATGCTTTTTATGGACTACATAAATAGATCTAACACTACCTAGGCCCATTATTAGTTTTCTCTAGTAACCTTCTCCCTCATAACATGGTCAAATTCACCCAAATAGACTTTGAACTCCCCTCAACCAGAAAAGGTGTCATTGGAGTGGAATAACACATTGATATTGGCTTCCTTGAAGTAGGTTAATATATTATTCTTGGCCTCTTCTAAGGTTCCCAGTGTAGTGTGAGCCATGACCAACCAATCCTCCATAATAAGCCTCATATTCTTGATGTATGTTTAGTACAACCCCAAGTCTAAGGTTAGTATAAGTTTTAACTCAAGTAACATTCCTTTATTGACAACCACTTGTAATTTCTGACATTTCCCATTGATATCTAAAATCCTCTCCATGTAGGCCTAAGTTCATTGGATAAGTACATTGGTCCTAGCTAGAGTCTATACAACTTTCCCAAGAATTGAGAAAAGTAGTAAGAGGTCATCCTTTACCTACCTAATTGTATTGAAAGGAAATATGCTCTTAACTTGGGCTTCTAAATTTTGAACCTAGATTTGCATGTCCGCGAGGATCTTCTCAAACATATCATGAGTTTCACAAATAATGAACAATGGGTCCTTGGCCATCCTTTCTTCCCTAATAGAAGTTTTCACCTTGGTAAAGGAGAATAGATATTGATGGATCTACCAAACCATCAGGTTTCCCTCCTAGATAAACCTATATGTTAGTGTCATCTTCATGATTCTAAAAGCTTGATGAAAACTCCATTTCACATCTGGGTTTTTCTTGGTATTTATATCTAGCCACCTATGACCTTGGGATCATTCCTATGGTAGTGAGAGCCATATGAGGGGTGGAAATAATGGTAGTGAAGGGAAGATGACAAAGTAGAGGGGAGATGGAGTAAGTGTAATGACTAATTAAGGGAAGTAGTGGAGCTAGAGGGGACATGGGAGTTAAAAGAGGAAGGATGAAGGGGGAGGCCCATAACAACATTTTCCCCCATAATTTTTCCTAGGTTAAGTTCATCTGAGGATGAATTTCCCATTGAAATGGGTCATTAAAAAGTATGATAGAGATGTGTTAGTTGAAGGCAAGTCTTAGGGCACCTTGGGTGATAAAAAGAGGGGCTAGGGAGCTAGGCACTAAGGTACTATGAATAGGCCCAAAGAAACTATTGAGGCCTATAGATGAGGTTGAATCAGAGAAAAAGGCCTTCATTATAGAGCTAGAGTGTGAGTTGCCTTCTTATTTTTCATCCTCTTACTTGAGTTAGCTCTTAGTGCTATAGTAGATGGTCTAACTAGGATAATAGGAGCTATGGGGGATAGTGGTAGAGAACATGGAGCTAATAAGGGAGGTACTAGGATAACTAAATTAGGCACTAGGATGGTCCCTATTATAAGTGTTATACTCTTGAAAGTTGTAGGTATGCTTGCTGATAAAGGCACACCTAAGGAAGGCACTAGGAGGACTCTAAGTTATGAGATGGAAGGAGTAAAGGGGAACAAAGAGGAAAGTATTATCAAGAATATTAAGGATAAAGGTACTTTTTAAAATGTTGGAAGGAGTGCAATGGGGAACTAAGTAGGCACCACTTGGGTGATTTGTGGGGACAAAGAATGGGTGGGTGCTAGGACTAGGAGTTTGAAAGTGGTAGGAGTGAGGGGTGGAAGAGAAATGAGAGAAGTTAGAGGTATGAGATGGGGAACCTAGATGGGTTCTTATTAGGATCCTTGATCTAGGCTCATGCTTGGACTATTAACCACATTAAACCTCAAGTTCTATGTGTCATAGGTTTGAGGTGTTAGTGGATGAGTGAATTATGCTTGAGTTGTCAAGCATCGAGTGGCTTGGGCATGGCTCTACCATAGCCTAGATATTAAACCTAATAAAGGAAGTGGAGGTATAGGTGTGAGGATAAATTGAAGGAGGAGTTGAAGAATGATGAGCATGAGATATTGGAGGTAATGGAGATGGACTTAGACCATGAGGAGGAGAAGGTGGCATAATTCCTTGTAGGATCCTCTTGGAGATAATAAGATCTATTATATTTGGTTCCTTTAAAAATTGAGTAAGAGCTAGAGGAGGTGTATATGAGCCTAATTTAGCCTTCTTACCTTTCTTCTTCTTTTTTCCCATTATTTGGGATAACACCTCTTAGTCATCAATGATATTTGGATATAGTTCTCCCTCATCTTTGACCTGATGACCATAGTTGATATTGAGGTAGGTTGAGTACCATTCCAAGTGAGATTTGATTATCCCCTTAGGGTCCTATTATAAAAACTTACACTTTGTAAGGGTGAAAGAGTCCTTCTTGGCCATAATATTCTAAATTAGAGGGAAGGACTTATAGTTATGGTGCTTGATTATGATTAGAAGTGGTGGGTACACCTTCTTATGACACTATATGTAAAACTTGAAGATTCCCTCCACTAACTCATAAGTAATATCTTGCTCTGCTAGGTGGTCTAAAATGAAATATGGTAGGTAAAGGGGATCTTTAAGGAAACTCACAATTTAGAACATAGTGTCGTCCTTATAAATCTAATAGTCCTTAATGTTTGTGATGGAATCCTTTATTTCCTTCAAGATTCATGGAATCAAGGCCTCATTTATGGCTTGGTATACCATTGAGTATAAATGATTGCATATGTCCTAGATGTGATTGAGGAATTAGTGTTCATATTATTTGTAAAATACTATATGGACCACTTAATCCCTAAGAAACCATGTAGTAAAGGCTAAAGGGTTAAAGAAAATCCTATAGATTACATTTAATAGGGAAGTCATCATGTAGAAATTACCCTCAGCCTAGGCATATATAATGAAATTAACCAACTTGATGTTTCTCAATCCTCCCATGTTTGGGACTTCTAATCATGTAAGGATCATATGTAGGAGAGATACCCAAATCTCATTGATGTGTATGTATTCATGGCCCTTGAATAGTTAGTTTAGTAAGATCATGCCTATCTAAACTTCCTCTTAAAAGATATGGACCATGTATGCATTTGTATCCTCTTTATTAACCCATTTAGATTTTAGGTTCTCTACCTAGTCATGAAAGACATCATATATCTAGTAGGTCCCCATCTAGACTATTACCACTATTGTATCATAAGAAAAAGTGTAGACTAAGAGGGAATAATACACTTGAAGGCATTCCCAAACATCTCAACAATCTTGTGATCCAAGTTGAGTGATCATACCCAGTCATGGAATCCATCCTATATGTAGATGGCATCATAATGGATGTTTTCTCAATAATTTAGTGTATGGGAATGCCTCTAGTTTGGCCATGGCTTTGTGAAGTATATAATTATTGTAGGACCTAAAATCATCCTCATACTCTACTTGTTATTTGACATCTAATCTTGAATCGATAGGGACTTGCTTGACCATTTTAAATAAGTTATTGTAATGCTTGAATTTGGTCAATACATCTAGGAATGTGGTATCCTAGTACTGATGTTAAAATTTAAGGTTTGAGGATGATGTTGCCATGGTAGTAATATATAAGGGAAATAGGAAAGTTTTGATTGCACAAGTCATGGGATACAAGGGTACTCTATGAGAATTTTAAAGTAAGGAGTTAGAGATTTTTTGAAGGTAATAAAGGTAACCATTAGAGATATTCCCTTAGGGTTTTATAAATGCATGCATATATCCCTCTATATTAATGGAATTTAAAATCTCACTTGATATGATTTTAAATTTGAGTTGGTGGTTGTATTTTCTCTTTACTTACAATTCTAAAGTTTAATTTAGATCCTATTATCCTTTGTCACTAGTTGGATATAGAAATGGAAATGGGACATTTTAAAACTATCTAATAAGGTCCAACTTCCTATTTTATTAATTCTTAGCATGTGGTAGGCATGTAGTCATATTTTTTAGAGTCTTTAATGATGGCTCCCACCTTTTTATACATGAAATCTACTCATTAGTCTTCTCATTAATAGTTAGAACCTAAGCATGGCTTGGAAACTCACATAATTCCCTTAATAAGAGTGATTTATCACCAATAAACATATGACATGTCCTAATTAGTTATTTGTTCTCATCCATACCTTATTATAAACTTCCCAAAGACTTAGGTGGCTACTAGTTCATCTACCTACTCAGTGATGTGGCACCTTCTCATTCAATCAAGATCTCCTAGGTTCTAACATATTTCATAAGTTAAATTTAGTATCCAGTCTTACACATAGAAATATGGCACCTTCCAATTTACTCAGGCTCTCTTAATCTCTAACATCTCTGATAGCTTCAAAGGATTAGATGTTATGACACATGGTAATATGGAACCTTCCCATTAGATTAGTCTCTTATAGGATCTGACATCTCTAACAAGTGTAGGGGAATGGCCACTCTAAAATTAGTGACATAACACATTGTCATTTAGTTTGGCTCTCACAGGATCTAACATAACTAACAAGTCTAGGGGAGTAACCACTCGGACACATGGTGATGTGTAACCTTCTAATTTAATGAGGCTCTCTTAGGTTCTAACATATCTAATAGGCTTAGGGGACAAGCTATGTTTAAATTTTTAATTGACATCATGTGATTATGTATTATCATTTATGTCAAGAAGGATTAGTAAGGTGAGAGTTTCCTTTGATGTTATATGCTTGAGATTATTGATGTCAAAGGAAGCGTGAGGTCTTGTGTGTTCACGAAGTATAATTCAATCTTTGATAGTGACTTATATGGTCTAAGGATAGTTAGTCAAAGGAAAATGATGGGAGATGTTTTGTATTCTATCTCAAATGTCTATAAGTGAGTAGTAAGCTAAAAATGGTGTCTTGAAGATATCAATGTGGTATGGTACCTAGTAGGGTTGTGAGATGGACTAGTTCTTAAGCATGGGTATGGCTTGTAGAGGCATGATGGTGGTGATATGGATGTGTATGATATTAATTTTTTTAAATTTAATGTTATATCATGTGATAAATGTGTTGAGTTAGTCACATGACTCTCAGAGTGAGCCAAAGTGGTATGGTCTTCTTTAGTGGTCTTCTCATGGACCTAGTCTTAAGACCCTAGGTGGTAGAATGAGGTTTCATGATTAATTTTGAAGGCTTATGAGCTCATGAAAGCATGTATTTAGGTTTTATATGACGTTTTAAGTATTTTTGTTAATTTTTAGGTCTTGATTTGAAGAATAAATCATGTAAAATGGATCTTTAGGTTTCTTGTGTGCTAGAATGAAGATTTATAGACCCGAGAAGGAAATTTTGATGCTTATTAGCATGTGTGACTATTGTATGGTAATTTTATATATTAGGGAGAGATGGTAAATTTTCATAAAAATATTTTCCAATCATTAGGAGTTGTTTTTAAGGTTAGAGTTTTATGAACAAACATTAAGAATGGAAACTAGTCTTAGACCCTTATAGTGACACAATGATGAAATTTTTTTTTGAGTTCCCATAATGGATTGGTAAGGATATTTTTATAATTATATAATGTATAGGATTCTTATAGCTACATTTATGTGTCATTTATTATTTATGAGAGTCAGTGGAAGCTATAGGAAGTCTCTTATTTCTTAGAATTTTGATATAATTGGTAGGGTTGATTGAGTCAAAGTTGCACAAGGAATAGAGGTTAAATATTGCGACTTATATATTTTTCCCATATATGCTTCTAAGTTGGTATAATGATTTACATGTGAAAATGTTATGTTTCAAGATGGCCATTTGCTAGCAAGCCTAGTGAAGTAGTTTAGTGTAAATCCAAGCAAAGATGAGTTGAAGGTTACTCTCAAATTATCAAAGAGTAATGATTATAAGTGCATGGAGGAGTGGTTTGGGTCTTTTATGAAATTTTAATATGTTTTATATGGATTTTTTATTAGTATTTATGGAGAAATTTTTAAACCCAAAATGACTTATCTGAGTGAGTTAGGACTATGTGTAGTAAGGTTTTATAATGGATCTACAAGTTGAATTCTAGTAATAAGACCATGATTTTTTTATATCTAATAGTGATGTAGAGGTATCATGAAATAATATAAATGTATAAATATTTCCTAAATTTTTATACATATGTTTTATAATGCAATATCACCATGACTAGTTCTCAAGATAGAATGATAGTAATGGGTATACAAGATGTAATGATGAGTCTAAAATGTCACATCATGATTTTATGTTTCCAATGCACATTTTGATGTTTTTTTTGTTGCATATGAACTATAAATTATTTATATAATTTTGAGAGTCACTTTGAGAGGTTTTAATATGGAATACAAAATGGCTTATTTAATTGTGTAAGGACTATGGGAGAGAAGCTCAATAAATTGGTCTGCAAGACCAATGGTTAACTCTAGATATTTGGATATATCTATTATAGGATTCTATATATTTCACCAAGTAACTATTAATATTAATGATATGTATTTTAAGTGTCCTTACATTATCTAACGACAACATTCTTCATTACTATGTATTTGGAGCTATAGACAATTTTTTGTATGTGAGTGAGAATGATGTTCTTGAGTTTTTATGCAATGTGAGTGAGAATGATGTTCTTGAGTTTTTATGCATAGTGTTGAAGAATAAAATACACATTAAACTATTATGTAGGTATCATAGTTTAATTATTATGAATTTTTATTCATTATAAACTCCAATGAATTGGATAAAGGTTAAAGGTTCTTGACTAGGTTTTGAAGCCTGTGTGTGGTTTTGAGTGACCTTTTAAAAGTGATCAGTTTGAGGTATTTAACCATATATGGGGAAATATAATGGAATTGGGGTTGAATAAAAGGTTAATTAAAGTTATATAAATGTGATTTATATATTTTTATATGTAAAATTTGAGTGTATTCTTCAATTTTGGCTGATAAACTTTCTGGTAATGAGGAAGCCTAATTGTGAGTAGGCTTGATGGTGTGGTTCAAGAAGGGAATAGGACTAATAGGTGGTATAGACATAAATTAATGTTATCATGAGTATATTTTAGTTTTATTTAAAGTTTTTCATCTATGTTTATAGGATAAATAAGTTTCAATAAGGCTATGTGTAATGTGTTTCTTGAGATAGACTTCATACATTAGGTCTCTAAGTAGGCCTAAAAGAAGAAAGAGATCTAAGTGAGTTTGGTCAACCTAATGGTGATGTTATTTTCATTTATTTTTGTTTATAATGTGTCTAAATTAATTTTTTATGCCTAAACATAATAGATTAGTACTTTGTCCAACCAATAATTTGAATGATCTAGTGATTGGTATAAGTATAAGGCATAATAAGCCTATTTATGGGTGAAAGAGGAATGAGAGAGAAAGTGAATTAAAAGAGTACCATCAGGAATAGAAATAGGTCATGTAGACAATACAAATATAGCATAAGATTAGTCATGAATATCCAATATAAGTTATGAATATGAATATTTAAAGTGATATGACCTAATCAATCCAAATGAGGGTTGTTTGAGTGAAGTAGAAGAAGAGCAGATTTACTTGCTTGAAGAGGTAGTTGGAGAGTGTTGGCGGAGTGATATTATGTTGATTGAGATACCATCATATTTTCATCAAAGATGTATTAATTAGTATGATAATGTGTAGAGTATAAAAAAAATTGAATAAGAGGTTACCATATATTGGTTAAGTAGTAAGTTTTTATGAAGGTGATCGAGTTTGTCTTAGCTCAGTATTGGTGCTTAGTCAAGAGGGAGTGGGAGATGCCTTATAGGTTGGTGATAATAGAAGTGTCCTTGAAGTGGTTGAGTTGGTGCTGAGTCACATAGGGGGTTGGTGCTTTGTTTCAAGTTGGATCTTTCTAAAGGATTTATTATAGGCTTCATTTGCACTTTTGGAGAGGGTTATTCAGGATCTCTCCAACTAAGTTATAATATTGGGACAACCCTAGGCTATATCTTATTATGGGGATGAACCTCTATAGAAGTTTGGATTCCTTTTGATGCTCACCTAAACTAATATTAAACTAATTCTTCATGGAGACAAAGGGTAGAAAGAGAATAAAGGGTCCCTAAGAAAGATAAAAGGGTGATTCACCAAAGCTAGATGGACACTCACACAAGTTTGAACCCACAATGGATCAGTATAAGACAAATATGACTTCCTCAATCTCACAATCTCACTAGTTACATAGATATTTCATATAAGAAGTTCTAATATGAATACTAATATAGACCTATAAATTAGTTTAGAAACACCTTTAAAGAGGAAAGTAGAAAGATAGTAAACTAGGAAGAATTTCCTTCATGAATTCACCATACACAATCATACTAAGCACTGATTAAAGACTGGATATAGGAAAAGAGTTGATTATATTACATACAAAGGTAGTTCTTACAATATTTTGACAAGGTTTAACCATATGAAATTAGCACAATTTTTTAAGAGTTTCAATGAGTATCCTTGTCTCAAAAAATAAAATGATAAATTTTAAATGTTAAAAACCCCCCTTAATGGGAATGAGACCAGGATATATAAGAGAATATAGACCAAAATAAAATATGTGTGAGTATGCCATCATAAAAAACCACTTTCTCCTAGGTCATTAATTGAAATTAAACCACCACATTTATCCAATGAAAGTCTTGAAACCTTTTTTAATCAATTAAAATACTTCCTGTGGCATGTTAAGTGAGAAAGTCCCCAAAGGATTTGAGGATGAATTAAATTATCAAATTTGTAGTTCCCAATAATAGACCTTTCTTTGGTCCTTCATGCCATCTCTCACTTGAAGATAAAATCTTCATGTTCATGGATCTAACAAAATCATGGATTTTTACATTATAGGTAGCTTCTTGTTGAGGATATGGTCATGATGAAGGATGGAGATACTTTGCATTAATCATATATCTACTCTATCTTCATATTTGGATCATATAATTATCAATAGTTGAAACACCAATCTAAAGACATTGGTTTTCCTATAGTTGTCTATATTAAAATAGACCTATAGACCATATAACACCTTCTGGACCCTACTTTATTTTATTTAGGAGCCAAAAATTCATTATACATGGATCCTTCTTTAACTCGGTGAACTAGTCTAAAGAATGAACTCTATATGATCTAATTTATCAAATTAGAGATCAATATTAACTTCAATGGTAGTCCATTTATACTCTTTATATCCTACTACATTGGTTATATTTCTCCATGGCATTTAAACCATCTCCAATGGTATTAGGAAGACCCTAAAAACACTATGTTTATGGTCTAAAATAGCTTCCCAACCTTCATCAAGAATCTTGGGATCATCATTAATCTGATTAGTTGTCAAAATCTGACTTGGCTTTTTGACATGTTAACTCAACTCACTCCATCTATTTAAATTTATATGAAGACCCATAGATTATTGATCTTATGCCTATTTAATTTATCCTTGAAACTTATCATTCACACATTTGACCTTGAGAGTCATTGAGTCTTTAACCATTACTCATGGTTAAATCTGAATGCTTGATCAAACACCAGCCATTAATCTATTGGGACCAACTATTTGAAATCCAATAGCTAGTTTTTGATCTTAAAAATGATGTCCTTGCTCTTATCAAATGATGTTAACATGACTACCATCGATAGTAACATGAGTGTCAAAATTAATCTTGATAGGAATTGTTTTGTTTTATCTTAAACTTGATGTTAACATGAATGTCTCATTACACAGGTCCAGCTTTGAAAGCTTCTAACTCAAGCTAGAAGGCTTGCAAGGGTCTAAATTTTTTTGAGGTTGATCCTAGCATGCAAATTTACAATTTTGTATGATTTTATGGTCATGTGAACACTTCTAAAAAATATATTAAATTTATAATTTGACTGGTCTATTTGATCTTGCATGATGTCTTAGAGATGGTCAAGCTCATTTGGTTATCTTAGTAAAACTAATTGAGGAGCCAAATTTGCACATGCATAAGTCTATTTTCAATTTTGTAGAGGATCTAGGACTAATCATGTATAAACTAGGGACCAATATGAATAAACCCATATGACCAATTTTCCTTGAATCATCCACATGTGTGAGATATAACACCATGAAACTGCCCACTCAACATTTCTACCACTAGACCTAAGATACCTAGATGAACATAATGGAGAACCATATGGATCATTTATATTTCTACACTTTCTCCAAGAACTCTTAACATCCTAAAAGGTCTCTAAAACATGTCGATCTTCTCACCCATTAGCAACCTACTCTATTTGGGCATAAGCTTAGTATGTGGGCTAAAAATGGCCAACATATTTGGTGACTCACAAGGATGAATGCCTACTATGTTTTGAGAAACTAGACCATTTGTCTTATCCAATCCATTCGTCATGAAGTCATTATCATCTATAATTGAGTTAAACCTCTCTATAAGCAATAATGATCAAAAGAAACAAAATAAGATAAAATACCTAGGGTAATTTTGAAAAATAATAATAGAATAGAAAAGTAAAGTTCATAAGGCACTTAGAGGAAAGCATGAAAACTACTCTAATATGTAAAATATGCTATAATGGATGTAATTCCATTCATTAACATGGAGTTAAATGAATACCATTGATTAGGATGGGTAACACCTCTTTATCCAATTAGGAAAACTATAAACCATTATATTCCTTGCATCCATAGACCAAATAAGGACCACTCAACAAGTTATCAAATTAAGTGTAGTTACTTGGTTTGGACTTATTTGGGTTCTATTTTAGGACTAGGTCCCCTTAATTTAAAATCCTTGTTTTATATATTTTTTCAAAGGCCTTCTTAACCTAATATTTATGTGATTCTAAAGTTTTCATAGCAATGTCCTTTATTTTTTCTAGCTCCATCTATTCTATCATTCTCACATTCATGGGCCCCTCCTCCATCAACTCAAGCTGATGGGACAATTCTAATATAGGTAGCTTAAGGGAGATAGGAAAATTGGATTCCATTACATACATAAAAACATATGGATAATTATCAATGACAATTTTAGGAATCACCCTATCAACCCACAAGGTTGTCTTTATCTTGGTGTGTCATGTTCTTTGATTCTCTTTCATGGTCCTCCTGATTATCCTAAGCAAATTCTTGTTTATGGACTTTACCAGTCCATTTACTTAAGGGTAGTAGTTGGAAAAGGTGTTAAGTTAGATTCCCAATTTGAGAGCCCAGTCACTTATCTTTATACCAAGGAATTCTAATAATTTATTATAAATTATGGTGGATAAGACACCAAACCTAGTTACAAGGATATCATAAAAATCCAAGACTATACTTTCATTAGCTTCCTTCAAAGCAATGGCTTCCACCTAGTGAAAATTTTAGTTATAGTGAGTACCCATTTATTCCATATACTTAATGGTGGATTGATCATCCCTATGAAGTCTAACCCCCATTACATGAAGGGTTTCTCCACTTGAATTAGATTGAGTTGAAGGGTTGCTAGTTTTCACTAACCTGTAAAGAGGGCACACTTTTGGTATTTTCTAATCTATGATTTAGCATCCTTGAAAGGATTGGTATAGTAATAACCAACCCTAGTTACCTTGATTGTGGTGGATTTAGGTGTAAAATGTCCTCCTATAGGTCTGTCATGGAATTTATCTAAGAGTTTGGTCACCTAGGTATCATCTATGCATCTAAGGGATACTCCATTGAGGTCCTTTATAAAAATAACACCATAAACTAATGTACAAGGTATATATTGAATCCTAAAATACATTCTCTTGTATTTTTCTAAAACTTGGGGGCATTCTCTTATTGCTAAGAAGTGATCCATGCCTTGAAGCCAATTCTTTTGAAGTGGAGGTATAGGTGCTTGTGAATTGTCTTGGGTCACCAAAAAAATTTCCTTATCTTATTGGAGGTCATTCACCATGTGTTCACACAATACCTTACCCTTGACCAAATTGGTGACCTTGATATATATGTCATATTACATAACCTTTATGATAAATCCTACTCTTTTCTCATTTAAATCTTTATTAAGGAGGAAATCCCTAACTCCAAGATGAGACACCATAAGATGGATCTTATTGTTGGAGAGCATGGACCTAAACTTATTAAGGATTCTTATGTTTTAAAGAATTTTATTCTCTATAAAAGTGTACCTCACCTCATATCCTTCTAGCTCTTGACTAAAAAATATAATTGGTTGCTTCATTACTTCACCATTCTTCTACATCAACATAGTTGATATGTTGTTAGTGTTAACATAGGTGTACAAGATGAAGTCCTTGGAGAAATCAAGAATCAAGAGTGAGGGTTCCTTTTAAATGGACTGCTTGATGGATTCAAAATATGCCTTTATTTTATTGGACCAAGCAAACACTTGGATTTTATTTAGCATGGAGTGATAGGTTTAACCGGGTTTACAAAACTAGGTATGAACCTTCTCATAAATTTGATCTTCCCAAGGAATATTTGGATCCTCTTTCTATGCTTTGGCAAAGATAAGGCTAAGATAACACTTACTTTATCAAGGTCAATTGATAATCCTTATTTTTAAATAATATGACCCAATAAATTGCCTTCATGCACATAGAACACACATTTTTTAGGATTTAAATATATCCCATACTCTCTACATCTTTGGAATATCATCCTTAGATGGTCTATGTGCTTAATATCATTATTGGAGAAGAGTATGATGTCATCCAAGTAGACCAACACCATTTGATTTATCAGTCCTCAGAAGGCCATGCCTATTTATCTTTATAAGGTTGCCCCAATATTGGGTAGTCTAAAAGGCATATTTTGATAAGCAAATGTCCCCCACTTTATGGTGAAGGTAGTCTTATACTAGTCCTATCCTCTTACTAGCACTTGGTTACAACCTTAATATTCATCTAAGAGAGAGAAGCATTCTAAACTAAAAACTACTCAAAGGATTTAATATTTGGATGGCAAAGGGTAATGGTCCTTAAAAGAGACCGTATTAAGATTCATAATGTCCACACATAGTCTGATCTCCCCACTCTTCTTTCTGATAGGTACCATATTAGTTACCCATGAGGAGTGATTGATTAGTGAGATGATCATGGATTAAATGAGCTTGGCCAACTCCTTTTTCATGAGATCCTTAATATTGGGATTTATGGGCACCTACCTCTATCTTATAGGCTTAGCATTAGCCTCTAACTCTATTGTGTGTTGGGCCAAATTAGGATCAAATCCCTTTAGGTCACTCTATTTCTAAGCAAATATTTCTACATATTCCTTATAGATATTTTTGAAAGCATGCCTTTTAGCTTTAGTTCTTAGATTTCCAAGCTTGAGGAGCTTATCTTCAAAGATAAGAACTCTCTCATAGTTCTTTTCCTTAGTTGACATCATTACTTTATCCTTTCTCATATGGTCTGCTTCATTAAAGAGGCCTTCTATAAATTTAGGAAGCTTATTGGACCTTAATCAAATAATCTATCCCCTTAATGATGCTATAATTTTTGCTAGTTAAGGGAGGAGAATTCTACTTCTTGCTTCAAGAAACATGCAATCTATTTATCATTTTCAAAGACCTACTAATGAGCTTCGTTATATGGAACTAATGGTATTATTACCACTTTGACATTTGGTTAAAACTTGGTCCTTTTTAATTTGTTGGGGATGTCATAATGAGCCCCCACAGATCCTAGCCTATCAACATGTTGATTTTGGCCTCTTGACACTAATTGGATGTTGAAATACTCAAAGTATTCAATGAGGTCCCACACTCTATGTTTATAGGACTTTATTAAAGGGTTCATGGTGGCATTTTCACCTCTGACTTGATGCACAACTAATTGACTATCCCCATAGACTTCCAACTTCTTGATCTTTCTCTTATTGGCCCATTTAAGGCCATGGATGAGACCTTCATATTCTAATGAATTGTAGGAGTAGCTAAATTGGAACCTATACAAAGAGAAGTACTTATCATTTGAAGGGGACATTAGCATGACACCTGTACCCACCCCATGATTTCTCCTTAAACCATCAAAGAACAACTTCCATAGACCACTAAGATCTTCTTAAGGCTTTATGAGGGATGGCATGGGCTGATTTTCTTCATGCAAATAGTAGACATTATTTTAGTGAATTTATGATTGTGTTATAAATAAATATAGAAAATAAAATTGATATAGGTATGGTTGAAATACCTTATTGATAATGCGTGCATTGAAATAGAAGATTGTGAAGAGCTCCTCTTTAGCTTGGGAGGATGACCTAAAGATTAAAAAAATCTAAAGCAAACTTGTTTTTTAGATAAATAGCTAAGTGGATTGCTAAGTGATAGCTAGATCCCAAAATTGAGAGCTTCCTTAGGGGATATCAATCCACATGTTTTAAATAATAAAGCTTATAAACAAAAAAGAAAGGTACTCGCATTAGTGAATCAAAAGGTATTAAAATTTAATGCAAGAGTATTTACTAATAAATATACTATAAATCATTAAATTAGTGATAAACTAATTAATACTTAGTGTTAGAGGGTTGAGGTATGCTCCAAAAAATCAAAAAGGGGTTTGTGAATAGGAAATAACACAAAAATTTAGGTTTGATTAAGTTTAGGTAGGTGAAAATAACTTGTTAATTTTCATTACCATAGTGACCATCAATGATTGGGATGACTATAAGTGGTCAAGGTGACCATTAACATTTGGATCGATTATAGATGGTTGAGTCAACCACCAATGGTTACTATGTGAGGATCTAGGATAGTAATTTAGCTGATTAACAAGATCCAAAATATGGATTACAAGAGATGGGTAAGGGATAGGTTTATTGAAAAATCAAAATAAAGTATATGAGTACTGAGAAATAAATACTTGTCTTACTAGAATTTGATTGGGTAGATAGTTGAGGCAGTTGATCTATAAGCAAAATATATATTGATTCTGATAGAATAATAGTACCTAAAGAATTGGTGGAGAGGTGAGGGAAAATTGGCTCTCTAGTATGATTGCTAGATTACTATATTACTAATGGCAATTGACCTATAAGAAAGAAACTTCTAGATGCACAAGATCTTGATAAAAATTGTAGATGGATTTCACCTCCCAGCTCTTCTCTTCATATAAACATAAACAAGAGGTAGAAGTAAAGGTTCAATTGGACTATCTAATTATAAATTATCCATACAAAGCCTCACAATAGGAATTAGATAGTTATAATTAGAAAACCAAGGTGGGTATTTTGCATTTTCTTGGTCGGTGAGGTGTACCTTGATCATCAATGGTTAGGGTGATTATCAATAGTCAAGGGTAAAGGGTAAAAAGTAGGTAAAAGACTAGGTTAAGTTAGTTTATCCAAATTGACTGTATTGATTCTGATAGAATAATAGTACCTAAAGACTTGGCAGAGAGGTGAGGGCAAATTGGCTCACTATTATGATTACTAGATTACTATATTACTGATGGCAATTGACCTATAAGAAAGAAACTTCTGGATGCACAAGATCTTGATAAAAATAGTAGATGGATTTCACCTCCCAGCTCTTCTCTTCATATAAGCATAAACAAGAGGTGGAAGTAAAGGTTCAATTGGACCATCTAATTATAAATTATCCATACAAAGGCTCACAATAGGAATTAAATAGTTATAATTAGAAAACCAAGGTGGGTATTTTGCATTTTCTTGGTTGGTGAGGTGTACCCTGACCATCAATGGTTAGGGTGATTGTCAATAGTCAAGGGTAAGTGGTAAAAAGTAGGTAAAAGACTAGGTTAAGTTATTTTATCCAAACTGACTATAAGCTAGTGATATTGGTCCCAAAGGGTTCCTACGGTAGTCTTGAGGAGCTAGGACATTTAGAATTATGGCGTGCATATTTTTGATGTCTACATTTTGTCTTTTTTATTATGTAACATAGAATTAACTAGCTACAAAACAAAAAGCAATATTGGTTAAAGGTCTACTAGTTTTCCCTAAGTATGGGAAGAGGTGTTCCCCCTCAAACCAAGAGGTGATGAGGTGAATTAGAATTAGGTATAGGTTTGACAAGGTGGATGATGGTGATGATGAAGGTAAAAAAGCATTATAGTGGGTGATAGGTTAGGCACTAAAGCATAAGAAAGCATGCAAAGTGAAAAAAAATAACTAAGATCAATAGAGATAAGGTTGTCATAGTTGATAATAATAAAGGTTGGTACTAAGTGACAAGTGATTAGTGTACCACATGATTGTATTTAGGTGAGATGGCTAGATAAACCTGTTAGTCTCCTAGATAAGGTTAGTGTTTTCATGGGTATCCAAGGTAGGAAGTGATCCCATTAAAAACACAAATATGTTAAGTTTCATGGGTATCAGAGGTAGGAAGCATTCTTAAAAGACACAAATGGGTTAGGTAAGTGTGAGCTGGTAGAAATTAAAAAGGTGGTCAACATGGAAATGTTATTGCTATGGTCAAGGGACTAGGCATAATGTGTCATAAAACATGTACAAGCTAGGCCAAAATGGACCAATGATGAGGAGACAAGGTAGTTAGGATGGGTGGAGAAGGGAGACTCATAAAAAGGTTCAAGTTTTGGTGTGGGGGAGAGTAGGTGATATCCAAAAACTGGGCACTATGGTGTAGGTGTCCAAAAAATTTAAAAATGATACCTTAATCATCAAGTTTTCCCTAAGTATGGGAAGAGGTATTCCCCCTCAAACTAGGGGATGATGAGGTGAATCATAATTAGCTACAAGTTTGACAAGGTGGTGATGGTGACGATAAAGTTAAAACATCATGATGGTGGATGATAGGTTGGGCACTAAAGCATAAGCAAACATGAAAAGTGCAATAAAAGGTACGATAGCTAATATCATACAAATATAATGTTGCCATAGTGATAATAATAAAGGTTGGTAATAAGTGATAAGTGACCAGTATACCCAATGACTACATTTAGGTGAGGTGGTTGGGTACACCTTTAGTCTCCTAGACAAGGTTAGTGTTTTTATGGGTATCCAAGGTAGGAAGTGCTCCTGTGCAAAACAAAAATAGGAAAAGTGTCATGGGTGTTTGAGGTAGAAAGTGTTCCTAGTAGAAAGTGTTCCTAAAAGACACAAATGGGTTAGGTAAGCATGAGGTGGCACAAATTGAAAAGGTGTTCAACATGGCAATGGTATCGCTATGGTCAAGGGACTAGGCATAAAGTGTCACAAAACATGCATAAACTGGGCTAAAATAGAGCAATGGTGAGGAGATGAGGTAGTTGGGTTGGGTGAAGAAAGGTGTCTTGTGAAAAGGTTCATGTTTTGGTGTGGGGGAGATTAGGTGTCTCTAAAAATTGGGAATTAGGGTATAGGTGTCCAAAAACATTAAAAAATGATACCTAGATCATCAATGGTCAAGATCTCTAAGGTTGACCATCGATGGTCACCTTGACTATTGATGGTCAGGTGAAAACCCTAAAACCATGAAATATAAAAAGTGAAAATAAAATTTCATTTTCACTATTTTCCAATGGAATTTTGTAATTTTATTCAATATGATGAATTGTTGTTTGGAATTTTTCTAAGAGGGTTAATTGCGTGCTTAGGTGAGGTTTTGATTGTAGATTAGTTGAGTGGTTATTATGTTGATATAGTTGGGACTAGACATATAGGGTAGATGAAGATGTGGCTGACCAATAGGATGTGAGATTTGACCTCAATAATGATTGAGGAATGAGGTATGGGTTGAATTGAAATTGGTATATAGTTTATTTGTGTTAGTTGATAGGTTGAATTTGATGGTTTGTGGGTATTTTCAAAATTATTTTTGGGTGGGTTTGCCCTAGGCTAGGTCTTGGCTAAAATTGGCTTATGTAATAGGAAAATTTAGATTTTGACTAAAGTTTTAAGATGGGGGTGGGTTTTAGGAGAGTTTCAAGATAGGGAGACCAAGATGATCCCATTTGATAGATTTTAGAGGTATTCTAGGATTATGAAAGGGATTTTAGTTACTTTCTTGAGGTATAGGAGGGATGATGTAATGATTTTGCTACCTAAGCAATAGCTACAAAATGTAGTGTTGGATCATGAGAAGCTACTAACTAGAGTAGTGATAGATGATGCTTGTTTTATCGATGGATATATGACATGGTATTAGGCCCTATATGCAGTAGCCAATTTTGGATGGGGTGAAAAGGATTAGTAAGTGATGGATGTGGATCTAACTAGAGGGGTTTAATAGGCATATGAATAGGATAGAGTAGCAATAGTAGATGTAAAAACCTAGATTATAGGTTTATAGGGCTAATTGGCTACTCTATAGGTCTAGGTTGTCACTTTATATGGTTAGGTTACCATGTTGATAAGAGAGAAAGATTAGGTGAGGGTCTCCCTTGGGTTGGTTACTCAGGAGAGGAATGCATTGAGATAGAGGGTAAGATTTATGGTATCACCTATAGGAGAACTAATTGATATGATATTTATGACATGATACTTAGTCATGGTTGAGGAGTTGAGATACTATGAGGCTATAGTGTTGGTACAATGTCTATAGGAGCTAAGATATGGAGAGTAAAGGGCTAGTTTGTTAGGTGGTCTAACTTTGACTACTCTAAGATAGTGGACCTCTATAGTGAGTAGACATATAAACATCCTAAGAGGATATAAACTAGATGGTAATGCAGGTATAGGAGTAGGAGGGGCTAGTGCTAGCAGTGCCCTAGGGGCATGATATAAGATATGATATATGTACATGTTTTGACTTTTGATACCAGCCTATATGTCAATGATGTGAGATGTATATGAGAGAGAGATGGCATACATTCATTATTGTATTATTGATGTATATGATGATGTTATTTGATTTATGATCTACACATGTGTGATCTTATTTATTACCCATGCTCATGGTTTTATGGTTTGATGTTGATGTTTTAATGCTCATGGTATGATGATTTCCATTTGACATTTATTACTTATGATGTTTACATTGCTCATGTATTATGCTTATGCTATGGTTGCATAAACATTGATATATGCTTAGTTAGGCATGAGTTGGTTATGCTTATGCTTCTTGATTTCTTACAACATGCTAATCTTTAATGGGTATTTTATATTTTATTATTTTTAGACATGTGGTGGAAAATGGTAAAAATGTTTAAATGTTTATGGATATGATTATTATGCATGGTATGGTTAGGATTATGTTTATGGTTATGGTTATTATAAAACATTTGAGGTATTTTAATTAACATCACTAAATGGGAGATTAAATAATATAACTAAGAGATAAATGCCATAATGAAAACATTAACTAGTCATGCTAGGATAAGCAAAAAGCACAGTGCTTTGTCATTGACAAGGACTAAAATAGAACCAAAGTTAGATTAGCTTAATGAACCTAAGCCCATCAAATGCTTCACATGAGTGTGTGTTATTTGGTTAAAATGTTGTCTATCCATATAATTTTAATTAATCTCAAAATCCCTTACATACAAGGGAGATGGGTGAAGAATAGAACCTTTTTATGAGACCAACATGCCTCTCCTATAGGTGTTTAAAGAGTCAATATAAATAGGTCTATGCCAAGCTATGTAGACTGATCAATGCGAGAAGTCTACTTGTGAAATATGATTATGGTTTCCACTATATTATGCTATTAGAGAGCTGATTAAGGATTTCAATATGAGTTTTATTTTTTATTTATTATGATAATGGTTCTATTTCTTCATTACTACATATGGGAAGTTAATTGATGCATGAAGCTTCTAGGAAATTATTATGGTTTGACAAATCCTTTACTTATCCATTCTTCAAGGGAGTGGTGTAATTTAATATTCTTTGTTTAATGTTCTTGGTAGCTTTCCTTTGAGGGAGCAATCTACCTTATTTTGACAAATTTTGAATAAATTTTCAATAGTTGTCCTTCAAGGGAGAAATCTAAAAATGCTAGGAGTGACCCATGATTGCTAATGATTGAAATGGTATATTTTTGATTTCTTTGTTTTTTCTTGACATATACATGCTTAGTCTATCTTATTTGTTCACCTTTATGGAGGAAAAACCAAGAGCACAAGAAGGTTGGGTAGATGTAAAGAGGTTTAGGTGACAATGATCATGGGGATCTATCCTAAAAAGGGGTGGAAAGTACCATGAGAACCATGCCATGGGTAGAGATATGGTACCCATTATTCAAGATTAGGTTATGACTATGATGGATAATCACATGATTCATTTTTAATAAATTGCCCTTAAAATGGAATGTGAGTGGTGAGTAAGGGATGAGCTTAAGTCAAATAAAAGGTGAACATGATGATTCTTAAGAAAAGAATGGATACAAATGTGAAGCATTGAGGGGCTCAAATTTTAGGTGGCCTTTGAAAGAATACAACTAGTAAGATCATGATCCATACTTATGGGTTATGATATAAGGTCCAAGCCAATTGAAAGCAAACTTGTCCCACTTCCTTTTCACTATATTAGTGACATGCTGATTTTCCTTTAGGATGAGATCCCCAATATTGAATTCTCATACTTTAAGGTGTTTGTTATAGGCATGTTTGATGTGATTTTGGTAGACATGGAGGTGTGTAAGGGCTACTAAACTATGCTCATCAAGGATCTCAAGCTGAGTTAAATGGTGTTGATGATATTCTCTCTAAAAAACCATATTTTGCAAAGATATATGAAGAGAGGGTATTTAGAATTCAAGAGGCAAGAAAACCTTAACACTAAACACAAGAGAAAATCGGGTGGTACTCATAGGGTATTAATGTTAATATAATAATCGCATAAGGTGAATGGGATGTGTAAATTATAATCTTGACATAATTCATTAAACATTTTATTTAGCTTGTTATTAAAAGTTTTGTTAAAGGCCTAATCCTCTCCATTAGCTTGAGGATGATACGGAAAAGAGAAGCTTAACTTAATATAAAATGCATAAAATATACCTTGTACTTGATTTTTATTAAAGTATTTACCATTATTGGTGATAATCTCATGAGGAACACCAAAACAACAAATGATGTGATGGTTTATATAGTTGACAATCTTTTTTGCTTTGGTTGAGACTAGAGGAATAACCTCTATTCAATTGGTAAAAGACTTGGTCATGGTGATAATACAATGGTGTTTCTATGAGGAATTGGGGTTGATTTCACCAATAAAGTCTAGACCCTATTGTGAAAAGGCTAAAAATTAGTGGAAATACAAAGGCTATGGATAGGTGCATGATACAAATTAGTGAGTTATTAGAACTTAACACACTTTTTTACATAATCACAATATTTTTGGTTAAGGGTAGGCTAGTAATATCTAAGATTAAGGATGAACTTAGATACAACAAGGTCACTAAAGTGACCCCCATAGATGCCATTGTGCATTTCCTTGGTGGCATGAGAGGCTTCTTGACTATGTAGGCAACGAAAGAAGAGGCCATAAAAGCCATGCTTATAAATAATTCTTCCCATAATGGTATAGTGAGAGGTACTTTTATTAAATTCTCTTTGAGCATTTCTAGAGAGGCCAAAATAAATTATGCCAAGGTTAAGGTAGCTGAAGGTTTGTAGATACCAAAGGTTAGGTTGGGGCTCATCCACATTGAAAATGGTGAAAGAATCTAGTTTGACATAGGATGGTTGGGTAATCCTATGGATAATTATGGATAGTTTAGATTTTGAGGGTGTAGATAGGATCTGTGAGACAAGGGATGCCATGGTGTTGATGAACATTTTTGTAGATCACGAGGTTGACTAGATATGGTATTATTTAAATGATGCCAAGAATTTGTTAACATGTTTTTTATACTACTTAGAAACATCATTCTTATACTGGTAAGAATAATTGACTTGATTGACCACAAGTTGGGAGTCACCAGAGATGTTGATCATTTTGACTCTTAGGGCCAAGGTATTTTAAAAACCTATCACTAGGGATTTTTACTCAACCATATTATTGGTACATTCAAAATGAATAGTGAAGGACAAAGGGAGAGGTTCATAATCAAATGGGATAAGGATATCACCTCCTTCCCCACCATTTTGGAACTTTAATTCATCAAAGAACATGGTGACTTGGTAGGTGAAATCTAGTTGAGAGAGGGCCATAATGGACTCATAAAAACTCAAGAGGAAGAGGTTGGTTATCTACTAAAGGTGCCTTAGCCAATTGGTTAGCAATGACTTGCCCCTTAATTGACTTATACTAAAGGAACTCAATGTCAAACTCTGCTAAGAGTATAGCCACTTGGTCATATGTTGGTTTTGGTATGGCTTGGAGTGCATGTACCTAAGAAGGTTGATGTTGGTTATGACATAGGTTTTGTAATTAAGAAGGTGGTAATAAAGCTTGGTGGCCACAAAGACTAAAGCTAAGAAAATTTTCTTAGTATGAGTGTACCAAGTCTTATACTCTACCAACATGTGACTAATATAGTTTATGGATTGTTCATTATGTTGTTCATCTTAGTGAGCTAACATTTCCCCTAGGGAATGGTCAATAGTAGAGATATAAAGGTAAAAGGGTTGGTCATCTTTAGGAGGGGTAAGGATAGGTTGTGACAAAAGGTACTATTTGATTGAATCAAATGCCTTTTGGCAATCACTATTCCACTTGAAAGAGACATCCTTCTTTAGGAGGTGGTGGAATGGCTATCATTGAACCAAAATCTAGGAGATGAAATGATGAATGGACTTGAGCTTCCCTTACAAGATTCAAAGTTTATTAAGGTTGGTAGGAGGGAGCATGTCTAAGATTGCTTTGATTTTGGTATGATTATCTTTGATTCCATGAAGGGAGACAATGAAACCTAGAAGCTTTCCTGACAAAACCCCAAAAATACATTTCTTGGGGATAACATGGAAATGATAATGGACAAGTCACTAAAAGATGATCTTAAGAATGTCCAAGTGATCTTTTTAGAGTTTTTATTTTATAAGAAGGTCACCCACATAGTCCTTTATGATCTTATGGATTAGGTCATGAAAAATGTAGGTCATGAAACATTGATAGGTTTCACCAACATTATTTAACCTAAAAGGCATGACTCTATAGTAAAATGTGCCCTAAGAAGTGGTAAAGGTGGTCTTATGTTGATATTCAAGAGAAATCAAGATTTGATTGTAACCTGAGAACCTATCTATAAGAGATAGAATCTCATGTCTAGTTGTAAGATCAATAAGCTAATCAATACTAGGTAGAGGGAAGTCATCCTTAGGGAAGGCAAGGTTGAGGTCACAAAATTTGACACAAATACATAGTTCCCCTATGGATTTAGTGATAGGTATGACATTTGAGACCCATTGGGGGTAGTCAATAGGTTAGATTTGACAAATAAGAGATGCTAAAGCTCAACTTTGATGAGAAAGGATATGCAAGGATGCATGTATCAAAGTTTCTGATTGATAGGTTTGGCATCACTATAAGTGACTATATTGTGGGTAGTGTTAGTGAGGTCAATTTTAGGCATATCACTATAAGACCAAGTGAATTATATGCTATGATCTTGGAAGAAATAAGGGAAGTCTTGAAGATCCTTGGTATCTAATGATTGGTTGATTTTGACTATGTAGGTGTTATTTTGAGTGGCCAAGTTGATATCCATGGTATATTCATTCAACATGGTCAAGGTCTTAGGATGAAGGGATTTATGGATTGAATAATTCTAGGCACAAAGGTAGGTAAGGATATAATCATCATCTTAACATTGAATAGTGTTAATGGTAGGAGAGTCTTCTCCTATCATATCAGGATGGGTCAAGGGGATGGTTGTGATCACCCCCTTCTTTTAATAAGCTAGGAGGCTAAGGCTGATCATGTTGCTAGAAAAAAATTATGTGGGATGATATCATCATCCTCACATGTAGGTAGGGGAGAGATCGGTGAGGAAGGAGCATCATCCTTAATAATGATCGTTATAGGTGTTTTGGGTTGCCTCTTATTGGTGAGGACAAAATTGAGACCATACTTCTCATGAGGTTTCCTAGTCTCAATGGAGACCAACTCATGTGGGATATTTTCATATCACCCAAGACTAAAGCCTTTCTAGTCACACCAATAGATGTATGTCTTGGTAAAGCTTAGTTTGTCTAAGTAGGAAAAACTAGTAGTAAATGGCCTAGGGGAAAGAGAGGTGATGGAAGCTCTAAGGGGTTTTTTGAGTCCCCCATATACAAAGTAAGTTTTATGGTTGAGAGGTCTAAAAGGAATGATATTTATGACATTGGGTTCATATCTTAGTTATTTGGTAGGTTGCCCATACTCGTGAGGAGTAAGGAAAGAATCAAGAGTGAGAAGGTAATACTCCTTTAGTGAAAATAAATGGAACATTATTTCTAAAGGGTCTATGATAAGAATTTAATACAAAGGTATAGAGGAGATAGATGATGCATTATCAGTATAAGGGGATATGATATCCACTTTGGAGGTTACAAGTTGGATTTTAGATGTTGAGGGTGTGTTGGATAGGGGTATGATGACATCATTGGCGTGGTAGGTCATGTTGTATGTCAAGAAAAGGACTTGGGTTAGCCTAGATGGTGATGACCTGACCTTCATGATTAAACTTAATGTAGTGGTAGAGGTTAGAGGGAACACAACCCATGGAATGAATCTAAGGTTATCCCAACAAGATATTGTATTAGAATTCACCTTCTACAACATATAATAGTTTGAGGAGTATGCATGGTCCTACATAGATGTGAAGAATGATAGTTCCCAAGGTAGTGTCCATGTTATCATTGAAGGAATGAAAGATGGCCAAGGATTCAGACATGACATTATTCAATAGGTTGAGTTAGTTTTAGGCATGAGAGGAGATGATGTTTATGTTAGCTCCCCCATAAATCATGACCTATTTTATGTAGGTTTAGTTGATGTAGGTAGTGATAAAGAGTGGGGGATATATGTCATCAAGGTAGATGGAAGGTATTTTTGAATCCTTGAAGGTTACAAGGTTATAAATTTAAAGAGCACTGACAAAGGTGGATATAGGTTGGGGGTCATTAGGTTAGACATCGATGTATTATAAAGCCTCTATTAATGTTTGGTTATGATGGGGAGAGGTGGAGATTAAATCATACAAGCTCATCTTCATCAGGGTTTGGTGAAGTTATTTAAGGATAACTCTCTTAATGGATTTTGATGGGTTAGATTAGGAGGCACATAATATAGACATCTTGGGTTTGGTTGAATATGGGTATGGTTGGGTGTAGGTTTGTTGTAAGGTTGAAGATGGATACATCTAAGGAATGGATACCTTAGGTTTCCCTTTATCCTTATACTATGATCTAGTGGCCATGTTGATGGTATGGATAGAAGGAGAGGTTGAATTAGTAGACTGGTTAAACTCATCTCCACTCTTAGGTGAGAGTGGAGGAGTGTGTGAGTGTTGGGTAGGTATGGTGGGTGGTTGGATTGGTATGGGGCTCATAAGAATTTTATCTAATAATAGATCATCCTCATCATAAAGTTGATGGATGATGGTTTGGATAGCTTTTTAGTTCTATATATCATGGCTTGGTGTCCTATGATAAGCACACATTTAGTGGTCATTATACCAAATGGTTTTTGAAGCTAGGGGTCAAAGGGCTTGATGGGTTGTGAGGATAAACAATAAGTTTGTAATAACATATGGAAAATGGTTGAATAGGTTTCAACTAAAGATGGTAAAGGTTTAATGGTCTTAGCTTTGGTGTTTGAGGTAAGATGTTTCTTGAAGATAAGTTTGGTAATAGGCTCTTTGGGTAAGGTGGTATGCTTGGTCAATGGCTTAAGTTTAGGCAAGGAGGTTGATGAGCTAGAGATGGAAGGTTGTTAGGTATGAAGCTTAGGTATTGTTGGCATGGTGAAAAGAGGTGCATTAGAGAGAAACTACAAAGGTGTCACCAAAAGAGGTGGTGAGTTTTTGGTAGAGGTAACTAGCTTCCTACTCAAGGTAAAGGGATGAGGCCCTAGAATAGAGGGTAAAGTTGAGGGAGGAAAAATTTACACCTTCTGACCTTGGTATGGTTTTGCCTCTTTTTTACTATGGTCTAAAATTTGGTTGGTGGGATTAAGGGGGTTAGGTCCACTTTCATAAATGGGTGACTAAGGCTCGATATAGGGAGGATACTGATATTTTTAGTAGACCTAGTTTGGATGATAGGAGAGGGCTTGGATACTTGGGTTTTGGATGGCTTAAGTGGTTTAAGGTTACTTGATTTGGTGGAGGTTTTAGTTGGTTAGAGGGATTGGTTATTTAGGTAGATTTGGTAAGAGTTTGGTTAATGGAAGTGGTGGGTTGGTATGACCAAAAAGGGTTAGAGGTTCTAGTCATGTAATATAAGGGAGGCCTAATTATTGCTAGAAGGTGGTTCAATCCATGTAAGGATCTAAGATAAATTCCAATTTCTATACTAGCCTAGAGAAAGGTTTATAGGTTGGTTTGATTCCATAAATGGTGGATCTAAAAAATAACCCCTTAGGTTGAGACATAGAGATAATAACCTCATCTTCTTCCTCAATCAAAGGATGTAGGTTTGATATAGGTGGTTCCTCAATGGGAGGAGTAGGCATGAGGTTTTCCTCTTTAATAATGATCTCTGAAGGGAGAGTGGTTCTATTGGTAGATAAAGGTGAGGGTGAGATGGATATGGTTGGTTATTATACTATATCAACTAAAAGGGTGGCTAGTTGCTCCACTACCTCAATAAGTAAAGGGGGATAAGATGGTGTTTCCTTGGTTTGGGTATTCAAAGGAAGGGAAGGTAACTTCACTACCACAATAAGTAGAGAGGGTGAGAAATAAATGGGTTGGTCAATAGGGTCTTTAGAAATGAGTGTGTCAAGAACCATGTTAACTATATGGGTGCCATGAGAACACTAGACATTATTACTCTCATTTTTGGTATGAGCATGGTTTAAGAAAGGTTACCTGAATATGTCAAGGGCTTGGTTTGATGGTGCATTAGGTTTATCCAATATAAGCTCTCCTTTGACAATGAGGGATTAGACAAGGATCTTGAAGGTGTTGCACCTACTAACATCATGTCCTATCACTTGGTGAAAGGCACATAAATCATTCTCATTGTACTAACTAAGTGTAGGACAATAAGAGTCAAATTGTTGCAGTGGCTTGATAGGAGGAAGTTGAATGATATTAGCTTTTAATAACTTATCCAAAATAGAAGCGTAGGATTCTCCAAGTGAAGTGAATTTCTTTTGGTTATTTCAGGTTTGGTTCCTTGGGTTTTGATTTGAGGAACTAGAGAGATTATATTCATTTACATAAGGTGGAGGAGTGGCTTTTAGGATAACTATATTCATGGTTCCCTTGTTCATGGTGTTGTTATTGGGTTGGTTACTTGACTTGGAGGAAGAAGCCTCATTGGTTTTATAGGTTGAGTTATTGTTTTTGAGCTTAAGATTTCCTTCATCAATGGCTCAATTATACAAATTATTCACCATGGTAAAATCTTTATCAAATGTTTAGAAGATTTGGACACATACAATAGTGGAGATATACTTGGCACATACCCGAGCAAAGAGTTATATGAGTTTAGGTTAAGGTAGGGAGAAGGATAGTTGGTTGATTAGGCTCTTCCAATGAGCCATAAAATCTGTAATGGATTCATCCTCAAACTATCAAATAGAATAGATATTGGTGATAGACACATTTTTTGGAGATATTGATCTAAAAATGGTCCAAGAAGGTTTAACTCAATTAGGTGAAAGAGAAAAGGGAATGCTTAGGTATGTCACTATATTAATCCAATGTTAGATTAGTTAGAGACATGGGGAAGGTGAAGAGGAGAAGGGAATCATCATAGGTGATGAGATATCAAGCATTCATAAATTCCCTAAGGTAATATTGGGGATCCTCCATACATTAAAATTTAGAGAACTTGGGAAGTTTCCATTGGGGAGGATATTGTCTGATAGGTATGGAAAAATGAATGGGCTCATTATATATTTGGTCATGTGACAAGATGGTGTGAGCACCCAAAATGGATGACTCTAAGTTGGTTACTTTTCCCATAATCATCTTCATTAGTTCTATTTTGGGTTGTGCCCATAAAGGATTATAAGATACATATTGTTGTGATGGCTAGGAGACATATGGATAGTGGATAGAAGGCTGATAAGCTACCACATATGTGTAAGTAGATGTCAGTGGTTGGGTGGAGGATACATAAGGGTAGGTATAAGTAGGTGAATGGGTAGTGGGAACATGCCCTTATAGATTAAATATGTAACCAAAGGTTGGTCTAAGTGGTGATTGTTGGATAGGAGTGGTAGTTGGGTTTGTGACCAATGAAAGGGTGGTGACCATTATGCTAATTAGTGGCAAGGTAGACAGTATGGATACCACAAGAATTTGAAGTGGAGTAGTGGTTTATGGGTTAAAGTAAGCTAAATAAAGCTTGGTAGTGTTAGAGGTAGAAACTCCTATTATGAAAGAATGGTTGGTAGGAGTAGAAGGTATAAGGGTAGTGGTAGTTTAAGTTGGTTAGTTTTCAATGGTAGTCTCAAAGGGGTTGTTGGTTGATGAGGAATATTGGGTAGTAACCATGGTAATAGAGGTACTCTCCATGAGGTGGGGAGGTATGCCATAAGGTGGATTTAAGGATGGAGCCAAAGAGGAAATATGATAAGACATATTTTTAAGGTAATGTTTTAAGGCCATGATATTGTTATCTAATAAAGTATCAAAATCCAGATCTCCTTGAGGAAACTCCCAAGGGAAGGTAGGACTTCCCAATGGGTGAAGGGAGTCTTCTATTTTGGAAACATGGTCCATGGATGAAGAGGTAGAAGAGTTAAGTTGGCTTTGTGATGGGTTTTGATTTGCAAGGTCTCTTCACTACTAACGAGTGAGAACCATGTGAGATAAGGGAGATGGAAATCATAAACAACCTTACTACTCAAACAAAGAGAAGAAAAGAAAAGATCAAATAGATCAAGTCACATTCTAAGAGTGATGTTAAGCCCTAGAGTTTTAATTAATCTCACTTTTGGTTTATGCCTTAATAAGGTGTGTTGCTGAAGTTGGCTTGTAGAGAAAGTATAAGAGAGAAAATTTATGGATGGTTTTAGGTTATGTTTAGCCACTCAAAAGGAATCTATATTGGAATCAATACATGGCTTGGTATTGGGGCGTACCCACTCACTTCACACACCATAAAGATAAGGGTTGCAAGTGCTTAGCCAAAATATATTGTTATCTAGAGTTTATACTTAACAAAAGAGCTAAGTTGGTCCTCCCCTTGGTAATGACCTCCAAGTAGGATCACTGGAAAAGGGTAAGGTTATTGCTAGGTGATGAAATCCTAGTCAAGTCTTGTCTCAAGTTTTTTTGATGTTTAATTAATGAAAGTGGCTTGTTTAGGTGTGTAAAACAAAGAGTGAAGCTATGATAAATTAATTTTCCTTTTAAGCTAAGTTATGTGGACTAAAATTCCAAGCAGTCGATGTATGCACTTAGTTCTAAGTCCAAATGAAACTTTTGATTTCATTTAATAATCATAGAATAGAGAGAATGCAAGCAAATAATAAAGAAGTAAAGACACAAGGGTCCCACTGGGCATGCCCGAATGTTTCAGTGAATTTCTAATTACATTCTAAATAAGGAAAGAAAAAAAACTCAATTCAAGAATGGTTGAAAAACTTGATTGATAGTATGTGAATTGAATCAAAAGATTATGAAGAACTCCTTTTTGGCTTGGGAGGATGACCTATAGATAAGAAAAAACTAATGCAAACTTGTTTATTAGATAGATAGCCAAGTGGATTGCCTAATGAAAACTAAATTCCATAAGTGAGATATTCCTTAGGGGCTATCAATCCACACATTTTAAACAAATAAGATTAAAAATAAAATATAAAGGTTCTTACATCAGTGAATTAAAAGGTACTAAAATTGAATTCAAGAGTGTTTTCTAAGAAATATACTATAAATAATTAAGTTAGTGACAAACTAATTAATACATAGTGCTAATAAAGGGTTGGGGTATGCTTCATAAAATTAGAAAAGGCTCTGTGAATAGGAAAGAACATAGAAAATTAGGTTTGATTGGGTGTAAGTAGGTGAAAACAACTTGCTAGTTTTCACTACCATAGTGACCATTAGTAGTTGGGATGACTGTCAGCATTAAGCTGATCATTGTTAATTGAGTCAACCATCAATGGTTACTATGTGAGGATCTAGGATAGTAATTTAGCTAATTAATGAGATCAAAAAGATGGATTTTGAGAGATGGGTAAGGGTTGGGTTGATTAAGAAATGGAAATTATTTAGATGAGTATTGAGAAATAAATACTTGTCTTGCTTGAAGTTAATTGGGTAGATGGTTGAGGTAGTTGATTTGTTGGTTTAATATAGCTTGATTCTGATATAATAATGGTACCTGAAGACTTGGTAAAGAGGTAATATCATATTGGCTCTCTGGTATAATTGCTAGATTACTAGATTGTTAATGGTGATTGAACTACAAGAAAGAAACTCCTGGATGCATAAGATCTTGATAATAATTGTAGATAGATTTCACATCCTAGCTCCTCTCCTTATATAGGCACAAGAAAGAGGTGGATGTAAAGGTTCAATTGGACTATCTAATTATATATTGTCCATGTAAAGGCTTGCAAAAATAATTATACAAGTTATAATTAGAAAAGCAAGGTGGGTAGTTTGCATGTTCTTAGTGGAGGAGGTACACCTTAACTGTCGATAGTCAAGGTGACCATTAGTGGTCAAGGGTAAAGGGTAAAAAGTGGTTAAAAGACTAGGTTAGGTTAGTTTATCCAAATTGACTATGGTCTACTAACATTGATCCCAAGGGGGTCCTAGGACAGCCCATAGGAGCTACAATAATTGGAATTGTAGTGTGCAAATTTTTGGTATTTATAGACACCTAAATCCCTTTCTTCAAAACCTTCTAAGGGTTCCACCTATTGGATATCATTCCATAGATCATCTAAGAACATGTCTAGTACCTCTTCTAGATTAGTGTTCATCTCCTACCCCATTGCAAATTTATCCTCATTAATGATGATGCAATTGATGTTGACAATATCTGGTCCATAGTGATCTATATGGAATAACACAATGAGTTTATCTTTGATTGACACTTTGGCCCCATTCCTTATCTTGAATTCCATATAGGATGAATTTTCTAGAAGATAGGCCCTATCTTTATTGTGAACTCTCTAGATAAGCATAGTGAAAAGTGAAGAGGCATGTCCAAGATCAATACATATTGAGCCATAGAGACACTTGGAAAATCTTGTAGGGTCATATTAAGGTCCTTGATTATACCAGATGGTTTATGAGAAGAACCATCAATTTGTATTACTCCTTTGGATTTTGGATCATATTTCAAACCAAGTTAATCAATTATGGATTTTGGCATCACTAAGGGACTAGCCCCACTATATATTAGGCAATTGTGTACTAGAGAGTTACCAGTGATAAATTAAATATAGAATGGGGGAGTTTTAACTACTTTACTTAGTTTCCATTAATTTGATCCTTTGGCTATATTGGTGAGAACTTTGTTCACCTTTCCTTGTGGCTTGTCTGCAACATTAATCTTTGACAATCATTCTTGAAGGATGTCTACCTATCTAGGCATGGATAGCATGTCCTAGATGGGCATGCTCACATTTGAATTTTTCATTTGTTTAACAATGTTGATGGGTGGTCCACCAACCTTTGTTTTTGCTTTGGGAGGCACCATTATTGTTTGTTAAAATTGTGATCCTTGGAGCATAAATAGATTCCCTTGGCTATAATTTCTTAAAGGGAATAGAACCTTTAGAGTGACAAAAAGTTCACTAGATTTTGCTAATGAAGGAATAATGGTGGGAATATTTTTGACTTATTCTCGGTTACCATCCACATTACTTCATTGAAATCTTGTGTTTATTGCCATTAAAAAATCGGCTTGGCTAGAACAAGCCTTCTAGTTGGATGTGTAACACTCTTTTTATTCACAGTTCATCCTTATAGAAGTTAACTAATTTGATCCTTGATTAGACCCCTAACCTTGAGGAGGCCCCTTTGGCTTGGTCATCATTGGTACCTTTACATTTTGGGCCATGAGAGCTTGGTTGTATCCAAAATTAGCATCTTATTTCCATTAGTTATTAAAGGCCTAGTTAGGGTTAATATTTAGGACTATATGTTGACTAAACAACTGATCCTAAGGTATGACAATCTTTGCTTCTTGATCCATATTATTTTGAATTAGGACCAAGGAATTAGAATTACTAGAAACATTAGGATTGTAGTTATTCTACCTATTATAGTTATGATGCCCTTGTCCTTGGTTTTACCCTTAGCCTTGACCTTGGGTCTACCCTTGGTAGTTCCACGTATATGGTGGCCTATTTGTTTAAAATACTTGATGCTGAGGCTGATATGAAATTTGATAAAGCTTTTTGAAAGCTTGTTGCCTTTTGACATTTACTAGCTCATTTTTCAAGGAATAAAACATGCTTTTGAGCTCTTAAAAGTTATACTCTAGTGAATCACTAGATCCATGTAGAGTACTCTACATCATATTTAAATTTTTTAGTCAAGCACTACAATTTTGGTTCCAGCATTCCTTGGGCATAGTGGTAGTGTTTTGGAGCAGAAGGTAGGTTCATGTTTGCCTAAATATAGAAGAAAGCAAAAAGTGCCAAGTGTCATTCTCTGGTGCCTTCTAGACCACAAAGAGAATTTTCATAGATTGACTAAGTGTCCTCTTCCATTTCAACAGAACAGAGTGTCTGTCTATCTATTACAACAAAGATGGAGGGAAACTCAGCTGGAGTTAATTTGAGTAGATGGAATAGTGCACCAGGTAGATTTTTGGGGTTTGTAAGCATTAAGGGGCTGTCTATTTGTTCCTTATATGATGGAGGTAGAGTAGACAGTTGAGTGGCCAAACAGGTGATGGAATGAGAAATTTAGGAGTGAAGGGAGGTACTAGACATGAATTGCCATGCCATAGTCAGGGCAATTCTTGATAAGACCAGGATGCATCCAAAGCATTAAAAGTGCCATTTATTTGTCCCTTGTGGGTGAAAGACGAAGGAGAATTGCGTAGGAAAGAGGGATGGAAGGAGACATCTAAGGCTATAAAAAAAGAAGAATTATAAGAGAAAAAGGGAGGAATTCTATAGTTTTAGACTTTCTAGAGTTTTTGACTAGTAATATAATTTGCTCTTGTCTCTATTTTATTAAATTGTAAAGTTGATATAACTATGCACGTTTCTGTGCCTTTTATGTGGTTGAATGAATTAAGAAGATTAACTCCATGCCTTGGTTGGTGTTATCTGTGTCATTTATAAAGTAGTCTATACTGTAGAATTTTTGTAGTTGTGATCAAGAATGTCATTTTCTTTTGTCTCATTTTCTTGAATCAAAAGTTATACATAACTATACGTGATTTATGTGCCTCTAATGTGATTGGAAGATTCTATTAAGAAGATTGAATACTATGCCTTGGTTGACATTCTCTGTATCTCAGCAAAAGAATTCCCTATTATGAGCCTCTATTTTTGTTATTCTAATCTTTTACATTGATCATGCACTTGTCTACTCTTAAATGTAATTGAATCCTATAATAGTCTCACTGTGCTCAAGTTAGGATTAGGATTACACTCAGGTGCATCACCATAGTTAGGTTTTAGTTCCTGCACTTGCGTTTCTATTTAATTTCTTATCCCTTTTCCCCCAACACTTGATACAAAAGAAGAGACTAGCTTCTCTAAAATCTGGAGGTTGTTTCAAGCCACATTGTCCCATAGCTTGAAACTTCTCATTATTGATTGATTAAGATCAAGCACAATTTTAAACATCAATAGTTTTTGGCACACCCAGTGGGACTCATATTTCAAGGAGTTGAAGAATTTTGGTGTGTTATTTGACCAATAAGCCTTTAAAGGTTTTTAGCAACACCAACAATGACTCTGAGTCAAATAAGCTGATCAAGTAGTCCTGGTATCATCAAGAAATCAACTTTTGGTATGTATAATTTTGTTACTCATAGCTATGGGTCTTATTCTCCTTCACATATTTTTAATCAAGAACAAGCTTCTCCTAGAATCATGCCAAGTAACAAGGATGCAGATGGTCATGAGCTATAATAATATTATGCCCAATCTCTCCAATATGTCACACCCCATGATCAACCTAATCTTATTTTCACCTTCAAAAAAGCATTGCTAGGATTTTTTTTAAAAATATGTTAGAGCTTGACAATAGAAGGGGATATGGCCAAGAAATCCCTAATCATGTCTTCCATCAAATAAGGGATGTGGTAGATCTAATTAAAAGTGAATGGGATCTAATTGAAAGATCAAATTGGTAAGAGCTTACATATGAGATGCTGGATGTGTGTGGATTGATTGAATTTCTAGAAGAGAAGCTGAGCGTTCATGAGAACCAACCTTACCAAGTCTACCAAGCTACATATCCACCACCACAAATTCCAGATCAGACATATGCCACCCCTGTTCATGAGTAAGGTCAAACCTGTCAAGGTTATTTCCCCAATAATGCCAAGTATATGTCCACAGCAAGGGAAGAGGACTCCAAACCCTCACTTTCCCCTCAAGTCCCTTCTACCCTTCCTCAAGAAGCTTCTAGTTTTTCATCACAACCTTCTTCTTTATCCCGTTTCAAAGAAGAAAATATTTTAGAAAAAGCAAATGAGTATACGGAGGAGTGCACTCAATTCATGGCTAGTCAAGAGGATTCCATAAGTATAGATAAGGAGGAAATCACCATAGGTACCCCCTTTTATGAATAAGAGGACAAGTCATAGGCTTTTGTCTTAACCTCTGATGAGGAAGAGATCATTTGTGACTTTTTCCTTACTTTGCAAGAAGATATGGAGGAACATAGACACTCCCTTGATCAAGTTATTGAGATAGATGACACTATCATTTAAGAAGGCTATGAACTATCCAGATATGGAGAAGATAGCTTTGAGACTCAACTGAGTATGTAGAAGGGATGCTAGCTTTCAAATTTATCCTTTTAAGAGGATGAAATCATCAAGGAGCATGATGATGTGATAGAGATGGAATTTGAAGGAAATAAGCCAAAAGATAATGGATATCAAAAGGCACAGAGTGAAGAACCAATAGCCATTGATCTCTTGATGACACATGACAACATGAAGAACTAGTATTCAATGGGTTTTCAAGGACAAGAAGAGTTTGTGTTTTACTCAGACTCATCTGAATGCAAGAAAATCTATGCAGCCTGCACAGAGGAAATTTCATCAAAGATATACCCATTGCAATCACTGGTATGGCAATAGAAGTTGGCTTGCCATAAAGAAGACATTGGAAAGTTCATTTTTGATCCTAGAGGGAAATAAGGGTGTTTAAGTAATGTAGTTAGGTAGTTTCCCATTCTTGTATTGTTTTTTTTTCTGTTGTTGTTTTCCCACTTTTATTTTAAATGTAGTTTGGTGTCTTAGAAGTTTTAATTCTTTAAATTTTGCCACATTAAATGCTTCCCCAAATCTTTTGAGATCTCTAAGGTACCCTGCACTGTAACTTGCATAACGTGTCCACCTCATTATTTCTTGAAGATTGAGTAGGATTTGCTAATGGTCACCCAAAGTTAATGCCTTTTGGGACTCAATAGGCCCATAAATATCCCTTAGCAAGTTTTAAAGTTTACAAACTCTCAAGCATTCTTGCACTTGCAAAAATATCTTGCTCATTGTGATTATCAGCACCTAGTAAAAGTTTACTCAAGTGAGCGTGTTTCTATCTTGCACAAGGCTCATACTAGGTATTATACAAGAGATATATAGATGGTGGGAACATCATCATCACAATAAGGAATAGGAACACCTAGATATCTCAATAGGTTACTAGCTAGTAAATCATACACTGCAGCTCCTGCGTAACCATCAAGAAGCTATCTAAGAACTAGAGTCCTGGGAGTCGGTCAAACCAGTGACCCATCAAAGGTAAAGGACTATGCATATGGAATCATGGACCCAATCTTGTAAAGAGCCAGTAGCAATAACCTTAGAGAAGGGGCACACCAAAGGTGTCTTTAAAGAGCTAGAGCAAGGCAATATGAGATGTTCAAAATGAGGATATAGACCTCACAATTGGCTCAATTCATTGTCCCAACCATGCATCCATGCCCTAATATGATTGAATTATGTGCAGACTTACTCCATGCACAATCTTGCACCATTCAACAAGGCCCCTTCATGTTGCAAATCACCCCACCAACTATCAAGGACATGCTTGCCCTATAATACGATAGCACTACCACCTTCCCCACTATGGATAGGATGCAAAAGACATGGGTGAATTTCAACACTCAAATAAGGTTTTTGAGGTCTAAGTTACAAATGCTGATGGTGATACAATGGTACCCATGCTCCTTACATCGAGAACACAATTTTCACCTGCTAGCCAAGACACGATATTAATGATGGCTCTCATCTTTGGCATTTAGGATGATGTGGTGGTATATGTTGAGCAAATGGCCATCCTTTTCTAGCTAAAGATAGTCAACAAAATGTAGGAGTCTCAACTTGACTTCTCAGAACACATCACCTTCTCAATGCTGGAGCAGCTAACCTAGTTTAGGTTAGAAGGAGTATTTAGGTATTCCTCCTTTTTGTTCCATCTTATAATGCATTAGAACCCTAACCTTTTCACCCAATATATGAATTTGAACCTATATGACACATATTTTGACCCCCAAAGGACCATTCTTGTGTTTGCATGGACACATGTTTTATAAAAAACTAGTGACCCATATGATTTTTGGGAACTATTCGTTATCCCTATTCTTCATTGCCTTAGCCCTGAGCCTATCATAAATAGGTTATTACCAAGTGTTATGAACCTCTTGGTCAGTTGCCCAATCTTGTGTGACTTCTATTTTGGGTCTTGTCACACGATCATAAGGGTCCATGGATTTTGTGGAGAACTAGTGTTGCTACCAAAGACCTTAACTCTTAGGTTAGCATTCTTGGAAGTCACCACGTAGGTGTCGGTAGTTGATAATGAGTATGGCTCTAGGAAGAAGAAGAGGAAAATGTACAACCTCCCATGGATGGTAGGCAACTTAAGCCTAGAAGCTAGAGAAGCTGAGACTATGCTACTAAGGAAGTTAGCCTTCCTAGGGTTCCTATTAGTTGAGGACAAATGGGTTTATGACCCAGCTGATTGCATAGCTTTTATGTTAAGGAAAAATAGGATTGGAGCTAGGATTTCACATGAAGGCCACCCTTTTTGGGAGACTAGGAAAAACCCTATAGAAGATGTTCCTAGTCTCTATGTTAAACTAACAGATTTGCCCCTACCACAGAATAGGCCATGGGAAACCTTCTATGATAAATATAGGGATTATGATCCCAAATTTAGGATGACTTTGGGTTTGAGAAGGATGTTGAGAAATAAAGGTTGGAATGTAGAAAAGATTGAGGCCTATTGGAAATATAGGCAAGAGATTTCCCAAACCACCCATGCTTTTAGAGGCATAGATTCTGATGAAAGATGGGAAGAACTCTAGGATGAGTGGCATCCCTCCCTTACTTCTATCCCAAAAATAAGCCAATTGCCAACACTTGAGATAGAGCAGGAAGCTAGAGTGGGACCAAGCCAGTAATCATAGACTTCAGAGCAAGCTGTAGCTCCCATAAAATAACAAAAGAGTGTGGTGTCTTCACCACCAAAAGCCTCTCCATCATCAGGAGTGATTGAAGTCCCCAATTCTACACAAGCACCACTATCAACTGTAGAGGTGGAAGGGAAATAAATGCAGCTAGAGGCAGAAACATCTAGGAAGAGAAGGAGCGTGCATTTCCAATTGAATTCAGAGGAGGAAGAGGAGCCTTCATAGTGCCCAGTGTAGGGCACTGCAACTTCCCCTTAGGTAATTATTACTCCCCCTCCTCCCTCTTAGTATGTCTCTTTCCCTATTGGTGTGGTGCCTCCACCTAGCCAAATGACACCTCCAAAAACTACTGCCATTCCCATTTCATAATTCACCCCATTAGTGACACCTTAGGCCCTCATGTTACCCCATTTCTCCCCCTCTATTCCCAAAAAGATGCCCCTTTAGCTCACCCCTAGCCAACCAATGGCTATCCAATATGGCCTACCACAAGGGTATCCTTTTACAGGAGGACATATTGCATCCCCTTCCACCTTCCAGATGCAGGTCGATGCTGCTAGGAAGGCAAGAGAAGCCTAGTTGGAGAAAAAGAGAATTAAAGAGAATAAAGCACTGGCTATCCCACATTTGAGGTCATAATTTGACCCCATCCAATAGCATCTGATAGTGACCCATTTGTCACCCAACATTGCCAAGTCGAGTGAACAAATGTAGCTGGAGGACTATACGATGAATGTAGTGGCCATTGACTTGTCCATGTTTAGGCCCCAAGACCGAGTCAAGCTGCTGATAGAATCCACTTCTACATTCGTAGAAGATTATTTGAAGAAATCAAAAAGATTGCAATAGATGGAGGCTAATTTGGACAAAGAAAAGGCAAACTATAATAGTTTGGCCAAAGAAATTAATAAGAGAGATAGTGAAATAGTTAGTCTGCATAAATAGTTGCAAGATACTATTTCCCTTTAGACTTAATGGGTAGTCTAGGCCAAAAATAATTCATTGAAAGTAGAGCTCACACTCACAAAAGATGTAGCAACAACCCTTAGGTAGGAAAATGTAGTGTTGCAAGAAAGAGTCGAAGGACTTCAACTGTAAGTTACCCAATCACAGTAAAGGCTACTGGAGGAGCAAAACAAGGTTGTAGCTTTTCAAGCCCAGTTCCAAGTAGAGAAACAAAGGATGGAATAACTAAAAATTAAGTTGGCTAATAGGCCAAGAGGTGTTGGAGTAATGCAACTAGTGAAGGAGCTCTACGAGTTAGCATGGGAGAGAATCTCTTTAGAGATTATCCAACTTAGGCCATTTCTCACCTTCCTACTCAATGCACAGTAATTATGTGAGAGGGTGGAAAATTTGGTATAGAACACTTTGGGCATGATCTCTAAAAGAGTCATAGAATCCCATTCATCACTGTAGAAGCTCTATGACATAATGGATGCAACATTGGTAGCTGTGGAGATCCCTGACAGAATAGCCACCATGAAACAGGTCAATGAGGTGCTCAGTTGTAATGCCATGACCAACAGTTGTAAGGACTATCTCTAAGTTGTGAAAGAAGGCATCAACAAGATGAGATAGCATATTGAATATCTGGTGCAACTAGGCCTTCCTTCTCCATTTTTGGATGCAAAGATGGTGCTGATGGTGGACCAAATTAAACCATTACTACCAGCCAAACAAAGGGATCAAATAGTTTTCTAGAGCTTGAGAGATGATTCCTCAGTCTCAAAAGTTGAAGCTATCCTGGTTCCTATTTCCCAGCTAGAATTCAAACTAAAAGCCATGGTTCAGATTCTGCAAACCTTTTTCCATAAGGATATCATTACCTTGACCTAGCTTTCATTGAATTATAGAACAAGCAAGGGTTATCTGACCATGAGTGGTCCATCTACCAAACAACACTTTTAAAGCTATAAAATTTTGAAATTTTGATAGAGCAAGAGTTAGGTTCTTTTTGAGCAAGCTCAAAAGTCCTAAGGGTCGCCAGTAACTATAAAGTATTTTTTTACTCTACGTTGTATTTAAATTTTTTAGTCGACCACTATAATTTTGGTTCCAGCATTCCTTCGGCATAACAAAAAAGTTTTGGAGCAGAAGGCGGGTCCATTTTTGCCTAAATATAGAAGAAAGTGGAAAGCACCAGTGTCATTCTCTGGTGCCTTCTAGACCACAAAGAGAATTTTCATAGATTGACTAAGTCCTCTTCCATTTCAATAAAATCAAGTGTTCATCTATCTATTATAGCAAAGATGGAGGGAAACTCAACTGGAGTTAATTTAAGTAGATGGAATAGTGCATCAGGTAGATTTTTGGGGCTTGTAAGCATTAAGGGGTCATTTGTTTGTTCCCTGTATGACGGAGGTAGAGTAGATAGTTGAGTAGCTGAACATGTGATGGACTAAAAAATTTAGGCATGAAGGGAGGTACTAGACATGAATCACTATGCCGCAGTCAGGGAAATTCTCGATAAGACCAACATGCATCCAAAGCATTAAAAGAAATGTTTGTTTATCTCTTGTGGGTGAAGGATAGAGGAGAATTGCATGGGAAAGAGGGATGGAAGCAGACATTCAAGGATATAAAAGAAGAAGAATTGTAAGATAAAAAAGGGGGAATTCTATAGTTTTAGACTTTTTAGAGTTTTTGACCGGTAATATCATTTTCTTTTGTCTCAATTTTCTTGAATTGTAAAGTTGATATAACTTTTCAAGTTTATGTGCCTTTTATGTGGCTGAATGAATTGAGAAGATTGAACTCGATGCCTTGGTTGGTGTTATCTGTGTCATTTGCAAAGTAATATATACTATAGATTTTCTATAGTTGTGATTAAGAATGTCATTTGATTTTGTCTCATTTTCTTGAATCAGAAGTTCTACATAACTGTACATGATTTTTGTGCCTCTTATGTGATTGAAAGATTCGATTAAGAAGATTAAACACTATGCCTTGGTTGACATTCTCTATATCTCCATGAAATAATTCCCTATTTTGATCCTCTATTTTTGTTATTTTAATCTTTTACATTGATCATGCACTTGTCTGCTCTTAAATGTAATTGAATCCTATAATAGTCTCATTGCGCTCAGGTTAGGATTAGGATTACACTCAGGTGCATCACCATAATTAGGTTTCAGTTCTTGCACTTGCATTTCTATTTAATTTCCTATCCCTTTTCCCCCAACACTTGATACAAAAGAAGAGGCTAGCTTCTCTAAAATTTGGAGGTTGTTTCAAGCCACATTGTCCCACAGCTTGAAACTTCCCATTATTGATTGATTAAGATCAAGCACAATTTTAAACATCAACAATCCACTAGTAAAAGCTCTCTCTTTCTTTGGTGCTGGGATTGTAACAATTTTTGGTGTAGAATTAAGGATGTCAAATGGAAGGATAGATATAGGAGGTGGTTTGATTTTAGGAAATAAGGATATTGGTAGTCTAGGTTTATGTTTTCTAGCTCGCACTAGACAATTTTATGCCTTAATGGTCACCTCATATGCATCTAGAAGTATATTTCCTCCCATAGATTAGATCATTATTGCTATATCAATATTCAAAGCCTTTAGATAAAATAGGAATTAAAAGTTAAGGGTTGGTTTAACTATGATTGGGATTCTATCCCAAATTTTTTTGAACCTTGTATTGAAGTCTTGCATGACTTCATGAGGATCTCTCCTAATAGTAGTTAGTTGCTCTACAAGTAACATGTGGTCAATTTTGTCCTAAAATATCTTACATAAGGCTTCCCCTAATTGGTCCCATGTTTTAATGGAATTTGTAGTAAAGATTTTATACAAATATAGGGCCTTTCCTTTGAAATAAGTGGCTAATAGCCTAATAGATACATTCTCCTCAATGACATTATGGATATTTAAAAAGTTGGCTATGTCCATGAGGCACTTATAAGGTGTTATAACTTGGTCTCCAGTGTAATAGGGAACACTTTTAAGGGATGTAACTATGATAGGATCATAATGAGCAAGATCTAGAGAGATTTGGACATTAAAAGCCACAAAATCTCTAGGTAATCCCATGGTTATGCAAGGGGTTAGTAAAGGTCTTCTTGTAGTTTTAAGCCTTAGAAATAACCTAGTTGAAAAAATTCCTTGATATGGATGTGTATTGGTGAACCTTAATCTTTTCTCTAAATTTAAAGGTAGTTCAACAAATCCAAAAGGAATGCCTATTGAAGCTAACCTTGTTGTCATCTTTGTTAAGAGACGAGGCTGCCATTCTATACTAGATTATTTATTCTTACTTTTGGAGTCACTAGATGTTATTATTTGGGAGTTTAATCACTTTAAATTTGATCAAACTGGCATCAACAATGATCAATATTATTTTTGAAAGAAGTGTGTCCTACTATCCATGAAAAAAACTACTACAGGGTTAATTTGAACCCTTGGAGAGGTTTTTTTAGGATTTCTCCAGCTAAGCTATAATATTGGGATAACCCCAGGATGTGGGTATCCTATAATGGGGCTAAACCTCTAAAAAAGGATAACTTCCTCTTGATGTTCACCTAAACTAATAATAAACTAATGCTTCATGAATAAAAAGCGTAGAAAGAAAATAAATGGGTCCTAAGAAAGATAAAAGGGTGATGCACCAAAGCTAGATGGACACTCACATAAGTTTGAACCCACACTAGATCAATATAATACAACTATGGCTTTCTTAATCTCACATTCTCACTATTTGCATAAATATTTCATAAAAGAGGTTCTGAGATGAACACTAATCTAGACCTACAAATTAGTTTAGAAACACCTTTGAATAGGAAAGTAGAAGGATAGTAAACTAGGAAGAATTTCCTTCACAAATTCACCATACACAAGCATACTAAGCATTGATTAAAGACTAGAGATAGGTAAAGAGTTGATCATATTAATTCAAAAGGTAGTTCATACAATATTTTGATTGGGTTTAACCATATCAAATGATGAAACTTTTTCAAGAATCTCAAAGATTATCCTTGTCTCAACTAATAAAATACTAAATTATAAAAGTTGAGAATCCCCCTTAATGGGAGTGAGACCAAGATATATAAGAGAAGAGAGACCGAAATAAAATATGCATAAAAATTCCATCAAAAAAGAACAATTTATCTTAGATTATTAATTGAACATGAGCCACCACATTTAGCCAATGAAAGTGTTACAACCTTTTTTAATCAATCAAAACATTTCCCATGGCTTGTTGAGTGAGAAAGTCCCCAAAGGCTTTGAGGATACACTGAATTCTCCTATTTTAGTTCCCAATACTAAACCTCTCTTTGCTCTTTCATGTCATCTCTTGTTTTAAGACAAAATATTCATGTTCATGAATTTGATAGAATTATGGATTTGTGCATTTTAGGTAGCTGCTTGTCAAGGATATGGCCATGCTGAAGGATAGAGATCCTTTGATTTAATAATATCTCTATTTGATCTTCATATTTGGATCATAGGACTATCTATTAGTTGAAAAACTAACCTAAGGACATTAGTTTTCCTATACTTGTCTATATTAAAATTAACTTATAGACCATATAACACCTTCTGGACCCCACTTTATTTTTGTAGGAGATATGAATTCATTATACATATATCCTTATTTAACTTGGCAAACCAATCTCAAGAATGAACCCTGTAAGCTCTAACTTATCAAACTAGAGATTAATATTAGCTCTAATTGTGGTCCATTTATACTCTTTATATCCTACTACATTAGTTAAACCATTCCATGACATTCAAACCAGATCTAATGGTATAGAGAAGACCCTACAAAACCTTATGTTCATGGTCAAAAATAGTTTCCCAACCTCTATTGAGAATCCTGGGCTCATCCTTAATCTGATTGGTTTTCAAAACCTCACTCAGCTCATTAACATGTTGAATCAACTAACTCTATCAATTTTAATTTATATGAAGGCCCATAGATTGTCAATATACTACTTATTGAATGCATCTTTCTCACTTGTGATGCACACATTCTCCTTTTAAATTCATTGACTCTCTAACCACTATTCACCATTAAATCCCAATACTATACCTCTCTTTACTCTTTCATTCCATCTCTCACTTTAAGACAAAATATTCATGTTCATGAATTTGATATAATCATGGATTTGTGCATTTTAGGTAGCTTCTTGTCAAGTATATGGTCATGATGAAGGATAGAGTTCCTTTGCATTAATAATATGTCTACTCGATCTTCATATTTGGATCATATGCCTATCTATAGTTGAAAAAATTATCTAAGGACATTGGTTTTCCTATATTTATCTATATTAAAATTAACCTATAGACCATATAACACTTCTGGACCCCACTTTATTTTCGTAAGAGCCAAGAATTCATTATACATAGATCCTTATTTAACTTGGCAAACCAGTCTTAAGAATGAACCCTGTAAGCTCTAACTTATCAAACTAGAGATCAATATTAGCTCCAATTGTTGTCCCTTTATACTCTTTATATCCTACTACATTAGTTAAACCATTCCATGACATTTAAACCAGATCTAATGGTATAGATAATACATTACAAAACCTTATGTTCATGGTCAAAAATAGTTTCCCAACCTCTATTGAGAATCCTAGGCTCATCCTTAATCTGATTGGTTTTCAAAATCTAACTCAGCTCATTGACATGTTTAATCAACTCACTCTATCAATTTTAATTTATATGAAGGCCCATAGATTATCAATATTATACTTATTTAATGTGTCTTTCTCACTTGTCATGCACACATTCTCCCTTTAAATTCATTGACTCTTTGACCACTATTTACCATTAAATCTGAATGCTCAATCAAATTCTAGTCATTGATCTGTTAGGACCCACTATTTGAAAGCCAACGACTAGTTTTTGATATTAAAAATGGCATCCTTTCTCCCATGAAATGATGTTCATATGACTATCATTGATGGTCACATGATTTTTAAAATTAATCTTGATAAGAATTGTTTTTTTTGAGTTTAAACTTGACATTAGTGTGAACATCTCACTACATAGGTCCAACTTTGAAATCTTCTAGCTTGAGCCAAAAGGCTCAAAATGGTATAATTTTTTTTGAGGATGATATTGGCATGTAAATTTATAATTTTACATGATGTAATGGTTACATGAGGTCTCCTTAACAAGATATTAAATTCATAAGCTGACTGGTCCATTTGACCCTGAATGATGTCTTGGTGATGATCAAAATCATTTGGTTAACTTAGTGAAATTAATTGAGGAGACAAATTTGTAAATGCATAACTCTATTTACACTTTAGTGGAGGATTTTTGATTTATAATTTATAAACTAGGGACTAAGGTGAATAAACCCATATGACCAATTTTCCTTGACTCATCCACATGTGTGAGAGATAACATCAACAAACTTCCCACTCAACATTTTAGCCACTAGACTCAAGATACCTAGATGAACACAATGAAGAAATAGATGGATAAACTTTATCGAATCACTCTTAACATCTCAAATGGTCTCTAAAACTTGTTTATCTACTCACCCATTAGCAATTTACTCTATTTAGGCACAAGCTTGGTATGTGGGCTAAAAATGGCTAATATGACTATTTGAGTTGGTGTTTGACTAGTGAGGGGTTGGTGCCTCACTAAATCTTGATTAATTACTTGTAGGATTGTATTTCAAGTGGTTTTTTAGTGGGTTTTATCCCCTATTAGGGTTTCCCACATATATTTTATGTTCATGTGTTGACTTCTTGCTTCTTGTTTATGTGATTGCTTCTCTATGCATTACTTGATCTCTGTACTGGTTTGAAAGGTTAATGAATGTTAAGTTGAAGTAAAAGATTATTTTTAGACACTAATTCACCCCCAAATATTATTTATATTTCTTCAAATCATTGGTATTATAGTATGCCATTTGGATAAGGCTTGATAGCTTGAAGGCGATCCTAAAAGCACAAGATGGCTAAATTTGTGAAGGTGAGTTTCAAGATCAGTATGTTTATCATATTATGGAACAAGAAATATTGGTGTATGGTTGTTGATTCTTGACACATGTTTCATGACAAGGTGTTTACATTAGTCTCAATATAGAAAGAGATATTTTTAAAACAACCAAGAAGTCTAGTTGTTTACATGATCTAGGTCATGATTGAGGTTTACATAAGAGGACTGCATGATAAAATAATGGGAAGATGGGTTAAAGTTTTTAATATCTTTGAAAGTATTACTGAGGTCATCAAAGGCTTTCCAAGGTGGTTCACAAGGTATATCTTAGCATGTATGATGTTTAAAAATATTGGTTAGATTTGTCACATTTAATTAAACCAAGGTGTGCATGGTGATAGGGGAGAATGTGTGAGATGCTTAAAAAATTTAGGAAGATTTTTTTTTTTGTGGTTAGGTGAAAAGAGTGTTTTAAGGTCATTAAGGTGATATAGGATGATATCAAAGTTCCCTAGATGCATTATGAGGTTCTAGTGCTTATCATGATCCTTTAGAGAGAGAAAGAGTGTTATTTAAGCTTAAGAGAAAATAAACCATCATTGAATGTCTTAAAGGTATGGAGAGACCAGTTTTTTTATGTATTTATTAAATATACCTAGAAATTCAACTCTATTTGAATGGTTTCATGAAGGTGTTTCCTATAGTGCCAAGATCCTTCCCTACAAGTTTTGTATTTTGATGAATTCTATAGCTCAAGTTATGAGCTTCCAAAGTTGGACCTATGTGTAGTGATGTGCCATAGGCAGTCAAATTTATGCTTCAAGAAATAGTCATTGGGCATTCAGAAATATAGCCATTGGGGTTTGCAATCAAATGATTGTGCATGAGTTTTTGGGACTTGAGAGTATTATTTTGCCTATAAAAGCCATGAAAGATGTCAAAACATGTTGGTGTAAAAAGAAAAGATGAAGTAGAATTGTTGTAAATTATCATGAAAGTGATTTGGAGACTTAGATGTCTATATAGGTGCATTTATTATTGGTCAAAGATAGATTTTGTTGACTATGTTTTTATTTAGAGAACCTAGGATGACTAAAATGGATTTAATACCTCTTTATTGGTATTTAATTGGGGTTATGACTGTTAGATGATTTTGTTACATCATGGTAGTCTTATTTCATGCACTGAGGAAGTTTTTAAAGTATGCCTTTATGCATTAAAATTTCAATGATAGAGTATTGTACTTAAGGTATATGTTTTGGGAAGACATAAAGTGACTTGATGAGAGGTGTGGAGATTTTGGTCACTTTGGATGGATGATGAAAGTGCTTGGATGTTTTATTAAGGTCTTAAATCTCTTGTTAGTTCTTGAAAATGGTCAAAATAATCTTAGTTATGAATAACTAGCTCAATGACAGATGAATAGGGGTATGAGGGTTTCAAGGCTTCTTGTGTCTATAAACCTTAATGTGAATTTTCATGAGGCAAATGTCTCTTATTTGACCTATAAAGATTATTAGTGTTAGATGGATTCATTTCAATGTTTCCTATTATATTTATCATGTTTTAAATTCTTGTTTGAGTGTCAAGTTATGTCTAAATAGAAAACACAAAACAAGTGATGTAAAAGTTGAAGATTGGTCGATAAGACCAATGCCTTTTAAGGTAATTTTTTTTCATCATGTGATCCATGGTATGGAGTTGGTTTTAAGAGTGATATTACAAGTTGGTTATGCCATGAAGATGAGAAAAAAAAATGAATTTGATCATTCTTACAGCATGAAAATTTTCTAGTTATCTTAAAGAAAAGTATGTGTGGACAAAGGGGGAGCTTACTAGATATATGAGTGGTTAGGTCTAAAGATTAGTGTACTATGTGTGGATGACCTTGTGAGAGTGTGCATGAAAATTTTCCATTAATGTCAAAGGGGGATAAATTTATTGATGGTCAAAGTTCCTATGGGAGAAAAGTTATTGATGAAACTATTTAGCTTGAGAAGGATTAGTTCATTTGAGGTTTGTCATCAATGTGATTTCCCCTTAATGATAAAGGGGGGAATTATTTAAATTTTTCATTGATGTCATGTTTTTATGAACTATAATTCATTTCAAGAAGGATCAATAAGGTGAGATTTGTCTTTTATGTTATATGCCTAATGTCATTGATGTCAAAGGAAGTGTGAGGTCTTGTGTGTTCAAGAAGGCTAGTTCAGTCTTGGGTAGTGACCTATTTGGTCTAAGGAGAATTATTCAAAGGATAATTGTGGGAGATTATGTGGATTATTTATTATATTTATGGAAGTGATTAGTGAGCTACATAATGTGTGTTGAAGGTCTCAAAGTGGTATGGTGCTTAGTAGGGCTATGAGATGGACTAGTTCTTAAGCATGGGTATGGATTGTAGAGGCATGATGGTGGTGATATGGATGTGTATGAGATTTGAATTGTGAAATTAAATTTTAGAACATGTAAAAAAGGTGTAAATTTAATCACATGACTCTAAGAGTGATCCAATGAGGTGTGATCTTCTTTAGTGATCTTCTCATGGACCTAGTCTTAAGACCCTAGGTGACATAATGAGGTATCATGATCATATTTGGAAAATTTTGAGATCACGTGAGCATGGATTTAGGTTTTAAATGATGTTTCAAGTATGTTGATGAGTCTTCAAGTCTTGAGTTGAAGAAGAAAACATAAAAAATGGATCATTAGGTTTTTTATGTGCTAGAATGAAGAGTTGTAGACCCGAGAAGGAAATTTTGATGCTTGTTTGCACATATGAATATTGTATGGGAATATTAGATATTAGGGAGAGATGTAAAAGGATCCTAAAAATATTTTACAAGCATTAGGAGTTGGTAATATAGGTAAAGTTTTATGAATAAATTTTATTAATGGAAATTTATCTTTAACATGATGATTTAATCATGTAGAGGAGTCTTTTAGGTAACTCCATGTGGAATGGAGTGTTTAGGGGAGTGAGTGGAAGCTATAGAAAATACTTTATTTCTTAAAAATTTGATATAATAAGTAGGGTTGACCGATTCAATGTTTCATAATTAATTGAGGTTTAATATTGTGACTTGTATTTTGTACCCATGTAGGTTTCTAAGTTGGTCTAGTTATTTAGTTGTGAAAATTTGATGTTGCAAGATGGTCAATCGCTAGTAGGCCTAATGAAGCAGTTTAGTATAAATCAAAGTGAAGATAAGGTGAAGGTTCATGTCAAATTATCATGAAGGAATATTGATTATAAGTTCATGAAGAATTGGTTTTGGGATTTTATGACATGTAAAAATGTTTTAGAGACCTTGGTGATCAGTATTGATGGTGAAATCATTTAAGCTAAAATGACATGTCTGAATGAGTTAACACTATGGCTCGTAAGGTTTTGTAATGGGTTTGTAAGTTGAATTATTGTAATAATACCATGATTTTTTTGTATATAAGAGTGATATTTAGGTATAATATGATTATATACATATGTAAATAGTTCCTAAATGTGTCTACATATGTGTTAGAATTCAAGATCACCATGACTAGTTCTCAAGACAAAATGATAGTTCTAGCTATACAAGATGGATAAATGAGTCTAAAATGTTACATCATGATTTGATGTTTATATAAACATTTTTTTGTTTTTATGGATGTATATTACTTATAAACTATTTATATAAGTTTTATAGTCACTTTAAGAGGTAATATGGAAGCCAAAATGTCTTATCTAGTTATGTAAGGACTACGAGAGAGAATCTCAATAAATTGGTCTGCAAGACTAATGGTTGAAACTAGATCTTATGATATTATATTTTAGGATGTTATATAGGTCACATATTAACTAATAATATAAATTATATGTATTTAAAGTGTACTTATACTATATAAAGACAAAATTCTTTATGACTATGTTTTTGGTGCTACAAGCAGTTTTCTATATGTGAGTGAGAATGATGTTCTTGATTCTTTATGCATAATTTTGAATAATAAAATTAAAATTAATTTTTTATTTAGGTATCATAGGTTAATTTTAATTCATTTTAATTCATTATAAACTCTTATGAATTGGATAAAGGTCAAAGGTTCTTGATTGGGTTTTGAAGCCTTTATGCAGTTTTGAGTGATCATTTCAAAGTGATCAGTTTAAGGTCTATTGCCCTATATGGTGAAATATAATGGAATTGGGGTTTAAAATAAGGTCATTTAGGTAATATAATTTTTAATTATTTATATTTTTATATGTTAAATTTTAGTGTATGCTTCAATTTTTGTTGATATACTTTTTGGTAGTGAGGAGGCCTAATTGTGACTAGGCCTAATGGTGTGGTTCAAGGAGTGAATTAGACTAACAGGGTGTATGGACATAAATGAATGTTATAATGGGTATATTTAAGTTTCATGTGAATTTTTTAATCTATTTTTTTAGTTCCAATAGTTTTCAATAAGGATAAGTGTAACATGTTACTTGAGATAAACTTAATGCATTAAGTCTCTAAGAAGGCCTAAACGAAGAATGAGGTCTAAGTGAGTTTAGCTGACCTAATGGTAATGTTATTTTTATTTGTTATTTTTTGAAACATTTAATAAAACATTTTTTTGGTCTAACCATAATGTATTATTACTTTGGCCAACCAAGAATGTGAATGATCTAGTGATTGGTATAAGTACAAGGCATAATAGGCCTATTTGTGGGTGTAAGAGGAATAAGAGTGAAAGAGAATTAGAATATAAGATTTAGGAGTATAAAGAGGTCATTTATAAAAAAATAAGGGATTAATTTATAAATAAATAATATACAATATAATTTTTTAATATAAATAACAAGCTCATATGACCTAATCAATCCATATGAGGGTTGTTTGAGCGAAGTAGGAGGGTAGATTTGGTTGCTTGGAGAGGCAATTTCAGAGTGTTAAAGGATTGATATTTTTTATATTAAGAGATCATAAAATATATATAAAATATTTTTTTCCTAATTTATGATAGTGGACAAAGTAGATAGAGAGATGAAAAAGAGGCTACCATTTGTTGGTTAAGCAATAAGGTGTTGTGAGGGTAATCAAGTTTGCCTTGGTTGATTTGGTGCTTAGTCAAGAGGGAGTGGGAGTTTCTTTTTATTTTGGTACTTGAATAATTTTCCTTGAATTTTAGTTGGTATTGAGTCACTTAGAGGGTTGGTGTCTCCTTGCAAGTTGGATCTTGCTAAAGGACTAGTTGAGTTGGTGTTTAACTAGTGAGGGTTTAGTGCTCCTTATGGGGTTTGTGCCTCACTAAATATTTATTAATTAATTATATGACTATAGTCTAAGTTTATTTTTAGTGTTTTTAATTCCCCATGAAGTTTTCACATGTATCTATTGTGTTCATGTGTTGATATCTTACTTCTTGTTGATATGATTACTTCTTTATGCATTTCTTGATCACTATATTAGTTTAAAAGGTTAATGAATGTTAAGTTGAAATAAATTATTATTTTAAGACACTAATTTACCCCCAAACTTAGTGATATATCTTCCAATAGTTGTATATTCCATTCAAAAATGTGGTACCTTATTATTTGATTGGGATCTAATATCTCTAATAAGTATGGGGGACTAACCACTATAACACATGGAGATGTGACACCTTCCCATTAGATTGGACTCTCTCAGTCTCTAACATATCTAATATGTCTAAGGTACTAGTCTCTCTAACACATGGAAATGTGGCACCTTCCCATTCAATCATGCTAGGTTTTAACATTTCTAATAGGTTTGAGGGACTAACCACTCTAACATTTGGCAATGTGGTGCCTTCCTATTTGGATAAAATCCACAAAAAGGACTAAGTAAAAAAAATAAAATGAACATAATACATAAAAAAACATACTCATTCATCACTAAAATTTTAATTTACCATGAAGGGTGATGGATCTGTTGCTCTAGGAAAAAAATTAGACTTCGATAATTTTAATTGAAAGTATACCTTCTATGTTAGTGACATGATTAATTAAAAAACAAACACTCCTTATCCATAAAAATAAAAGAGGCATGTTTTTACTCAAGGAAATTAAGGTGACATATTCTAAGGATTTAAGCAAGTGATATCTATAAGAATAAAGAAAGGACCTTTAATCTCTTGTTCATGATATTTTGAGAGCGGTCCCCCATTTTGAAGAAAGGGGAGATGTTGGTAACAACAAACAGATTTTGGCTCATGGATGATGTAGTTGTTTTGGATACACAAAGGATGTAGAACTATATTATTGTTACCTATGAAATTTATTTTTTCTTATTTTACTTATTTGGAGGTATTGCATGGGGCTAAAATTGAATTAGGACATATAGGATAGGTATGAATAGTCCTATGAGCTATAGGAAAAGGATACCATATGATTTATTTTATGAAGGAAAGATAACTAGGTCATATTGATCCATGGGTGGGGTATAGGGTTGGTATAATTGATGAAATCATCCTCATCAATTCTTGAGTTTAATTCAAGGTTTCTAAAAATGGAAAATTATCATAGGGATTTTTTCCAAATCATAAAATTCATCAGTGGGAGGGTATTATTATTCACCCAAATCATCATAAAATTCATCATATTTAGGATCTTATTCACCCCCATCATCATAAAATTAATCAATGGGGATCTTTGGCAATGTTATGAGTATCAAATATATATGGGAAGGACTTACAGGTTTCCTTCCATAGTAATGATGTAATTTATTTTATGACATATATTTTATAGTTTTACTTAATTAATTAATTGGAATCTGAAGGGATGTCATGTTTATAAAATATTTTGAAACCTATGGATCTATAAAATTTGCATGTAAATTGAGATAATAAACTAGAAAGGGAAATGCGAAGATGATCCAACTAGTGGTGTGTTAGGATTCACTTCAGCTTCACTAGAGTGTAATGATGGTGAATTTGGTGTGATGATAATAAATAAAATAAATGTAAACATGAAGAAAACTAGTGGTAGGACATGATTCATGTTAAGTTCATTAGAATGTAGTGTGGGCTAACATGATCAAGGTATCAATACTTTTTTTTTCTATAAACTAAGAAATAAATAGGAGATTGAAATAGAGATTGCATACATCAAAATATAACCAAATAAAATAGGTATGGTTTTATATCTTAGTATATAATAATCCCAAGTCAATATTTACATTATATGGTTCCAAAGCCTATGGCTAAGATATAGGATATGGGGAATAACTAGGTCTCATGTTAAATTCAATGATAAAAAGAGAAGGTTGTAAAAGGGGCATCGAGGATAATTTCAGGAAACACATGAATGGAAATAAATAAAAAGAATAAAATATATATAAGATGATAAATAAACTAAAAAAATAATATATAAATTCTCAAGGAATGATTGTAGTTATATTAAAGGAAAATGTCATCTAGACTAGTTCCTAATGTATGGTTATAATGGTAATCCTAAGTATAATACACCATATTATTTGAAATAAAATTAAACTAGACAAGGAAAAAACATAAAAAGTACTCTAACACTAAATATAAAATTTCTATCTGTTATCAATGGGAAAGATAATAGGGATAGCGATACATTGAATTGACTTGTTGGCACAACAATATCATCTATGGCTCTAATGGCACTTTACAAGAGATTTTTTAGGTGAAGACCTAAGCATCAATTTTTGGGGACTCCTGATACTATGTGGCACCTCATTAGTTAAAATTATTCCTATTTAGAATCAAATTCTTTGAGCAAGACTTTAACTCCACAAGAATAAGCCTCTATCCACTAACTCCTAGTTTTACTACTTAAGGGAAAAAAGAAAGCATCATAAGTGAAAATGAGTTATATGTGTCTTGGGAATGATATTTATGACCCATATATTTATGGATACAAACCCAAAATCAATTATAAATCCATGTTTTTGGTGTTAATACACATCTATATAGTAAAATGGTATTGACTGACCCATTAATATATCATTACTCACAATACAATATATAAGACAAGCAAATTCAAAACTATATCAGTATTGTAGATATGATACATGATAAAAATAAGTAAACATTTGTATTGGTGGTTCTAATAAAGTAATAAATATAGGGAAGATTCAAAACATATGAATTAGGAAATTTGAAAAGAGACTCAATGGAGGCTAGGCTAATAGTATTGAAGGTATGATTAAATAATATGTGAACCCCTCTCACAAGTTTTCATTTAGTAACGTCAAAAATTTTCCATTTCACTCCTTAGGACATTTAATTAAGGATATTTATGTGTCAATTATTCCTATAAGGGAAATCATTATTAAAATATAAAGAATACAAATATGAGTGTGTACACAAGATTTACAAGTGTAACCATATAGACTAGATAACATTGTGAAAATATCAATAGGTGTATGCATATTATAATTAGGATGGGAATATAGGGGGGGAGAATACATGCCCCATTAGAGATGAGATGGACAATATATGTGTCCATATGTAATGGTTAAAGATAACTAACATTGTATAAACCCTAAAATTTGTATATGCATCCACATAATAGGGATGATATAATGTGGGGTAATATCATGCCCTAATGTGGAAGAGTTTTATGTCATATAAAAACATAAAAATGTATATTATGTATAAAAATCATGTGTGTCAAGGTGTATATAAGATAATGGTATGTCTTGATATGTAAATAGTGTGAAATCACAATACATGAGGGTGTGATAAGATCCATATGAAGTATCCATCAATAAAATATCAAGAGGAATTATGTGTATGTTGGAATCACTCCCCCATAGTCATGGTACACTAATGATAAATATCATGTCTTGAATGAGAAGAATGGTTTATAGTGGTGATGAGATATGTATGCAATGTAATGAATAATAATAATAATAATAATAATAATAATAATAATAATAATAATAATAATAAAGATACAAGTATCATGCCCCCAAAGGTGATATAAGTGTGTAAGAGATAGTCAAAATGACATGTTCCCTCTTTAAGGTAACCATGTAATAAATGTTCCTAGTTATAAAGGGAAAACAAAAAAAATGAATGTGAATAGCTGATGATGATGTGTCATAAATTAAATTAGTCATGAAAATTATCTTTGTAGATGAATAACATATAAGGTTGCTAATTCATAAAAAGGATAATAAATTCTCTAGAAAAGTATAATAAGTGTCACAAAAGAAAAATTGAGTTGAAAATCTAAATAAGTTTAAAATATCTCATGGCATGAATTTTGGTATATAAAAAGGTCAAATTAACAAAAATGTACTTTAGAAATATAATAAAAATAATAGAGTTACTCAAGTATATTAAAAAAAAAAAATTAATTTTGGAAATCATTTTCTTGCACTTACTTTTTTTTATTGAATTGACTTGAAACTCTAAATTTTCAATGATGGTTGGTAGATGAGAGGTGATTCATTATTTATCATGATGTGTCAAGGCCAATATTTTCATTAGGGAGTTCATGAATGATGTAAAAACCCTTTTGATTGAATTTTGTCATTTTTTATTTTTTTAAAACTATTTAATGTCAATTTTTTCTCATTTATCAAATGGCTTTAACCCAAACCAAACATTCCCTCTTTTTTAAAAAATTTATCTCATTATCATTTAATCTATCCATTTAACCAATTATATTATCCCTCTAACTAATGAATTCATCCACTTGCTTGATGAATCCATCCCCATTCACCACATAAAATGACTTATGGTTGCCAATTTTTCCATTTACATTTTTAATGCATTTTTATTTTTTATTATAAGTTTATCTATTTTGTCTCTCTATTTTACCATCAAAATATATTTTTTACTTTATGTTTATTTTTGGTTTCAACTTATTTTGTGTGTACATGAGTCATGACTTATTAGAGCCTAGGGCTCAAACTATGAGTTGGGTTTGAGTTTAATATATTAGTATATAGTAGGGTCTAACCATTTTTTTTTGTGTTGTTTTAAGGGTTAAATGGATATAATATACTATACACAACGATGGATAAAATTATTATATAATAGATCAATTAGTTGAAAACTCAAATAACTTAATATTTTTAAATGAAAATACTGAGTTATGATAAATATAAAAAGTACACTCAAAATAATAGTTTGATTATATAAAGACAAAGAAGAGATAATAATTATCTTATTTTTAAATTAATAGGCATATCTAATAATTATATAGGTGGAAACATGTAGGGATAAGATCATGATAAAATAATTAGATTCTCAAAATATTATTTCTAGAGTCTTGGACACTTATGTCATTCCTGGGAAACTTATGTTGACACTTATATCGTAGTCTCAATGTAATTATCATGACATAAATATTCACTATATTTATAAGTGACAAAATCAAGCCTTATAAAAAATTTATCACCTTTTTGTTCTTGTCTTTTATTCATGTATACAAGTTATTGATGATTGTATTTAGATCAAACCCTAGATATTCACTTTAGGGATTTGTACCTTACAAAAAATTGTTTAGTGGTATCATGGTGTCAAGATGACCTCAAAGTCCCATTTTTTAATGAGCACTACCTACATATCCAATACTTCAAGGAGGGCCTCAAACTTATGTAGTTATCCCCTAGGTGTTAGATTATGTGTGCAAAGGGTGAAAAATAATATATTCATGGAAATGCAATGATCTAGCTTGCAACTTGAAAAATACTACTCATGGGGTGTTATTTGAGTTCTTTAATCCTATATTATCACTAATCCTATTATTAATATAAAAATATGGAATAATAAAGAAGTATAACTCCGTTGTGTAATTTATTGAGTGAGCTTGAATAGGTGTTTGCTTCATATTTTCTAGATGAATAATGAGTAGGCTTATAGTTGTATTTATACCAGACATTTTTATAATATCTTACGTAAGGGTTAAATAAAATAAATTGTCTAACCCATACTATTTTAAACATTTTCAAAATTGATGAATTTTGAGGACTTGACACTTGATATGAATCTAAACACTAGAATTGACACAAGTGTCCCTATGTAGGATGCAAGTGTCTAATAGGATAATAATTTTATGAGGCTATGAAACTTATAGTGAAGGATATATATCAGGTTTTAATCTTTCTTTATAATTTATGAGATCTATCTCATCATAAATAATAGGGTCAAACCATAAGATAAATAATTAGGCATAGTGAGATGGTGAATGTAAGACTTTTGGTAGAAGTGACGTCTAGAACTAAAGGATAGAGCCTCAATAGATATTTGTCAAGTATATAAGAATAAAATTATATATAAATAATATTTTAGTGTCTACATTCCCCACCCCTTTAATTTAGTAATTCATAAAGATGAATGTTATAGGTTAAGCAAAATAAATACATAGGTGGGTGTGTATACCACACCTTTCCTTTGATTGAGCTTAGTTTAATAATTTATATAGTGTATGAACTATAACCAAAATTATGTTATATTATAAATTATTGCATAGAATCTAAAATTAGACATACTTGAAATGCTTGAAAATAAATATAGTAGTGAAGGAGTACACTTGTGTGTTAATGCAACCATGTTTTCACTTAATAATTTGACTTGGTAAAGAGAGAGGATAAAAAATAACCTTGTTTATTTGAATAGGGTTATTGGAAGGTAATATTCCCTTAATCTAGTGCAAGGATGAGTTGTGACATGACCCTTGAGATCATTGAATCTCAATCACATAACTGAAGTGAACATACACTAAAAGACAAGTTAAGTGGTATTAAAAACACAACTTAAAAAATTTAATTAATTTAATATCAACCACACTAGTAAAGGGATACAACTATTATAGATAGAAAAGGCTCAAAATAGTGCTTCATGGTGAAAATTGTGTTGCTTGGCAAAGTATTGGTGCTTCTTGGTAAACATGTCTAAATAAGTTTAAATATGTATTTGTAATTTTTAGTGAAATTTATTGGAATATGCACTATAATGTGTCCAAATATTAATCATATATCAAAATTTAACCTATTCTTTATAACTGTGTATAATATCTATCACAAATCTGATAAGCTCTATCCCAAATCTATCAAAATTGATGTAATGTATTAGATTCCGACCCAAGTGTATATATGAATCATATAAACTATAAATAAATTTTGTTAATTATAATAATTGTATAAATTTGGAGGTGATGTCTATATGACATTCCCCCCTTTTGAGGTGAGGGAAATGAAATCTAGCAGTTACCTTACCTCAAAAGGATAACACAACTATATAATATGTGTATGAAACATGTAATATGTATGAGTAGAATGCATAAGTAATTATATAAATTAATCTCTTAGTATGTGATCAAAATAATACCTAAGATACATAATATCTACAATGAAAATGTCTTAAAACAAATAGTACCATCTGTACAAATAATCGATCAAACACACAAGACTACTCAATGTCACATAAAAGGGGTCTAAGGAGACCAAAAAATAAGTTCATATTTGAATGTTGAACACTTAAAGCATTGACATATTGAAATGCAAAAATATAGAAATAAATAAACATAAAGTGGAATAGGGTCAAAAAATCAATGTACATATTAAGATGTTCTAAAAGTAATAAAATAGCTAGCAAAAAAAAATATTCTTAGTGAAGTGACAATGTGAATAAATTAAGTATAAGCAACCAACATAAGCATATCATATTAGTCCCTACACCTATGTGCTAGAAAAAAATTCATGTAGCATAACATATCAAGTACACTATGAAAGATATAAAATGGGTATATGAATGTGTAATCATTAATATATAATCTCAATATTATAATTTGTAAATGATCATAAAGTAATGTAACTTGTATCAATCATGATCAAGGAACCTATATGCCCCCAATATAGTGTTCCACATAGGAAGAGGAAAGTAAAACCATTTGTATGTAAAAGTATCATGGGTCTAGTGCATGCATGTATCACATTCGAGTATGAATGAAACACATATGTGTATAAAAATGATTTGTTATCTACTAACATAAAGTAAACAACATAGATACCATGGGGCTAGTAAACATTTATATGATAAATATTTTTTTAAATTTTAAATTAATTGAATTTTTATTTTATATATATATAATTTTTTTGGAAGATATTGAAAGTGGAAAATTTTAACCTATGATCCCATCTAAAATTTGCTCACAGATATATCCAAACTCATAATATGGTACATCAAACTAGTGATACTACCATAGAGCATGTATAGGTGTCATATATATGTGTCTAATTTTTGGTACTATATGTATGTCTCATAGTAATATATGGTTATGAAGAGGTAATGTATGGATTAAATCTTAGTGGAACCGATTATTTAGTTATTTTTGGTTTCTTAGGTGCAAATATAATTGGAACATGTTTATTTACTCTAATCAATTAGGTGGACTATGAATATGTAGATGAGGATTCTATGGAATCCAATGTGTATATCTATTGCAATAGTCTCTCAAGTATGGGCCACATAAGAAAGAGGATTACATATTTATTACACTTATTTGGAGGATTAACCTTAATAAGTTGTATAATTAGTTGTTTAGGAATAAACTTATCTTGTTCAAGTGGGAATCCAATGTGTATATCTATTGCAATAGTCTCTCAAGTATGGGCAACATAAGAAAGGGGATTACCTATTTATTACACTTTTTTGGATGATTAACCTTAGTAAGTTGTATAATTAGTTGTCTAGGAATAAACTTCTCTTGTTCAAGTGGATGTTCATATGTAATTCTAGATAATATTACTACCACAATTATTTGAATGTATTTAATACAACCATGCACTTGGAATGTGTTGTGCATATTTTATGTATCCAAGGTCATTGAAATAAAATATCAAAGATTCCCATATATGGTATAACTAAAATGGTAGTGACCACATGTGTTGGACCAACCTATAAAGGTAAATCAATATCACTAATAACGTGCTTTGATATCCCATAAAATCATCCAACCATTTTGGTTGAAGGGTATAAATGATCATGTGTATATCCCAAATTTTTAAGTAATGTCATGGTAAATACATGATCACTAGACCCATTATCAATAATAACATTATTGATAGGTTTAAGATCAAGGTATGCTTGGATAAATAATGAATGAAGATCTAATCATCATCTACAATGTGATTTTCATCAAGTAAAATAAAATTTCTCTAAACCATAAGAGGTATTATGCATGTATAAGTTCCAATAATACCATATAATAGGTACCCATAATGTGATGTAAGAGGATGTGAATTATATTTGATTTACACTTATGGATATTTATTAGATTGATACTTTAATGGATTATTAAATGTATTCTAGTTTTTACGATCGCCATGTTATGAACCTGAATCCATTGGAGGATCATCAAAGGTAATTTTTTGGTTATCAATAAGATTTTAGATCATATGTTTAAAAGTATGACATATGTATGTATAATTACTAGCACCTTAGTTATATTCAAGATATGCATTAGCATCATATCATTTTGGTAGAGGTTGTCTCATATCAATCTTTATGGGATGAGGGAGAGATATGAGATGACACTCTATAATATTATTAAGTATTAAAGTTAGAGATTTAGGTACTCATGTAAAATATATATTAGGTGCATTGGATAAGATTAGCCAATTAGGTTATGGTGACATTGCATTAACCATTGTGGTTTTTTCCATTTTAGGTTTTTTTAGGTTTTACCTTTTTTCTTGGTTTGATATTAAAATTTGTATAAGATGTAGTTAGTGTGTTTTATATATTCTTAAGCTTGTTTAAGGAAATAATTTTCACTTCAAAATATCGAACAATATGACATAAGTCATCAAAAGATTTTAATTTTTTTAAAATAATGGACTCATGTAATGGGGTAAGAGATTTTTTATAAAATACGTTTTAAATTTCTTTATCTGCCATTGGACTTGTCATTTTGGAAAGCATTATTTTTATCTCAAAACATATTCATTGATAAGTTCATTGGTTCCTTGTTTGATCTTAGCATTTTGTGCATATGAAATATTTTCATTGATGTTTATGGAGAAATATGTTATATACTAATACACTAGGGGTTTGAATTATTTCATTTATTATATTGGTACTTAATAGAAAAATATTAGATCATAGTTATTTAGGATCTTTGGAGATAATTTGGTAAAAATTTATCACTTTAAACATAATCAATGCATGATGCATAGGAATATCAAAGATGTTCAGGATCACAATTTACATAATAAAATGTGAAATTGGGTGCAATAAAACTAGTTGGAAAAGGGTAAAAAGATATTTTTGGTGCTATAGTATTATATAATACATCTTTTGAATCAAAAACATGAGTTGATTTCAAATAATTTGGTTCAATGTTGTTAGCCTCAGTTTCCAAAGTTTATTTAACATGGATAATATTTTTCACTATAAACCCATTAATATTAAGATTTGATATTTGACCAGCCACCAAAGGAATGAAAAAACTTTTTATCATGTAGGAATTAAAATTTATAATTAGGTTGAAGTAATAATTTTTCCCATAAGGACGTAGCAATAGTTTTTTGACTTTTGGGGAACAATGGTTTGAAAACATATCCCATGCCCCTATTAGATGTAGTAGGAAATGTTGTGGTCAAGGGGAGGAAAATGGGAAGAGATGTGTTATATTCATATCTATTATCCATAATTTGTGTATAAATAGATAGAAATTGTTATTCACTAACACAATTTTTAGGAGTTTCTAATATACTATTTAGGATCTTGTGGAGATCTTAAAGATTTGTATGAATGCACTATCAAAATAATGCAATAGATTTAACTTGTTCTTGGTAAAATTGTTTATTTTAATTATAATTATGTGTTTCATTATCCTCGTGATCATATTCATCTTCTTTGATATTTTTTTAGTATGTGGCTTTTTTTATTGGCACTCTCATTATGAGTGGAATTTGACATAGTATTAACTTGAGACATTTTATGTGGCCCAAGGGGTAGATCAAGGTATTAAATAGGAATACCACCTAATATAATACTACACATAGTTTACATAAAAATAATATAATAAATGTGAATAATTATAACAATTATAAACCTTAGGAGGTTGAAAACCCTAGAACAAGCTATGAGTTACATGAGAAGATAGAGAGGACAGGTTGACCAAATGTTTAACCCATTTTGGATATGTGGAATTGATGGTTAGGGCTATAATATCCTATAAACAATGCTAAATTAAACTATTCTTGACTATTAGAATTAATTAAAAAATTATATAAATAAATACTCTGAATTAAAATGCTATGTTAATATAAATATAAAAAAGACACTCAAAAAATGTTTGATTGCATAAATATGAAGAAAATATAATACTTAGATTATTTGTAAATGTGGATAAAAATTTCAAAAGTTCAAAGATGAAAGTAAGTATGTAAAATATTAGGATATAGTTATCAAATTCTTGAAATATTATTTATAGAGACTTCGACACTTGCATCAACTGTAAGACACTTGTGTCAATGCCTTTGTCCTAATCTTGACATAGCTATCCTATACATGTTGGGAAGTGTTGTCATTGATTTCAAGGTTGATGTAATTTATGTCAAGGTGAATCTATTTAAGATTCATGGTGAGTGGTATTTAAGGTTGATGTCAAGGTTCAGGTCAACTCAAAGTTGTCAATGTTGTCACAAAGAGGTATGATGGTCAGGTGAGCATTGAAGCATGGTTATGAGGTTCTAGGTATACATAAGATCATGAGATAATTTTTATTATAAAGAGATTATTTTAGACATGTGAAATTGTTATTTTAAGAGGTTTATTGTTTGTTATAATTTAGTTAAGCATGTTTAAGTACTAGTTCTTGAGTACAATGTGTCTTAAGAAGCTTAGTCATAGTAAGCATATTCATATCATTATCATGTGCATAGGTAAGCATGAAGATGTATATGTAGAGGTATATGAAGACATATGACATTTTTGGGTAAGAATGTAAGGAATGTAAGTAAAGTGTAGATACTTTCATAAGTGTTTCAAGGTTAGTTGTCAAATTTTAAGTGCTTAAGAATCCTAGTCATATCACTTGTCAATGCATGTAATGTCCTTATGAGAAGGTATGAGTATGGTGTCTTGGTAATTTGTATGAAAAAATTCATGAGAGGTTTTATGATGTTGATTGATCTTATGATGAAGGTGTATAAGAAGCTATAAGAGTCTTTGGATGAGCCTACAGGGGTAGGACCTTTATATCAAGTCTACACCTAGACCACTCCTAGATGATGCTTGGCACAATAAGGAATGAATATAGAATTTAAACATAATTTTACATATGTGATAATTTATATAGGTATGATATTTTTTTTCAAGCATGTTCACAAAGTTTGAGGTCATAGTTTATAATAAAAGGCAAGAAAAATGGGTTTGAGGTGTCTTAAGTACATAAAATAGAGGCATGCAAACTCGAGGAGTTTTAGGTGTTACTTGGAATTTTAAAATATAAATGGGAACTTGAGATATTAATGAGAATGGGTAAGGTTAATATATAATAACTACATGAATTGGTTTTGGATTTAAGGGGAAACCCTTTATGAAAAATCATGAACACCAAAACTTGTGTTAAACCTCTCTAAAACCTAAAAAGGATGCGATGTGAAATATATTGTTAAAAAAGCCCATAATTTTCTCATATTGTTATAAAAACTATTTTATCATGTATTAAAAAAAATTAGGTACCTCGATGTGGTGGTGGTTAGTCAGATGAGAGAGAAAATGCACAAATATAGTCTTGTTTGTGAAAAATTTGTTGTAGTAGTCAAAAATTGCATTGGTAAATAAAAAAGTGGATGGATGTTTAATATTTATAATCATGTTTTATGTACATTAAGGTTTATATATACACTATATCCCTCAAGTTTTCTAAAATAGTCATCCAAGTTAGCCAATCACTAATAAGCCTAATGATGGAAATAATGAAAACCCTAGGCAATAGTGACAAGATGAATAGGAATGTGTTATCATGATAGAGTGATGAAGAAAGTTAATGGATATGTTTTTTTTGGAATGATATGTATTTTTAATACTTGGAATAATCTTTTTATGTCATGTGTGTAGTGAAAAATTTGCTCACAAGTTGACCTATCTGGTTCAGATGAGATAGTGAGATACAAGGTCATGAGATTAGTCTACAAGACCAATATTTTCCTCTTAAAGATATTATATTTATATATAATAATGGTCTAATGATATCATAAGATAATATAATTTAATCAAAATTCAATGAATCTATCTATACAAGTGTTGGAGGTTTGAGTCACCATGACTATCTTTGAGGAAAATTGTTAGTTCTAAGTGAGTGAGGTGTAGGAGTGTTTTTGAGGCTCTATGTCATGTGTGATGAAGTATAATTAATATGGTGATGTGTTTTGTGAATTTAAATTATTTTTAATGATTTTTGAAATATTTTAAGTTAGTGTAAGAGGTTGAAAATTTGAATTCAAAATGGCTTGTCTGGTTCTAGTTTGATTGTGTGTAGTGAGGTCAAAAGATTAGTTTGCCAGACCAATATTTGACATTATAACTTATGATTTTTGTATTTTATAATGGTATCAAGATGTAAAATGATATTTTGAAATTTTTAGAGGTCATGAGAAGTTTTATTTCATGTTTTTAAGATTAAGTGGTTCATGACTAGGTTTTGGAGTGTTATAACAGTTCTAAGTGGGCTATTTATAGAGAAGTATTTGAATTCTTTTGCCCTAAGTTGTGAAGTATAAATCACATGGTGATTACCCTGAGGTCATTTATTTTCTTTATATGTGATTTATTTTAATGGTTTTTAATCTAATTTTTTAATCTTCAATAGTTTAATATAAACTTTCTAGGTATGTCAAGGCCTAATTATGAACAATACTAATGGTGTGATTCAAGTGGTGGTTGGAGCTAGAAAGTGTCACAGACCTAAGATGAGATTTTTGTGGGTACATTTAAGTGGTATATGAAGTTTTAATTCCATTTTTTTAGTTTTAAATTATTCCAAGGAGTTAAAATGGTAACATGTACTAATTAAGGAAAAATGGAATTAGGTCTCCATGAGACCTAAAAATGATTTGGTCTATTTAAGTTATGGCTGACCTAATATAATGATTGATTCATGTTTTTAACATGTGATAAATCATATTGTGTGGAAAATATAAATGGTAATGTGTGTATGGATGACCAATAAGTTTATGAGCAATAACCTAGTATAAGAATAAGGCTAGTTAGGCCTATTTAAGTGAGTTGATAGTATGGATGTATAAGCAAATGAGAAATATATTGAATAATATAAAGAGGTATTTAAGACCATAATTGGATTTTATAGGAAGTATCACTAATATATAAGAGAGTAACTATATATAAAGATAAATTTCATATGACCTAATCAGTTTTGAAGAGACCTAGATAAGCGAAGAGGCCTAAAAGGTGGTTTGAGAGGGATAGAAAAGTGAGAAGAGCTGAAGAAGATGATCATCATATCTTATATGAGAAATAAAGTTTTCTAAAGGTGATTAAATGTTTCATGTGTCTTAATTATTTTTTTTCATCTAGGGGTTTGTTGCCTCCTTGTAAGTTGGTGCTTGTTAAAGCCTAGTTGGGTTGGTGCTTAGCTAGTTGGGGTTAGTACTCCATGTGAAGTTGGTGATTTACTGAATTATGATTTTTTTACTTATATGACTATATTATTTTTTTATGTATTAGTGGGTTTTATTCCCCTTGGGTGTTTCCCACATATATGATGTGCTATCTTGTGTAATCTTGTTTCATACTTGTATGGTTGATTGCTTGATATATATGTTGATGTGATGGTTCATGTATGCTAAAGAGGAATTGAAAGAAATTTTTAAAGAGATTAATTCACCCCTAATTATTCACTATGATTTAAATATTTGGTATCAAATCCTAGTCTTTTGAAGTAGGCCTAACACCTTAAAGGAGATCCTAGAAGCAAGGATAACTAGTAGTCAAGTTCACGGAGGTTTCTATACTACTAATGATTTGTTATTCAATGGGAATAATTACACATTTTGGATAATCATAATTATGAAATATTTAATTTCAATAGGCCATGACATATGGTCGTTAGTTATGGATGGATACACTCCACCTCTTAGACCAGTAATTGATGTAATAAGCAGGAAAGGAAGTGAGAGAAATTTTATAGAAATGAATGTCATTCTATGTGTAATATCAGAGGTAGAGTTTATGAAGGTGATGAAATATGTGTTAACCAAAGATATATGGGACAAATTTATGAATATATATGAAGGAAACACCAAGGTAAATATGGCTAATTTGTAGACCCACTAAAGATAGTTTTAAATTATTAAGATGAATGAATATGAAACCATTACATCCTACCTATCGAGGGTTGATGAAGTGGTTAATGTCATAGAGGACTAGGAGAAGTAAAAGAGTCTATAGTTTTTTAAAAGGTATTTAGATCACTAACTCCTAGTTTTGATTCTAATGCGTCTATATTGAAAGAGAAGTAAGATTTAAAAAAAAACTAGAAATAGATGGGCTTCATGGCATCTTGAATACCTATAAGATGAGAAAAAATGAAGGAAGACATATTAATAAGGAAGTAGAATTAAAAGCTGAGAAGAATCCAAAATCTAAAAAGGAAGAGGATGAGATATGTTCAAATTTTGATGATGATTAACTAATAGCCATATTCAATAGGAAATTGAGGTTTGTGTTTGGTAAGTACAAGGGTAAGTTACCTTTAAAATGTTTCATCATTGGTAATATTAGTTACTTTGCATCTAAGTTTCCTAACAAGGATAAGACTGAGCATAATGAACATCATAGAGATGATAGGAAGGCTTATAATCCTAAAAATAATAAGAAAGATTTTAGGAAATATGAAGGTAAGAAAGGTTCACTCAAAAATAAGATAATTTTATATACCAAATAAGATAATAACTCATCTGATGTAAGTGACACAAGTAAATATGATAGTGATGATGACAATAATGAACATGAACATGATAACAATGAAACCTTATTCACATTTATAGAAATAGATAATGAGGGTTTCTCAAAATTAAAAGATCTTATTGGTGATGAAGAATCAAATGAAGAATAATTTTAAGTAAATCTTGAGGCAAAATTGGTGAGTACTCTAGAGGAATTGAAGTTACATAGAAGGAAGAATCACAAAATAAGATCATTAGTTAAGCACTATGAAGAGAAGATTTATTTTTTTAAATAAATACTAAGTAATGCATCCAAGGATTATGATTATATCATCAATCAAATTGAATCACAAATGTAGATAGTCATTGGTAGCTTAAAAGCTAAAGAGGAAGAATTCACCAAGTATGGAACTAAAATGGAATCCTTGAAAGATGAGTTGAATCAAGCATGTAGCAATTTTAAGATCTTTATGAAGTTTGAAAAGAGTATTGATGCTCTAGATAACATCTTGAGTAGCTATAAGTTTACAAGTGATAAGTTAGGCCTTGGTTTTAAAGAATACCAAAATGAGGCAACATAAGTCAAGGAGAAGGCTAATGGAGATAATAAAGAATATGAAAAGATAAATCAGACATCTTAATGCTATGAGGTATGCTAATTCATTCAATGGTTTATCTTTTACATGAAATCAGTTTAGTCATAAAGCAATAAAGTGTAGAAGACCCTTTGAAAATTAATATGCATGGGATTATGAAAGAAGCCATTAGTCACTAGGTATGAATGAGGTTATTTTCTATAGTTATCATAATGTGTGACATATTTCAAGATTCAATCCTAATATATTTAGAAGGCCATCAAGTCAAAATAAGAGGTTTGAATCTCTTAGAGTGCAAAAGAGAAAGAAAATTAATGTGTGGAAACCAAATATAGTAAAGGTGAGTAACAATTAGTTTATAATCCCAAGTGGACTATTTTATATGATAGAGCATACTTCAAATGTGAAATCAAGTCAATAATGTATGTTATCATATCATATTTTTGATCAAATAGTTGATGAAGAAGTTAAGCCTAAGGTGTCAATCAATACTAAAAGGATCCTAAATAATATTCAATCTTGTGAGAGCATGGAGATCTAGTAATATCCTAGGTTTGTGTTGTTTTAGTGCCCTATGGAAAGGGGTGACTCCATTAGGATTCATGGAGACACTCTTTAGTTAGCAGAAACATGATGGATGATTGATTTGAGGGAGAGCTATTTAAGTTGTTCATAAGCTCCAAGTGTAGTTGTTGACAAGCACTGAAGAGGTAAAAAAAGTTGTTTTATGTTTCTATTAGTTGGTAGTTAAGCATGACTTGTGTTTTAGATGGTTTGAGAATCCTATTGACTCAAATTATGACACAAGTTGTAAGGACAAAGAGGCAGCATGTTCTTAAAATGTTTCATATTTTGTGTGTTGATCCTTTGTTGAGATAAGTTGTAAGGATCATATGAAATTTTATGTAAGACCCTTTGTCATTAATGTCAAAGGGGGAGAAACAATAGAATATGGGATATGGGAATGATTAGGTTGTAGTATGTTTACCATCAATGATAAAGGGGAGTTTGTTAAGAAGTGTTGTCATTGATGTCAAGGTTGATGTCATTGTGTCAAGGTTCATGTAATCTATGTCAAGGTGAATCTAGTGAATATGAATCTCAAGTGGTTTTTGAGGTTGAATTAAAGGTTTAGTTCATCTTGAATTTCTCAATGTTGTCACAAAGAGTTATGATGGTCAAGTGAGCATTGAAGCATAGTTATGAGGCTCTCGGTCTGCATAAGGTCATGAGAGAATGTTGATCAGAAAGATATTTTTTAGTGGTGTGAAAGTGTTTTTTGAAGAGTGTTATTATTTGATATCATTTAGGTATTCATGTTTGAGTACTAGTTCTTGAGTATAATGTTTCTTAAGAAGCATATTCATAACAAAAATAGTCATATCATGAGTATGTGAATAGGTGAACATGAATATGTATATGCATAGGTATGACATTGTTTTAGGATAATTTAAGTAATGTAATTAAAGTATAGATACTTTCATAAGTGTTTCAAGGTCATTTTTCAAGTTTCAAGTGCTTAATAAGCCTATTCATGGAACTAATCAAAACATGTAAAGTCCTTCTAAGAAGGTATGAGTATGGTGACTAGGTAATATGTATGTAGTAAGGAATGACATGTTGTATGATTTTGCCCTAGCTTATGATCAAGGTGTAGAAACATCCTTGAGAGCCTTAAACTAAGCCTATAGGGGTAGGACATTTAGATCAAGTCTAAACCTAGACCACTCCTAGACCTTGCTTGTAATAATGAGGCATGAAAATTAGTTTCCAAGACAATTTTAAATATGTTATCATGGAAAGAGTTATGATATGTTGTTTCAAGAATGATCACAAAGTTTGAGGTCATGGTTTTCAAGAAAAGGCATGAAAATAAATTTTGAGGTATCTTCTGTAACCTCTAAATGGGAACCTGAGATATTAAGGAGATATGGAGAAGGGTCCTAGATAATAATTATAGGAAATGGTTTTGTAATTAAGGGGTAACCCTTTCTGAACAATCATTAACACCAAAACTTGTGTTAAACCTCTCTACAACCCTAACAAGGACCTGATGTGAAAGATATTATTCAAAACATCCCATAATGGTATAAAATGACTATAAAAACTATTATATAATGTATTCAACTATTCCAGGTACCTCTAGGTGGTCGTGGTTAGTAAGATGAGAGAGAAAATGCATAGATACATGCTTATTTGTGAAAAAATTATTATAGCAATCAAAAGTTACATTGGTAAATAAAATTAAATGGATGGAGGTTGAATATTGATACTAATTTTTATGTCCATGAAGCTTTAAGGATAGAATCTATCCCTTAAGTGTGATAAATTTGTCATCCAAGTTACCCGATCAGTAACATGCCTAATGGTAGAGATAATGAAAAACCTAGGCAATAGTGAGAAGATGAATAAGAATGTGTTATCATGATGGAGTGATGAAAAAAAGTGAATGGATATGTTTTATGGTACTGATATGTATTTTTAATACTTTTAATAATCTTTTTAGGTTATGTGTGTGGTGAATAATTGCTCACAAGTTGACTTTTCTAGTTTAGATGAGATAGTGAGATACAAGGTCATGAAATCAGTCTATACGACCAATATTTACAATTTGATCATATTATATTTATATTTTATAGTTTTATTATTATAAAATAGGATAATATACATGCATTAAGTCATTTAATTTTTCTATATAGGTGTTGGAGGTCTGAGTCACCATGACTAGTCTTTGAGGAAAACTAGCAGTTCTGAGTGAGTGAGTTATAGGAGTGTTTTTGAGTCTTTATGCCTTATGCAATGAAGTATAATTAATATGGTGATTTTTTTTAAGATTTAAATTAATTTTAATTATTTTTTAAATATTTTAATTTAGTATAATATGTTGAAAATTTGATGTCCAAATGGTTTGTCTAGTTCTGGTTTGATTGTGTGTAGTGAGGTCAAAAGATTGGTTTTCAAGACCAATATTTGACATTAGACCTTATGATTTTTTTATTTTATAATGGTTTATAGTTTTCAAATGATATTTTTAAATTTTAATTTTTCATGGTAATTTTTCTTTTAGTTTTTTAAGATAAATTTGTTCATGACTAGGTTTTGGAGTATTCTAGCAGTTCTAAGTGAGTTATTTGTAGAGACGTATTTGAGTTCTTTTGAAATAAGTTATGAATTATAAATCCATGGTGATGAACATAAGTTAATTTATTTTATGTATATGTGATTTATTTCCATGGTTAGTTATCTAATTTTTGTTTAATATTTAATAGTTCAATACAAACTTTTTGGGTATGTAAAGGCCTACTTGTGAATAGTACTAATGGTGTGCTTCAAGTGGTGGTTGGAGATATAAAGTTTCATGGACCTAGGCTGAGATTTTTGGGGGTATATTTGATTATTATACTAATTTTTACTTAATTTTATTTATTTTTAAAGTTTTCTAAGGAGATAAAATGGTAAAGTGTACTAATGAAGGCCAAATGGAATTAGGTCTCCATGAGACCTAAAATTGGATTTGGTCTATTTGAGTTATGGCCAACCTAATGTAATGATTGATTCATTTTTTAATAATTTCCTAACACCAATTTTTTTATATATAAGTGTGGAAATTATAATTAGGTAAGTGTGTATATACAACCAAGAAGTGTATGAGAAAGATCTTAATATAATAATAAGGCCAATTAAGCCTATTTAAGTGAGTTGATGGTATGAATGTATGATAAAATGAGATAGAAGATTAAATAATAGAAGGAGGTATTGTAAACCATTCTTGGATTGTATATGTATTTTCATGAAGATAAAACAAGGGTATTATTGATAAATATCAATGTCATATGACCTAATCAGTCTTAAAGAGACCTAATTAAGTGAAGAGGCCTAGAAGGTAGTTTGAGAGGGATATAAGAGTGAAAATAGTTGAAGAAGGTGATCATCTTATATTTTTTTATAAAAAATGTGTTATAAATGTGATGAAAGGATGGGTTTGGTTCTTTCTTACAAGTTGGTGCTTGTTAAAGCCTAACTGGGTTGGTGCTTAGCTAGTTGGGGTTGGTGCTCCATGTGAAGTTGATGCTTCATTAAATTATAATATTTTGACTTATAATATTGTATTACATTTGTATGGATTAGTGATTTTTATTCTCCTTAAGGATTTTCCACATATATGATGTGTTGTATTTTGTAATATTGTTTCATGCTTGTATGGTTGATTGCTTATGCATTGCTTGATATATATATGTAGATTTGTTGGTTTAGGTATGCTAAGGAATAATTTAAAGAATGTTTTTAAGATACTAATTCAGTCCCCTTCTCAATCATTTTTCTTTCAATAATATAAAAATATTAATTTTATTATGAAGTGAACACATGGTGAGTTTGGGGTTTTCTTTTCTTTTTTTAATGCCTTTTATTCATATTCATAAGTTTTTGATAACTATATGTGGATCAAATCCAAACTCTTCACCTCAGGTCTTTGTAGTTTTCCAAAAATGGGTTAATGGGCTCATAATTTCAATATGATCTCAAGGACACCTCTATTAATGTGTTCTACCTACATATCCAATACTCCAAGGAGGGCCTTAGACTCATGTAGTTCTCCCCTATGTGTGTGGATTGTGTGTGCACAAGGGTGAAATATACTACATACAAGGGCATGCAATGATCTATATTTTAAATTTAAAAATACTACTCATGGGTTGGTCTTTGAGTTATTTAGGCTTGTAATATGACTTCTTATATGATTGATAAGAAAATAAATAAGAATAAGGTAGTATAAATTAGTTTTGAAATTTATTGAGTGATCTTGAATATGTGCTTGATTGGCATTTTATAGATTAATAACAAGTAGGCTTAGTTTATATGTATAAACACATTTCTAAAGTCTATCATGAAAGAGTGAAATTAAAAAATGGGATGACCCATAGGATTTAAAATAATTATAAATTAAATGAATTTTAAGGATTGGAAACTATATTCAATCACATATCTATTGATTTCTCATAATTATGGATCATGAAAGATGATCCAAAATTTCAAGTGGGAAAAAGACTCTCCTAATATTATAAAAATGCCTGCATGCATTCAAAAACTTGATAATAATCATTACACTTGCATCTAGATGCAAGTGTCCCTATGCAGGATGCAAGTGTTTATTAGGTTAATAAGTTTTAGAATATCTAAAATGGACAGTGAAGGATAGATCAGGTTTTAACCTTTTTGTATAGGGTAGGAGATCTAGGTCATCATAAATGATAGGGTTAGACCATAATATAAATCATTAGGCATAATGAGATGGTGAATATGAGATTTTTATTATTATGGATGTATATAACTAAAGGGTAGAGCCTAGGGTAGAGCCCTAATAACTATTTGTCAAGTATACAAGACTAAGATGATATATAAATCAAATTTTAATATCTATAAGTAGATTTTATAGGCTATGCCATACTATTCAATCAAGTATATTTTTCATAGATTTTCCTTTGTTGAAAAATTTCATAGACATATGAAATTTATATTTATGTACTTCATTTCTTCTATTAGGGAAGATGATAGTGACCCTGTAGCATATATGGAAGACTCTATGGCTACCCACTATAGATCATCATGTTAGAGTACTATCATTGACTCACTCTGAGAGGTGTGCTAAAAGACACTACTATATATGTGGATAAAGAGGGAAATATATGACATGGGATGAATTGGATATAGATCCCCAATTTATTAATCCTTGAGTTAAAAATGTGGGCATCATGGTATGTTACACAACATGGTACACTAGAGCATAGCTACTACATGTTTTTCCACCCATATAAATTATAGGTCTAGATGCTACTGATGTAAATGAGGTGGTGATGGTGGGGGTTGGTGGTGGAGATGTACCCCTACTAGGACTAAATGTGGTGTCATATATTGGGGTTCATAGATATGTATTAAATAGTGATACAAGAATAGGAAGAAGGGATATTTTAAAATTATACTTGAAATAAAAGAACCATGTGGATGATGGTAATTATAGTCTTATATGTTTATTTTTTTTTACTTACATTGTATAGTATGAATAATTTTTCATAAGATAAAAATTTATTTTGTGTGATTTATTCCAATGTCCACATATTGGATATTAATTATATGTAAGGTTATTTGATTTTTTTGGATGATGTTGAGGCACACCTCATAAAATTTAAACATCAAACATTAAATTTTGGGGGGAGGTGGGTATCTATGGATCCAATATTTGACATAGTGGTTTTTTCATTTATTAAAAATCTGGGTATATTTCACATGACACATATATAGGGTCATGAGGAACTTACATATATTTAAGCCCACATAAATATAAATGTTGAGTGTAGTGGGAATGTTGTGACTAGAGTGAGGGTAGTGTCCTTAGATGTAGTAAAGAACATAATGATGGACCACCATAGGGAAAGAGACATGGGAGAGGATGATGATGAGGACTATTCTAACCCTCATATAAGGATATTATATATATGATGTATATAGTCATGTAAACTCATTTTTGATGAATTTTATCTAATTATTGTGTGTGTGTGTGTGTGTGTGTGTGTGTGTGTGTGTGTGTGTGTGTGTGTGTGTGTGTGTGTGTGTGTGTGTGTGTGTTTGTGTGTATGATGAGTTTTATTTGACTACATATGTTTATATATATTGATGTGTATGTCTTTTGAAATATTTTTTTTTTGAATTTAATGCTTTATGTGTTTGGCCTTAAGACATGTAAAATGTGAATTTGAAGTAAAAATTAGGAATAATAAAAATTATCATGTCGTAGCCACATAAATGAATATTTAAGCTAAAAACATGCACTTGTGACCACTCTCTTACACAATTAGTTTTAGATCTATCTCAAGGCCCCTTTTGATTACTTTTTCCACCTTACACATTATTCTAAGTTGATAAGTGGCCCCCAAATGTACTCATACTTATTATTATCAACTTTAGACATCCTTTAGGCCTTGTTTAACACTTATCAAGTTGAAATCACCCATTTGATAAGAGTGACTTAGGGGACCATAGTGAATCATTCTTGTTTCCTTTCCCCATCTTCTATCTTACCACTAAATAAAAATTAATTTACAAAATCAAAAGTGAAACGACGGTCAGACTATGTCCCTAATGAGTCTAATTCAATTGAATTTCAAGGATATGACTATATAAACATAGTTCATAACATTTTTCACATAATAGGATTCAACATTGAAAATCACTAGAATCATAATTTCACATTGAGAGAGAAGTACCTATTTATCCCAATTCTAATTACATACAACCCTAGTATCCAAGATCTCAAGTCTAATTACATTTTATAGGTCATAAATAATGGTTAAGGTAAATAATCACATTAGTATTACACCAACATATATCATATTTCTCCAGTTACTTACACACAACCATAACATGGGATAAATATATGAAGTTTAATTCTGCTTCAAAGTATTAGTATGTAGGTAGTGATAAACACATGGGGTGTTGAGGTCTTGCCCAAATTTAAATGCTTACCCCTTTATCCATATTTATTTGTATTAGTATTCACATGTTAATAAACTAGGGTTTTTATAGGAAAATAAATCATACATCAGTATATATTAGTGATCATAATATCCCACACCATATACATGATCTCTAAATGAAGACACATCAAACCCAAAAATCTTGATTTCCTCACTACAAGTGGATAGGATTAATAGTGGATAGGAAAACCACCCCTCTTACCCATGTAATTATTATCCAAGGTTAGATATATCTATTTAATCCTATTTATAATCACCATATACCCATAAAAAATATTTTTTAGTCTTTGATTCCTCCCATAGATATGGTTTCTAGCTAATTCTTTATTTTCACATTATACATTACTATTTTTAGTAACTTTCTAAAATATAGTAGTTTTAAATTAGTTAATGATATTATTATTATATTATTCTTATAATTTTTCACAATAGTGTTATCACTTAAGGTTTTAAATCCAAATTTTATAAAGCATATTGGAGATCCCAATTTATTATTCAAACATTACTTTAGATCTTAACCATATATATTTCTAGGGTTTGTATCCTTCTCATCATTATTCCCACTAGTTATTTTTAAAATGACATATTTGTTAAATTTTATAATTCTTATAATATTACATTATTTTAGTTTTGTTATGATTCAAGTTCATAAAATTATTTTTTACTAATTTTGTTGGCAGTATGATTGTATTTGATGTCAAAAGGGACATTATGAGCATGTCATTAATGTCAAAATGAGATCATATGCATTATAGATGTCATTGATGCTCAGGGATAAATAAGGTGATTTTAAGAAGTAAAAGGGATATTATCAAGGTTAAAGGATGTTTGAAATACTTGTGTTCATGAGTAGAATTCATCTGGTTCCTCATATTGATCATCTAGATGTTTTGGGTCTATGATAGGAAAATCTAAGAAGGCATTTTACTAACATCACCATTGCCACATGTGGATGAGTCTAGGGGAGCTTATCACATGGTTATGGTCACATTAATCCCTAATTATTATGGACCATATTTGAAGGCATGTAATGAAGTGTAGTTGAAGATATGGGGATGTAGAGTTGGATAGTTAGACAAAAATCACTAACTTTATATAACTCACCAAATATTCAAAAGGGTTAAATAGACCCAAGTAATCTTATTGATGAGGAAATAATTTACACACATGGGTATACTAGGACAAAATTATCATATGGGTAAGTTCATTTTAATGCCTATTTTATACATACTAAATCTTAGGTCACATGAATTAGCATGATAAAAGATATGCTTGAGCAAAGTAGGGATCTTAGGCATTTTCACAGTGTTTTCTAACACTTATTCAAATTTTTAGTTTGCAAGATAAAGCTAAGTAATAACTTTGATGTTGCCATATATTTCACATACATAATATTTATGATAAATTAGATATATGGATGGAATCTCCTATGTAAAATGATCTTATGCATTAAATTACAAGTCATATGACTAAGCACACCAAGAGTTATGTAAGGACAAAGTTGGCCTTCCAGGAAAGTTTGAGGCATAAATAACTCTATGATAGAATAATCTAAGTGAGAAAATTAGTGGCATCATACCTCACATGCATTAAATATTCAAGAATAAATGACCATATGGGTTTTCTCACTATCATGCCTAGTTTATATGGTTTAGATTTTAGACCAGATGGTTGAGTGAAGTAGAAGATATGAAGGTGAAGAATTAACCTTCTAGGAATATTTGAGATGGTCCCCATACTTAGATAAATCTTCATAAGGTAAACTTCAAGAAAGTCTCAAATATATCAATGGAACACGTTATCTCCAAGATGCTAGGATGAAGCGAGATGAAGACAAGTGGTCAAATTTTAAATCTTGATCAATGGTTAGAACTTATTCGTATGTTTAAGATCTAATGAAGCATAAACAAAGTCAATTTGTTAAAGGAATCTTTGCTAGTGATAAATGTCACAATCATGAAGCTTCCATAGTAAATCTATAGTATAATTTAAAGTCAATAAGTTAATGATCAATGCAAGGTTATTAAGTGTCTCAATAGATGGAACTCATAGCAATGTGTAGAAGGCACACATTTATACCAAGTGGCACATTCTCAAGAGCTAAGTAGAGATAAATATCAAGCTTGTTAGAATATCTAACGATGAATAGATGATCATACAAACAAGATCCAATGGAGTGAGTGGACTTAGATAGAATAAAGTGATCAAGGTTTATTGATATAGTGGTGAGTAAAACACCAAACAAGTCTAAGAAGATCAACAGAGCATAACCAAACCAAAGACTCAATAATTAGTAAGATGGGATAAATACCTCAACCTCTAATGAATAGATAGAATTAAAAACCATGCATCTTTGGAGATCCAATGACACATGGAGGCACATATTAGGAAGATCAATAGATGCATTTTAAATTTTATAAAGCTAAAGTTTAGAAGTGTACAAGGATTCAATGGAGAGCATGAGCCTATCATAAATCAATCAAACAAACACATTTTAATGTTGATCTATTTGGATAAATACCATCATATCATGGTGACACATGCAAGATCAATGATTTATATATAAATATATGTTTATTCTAATAGTTAGATGTTGAAACATGTAGGAACATGAAAGTAAGCCATGAATCTTCACACAAACAATGAAATTGATTGGTGTAACCAATCAGATCTATATAAATGTACATGTGCATCAAAACTAGAGTCTAATAAATGCTATATAGGAAAAGACTATGAATCATGGTGGTGATGTATGATTTCAAGATGTAGGAAATTTATTGTTTAAATAATAATAAACTGAGTCCAGAATAAAGTATGATGTGTAAGCCAAATATTGTGAACATAGAGAAGATATGGAACCCTAGATCAATTACTAATATATATGACATCTAGGACACAGGAAATTTTTTTTAGAGCTAATGATATTTGTCATTTATTATATTTGAATAGAAATAGAGAGGGAGAGAGTAATAGATTGATGAAGTGTGTTGAATAGAGATAGATCTAGACATAGAGATAAAGGGGTGAGAGAAGAAAGGCACAAATAGAGAATGTGTAGAGTATGATCAGTTATAGACTAACCTATAACAAAGAGTAGAGATTTAGATTCATTTATGAATCTATTTTATAAATTAGAGTTGTAACTCTATAGTATATTTTATTGGCTGGTACCATCAGATAAGCTGAGTTGGTGCTTTGTTAGAAAGTTGGTGCTTCATTAGAGTTGAAGCTCTTAAATTAGAATATTGGTGTCTCCTTAGGGTTAGTGCCCTTAAATATTATAACCATTTAGGTTATTTATTATGAGGTTGGATTAGAATGGTAGATTTTAGTAGCTATTCTCATGGTGGTTTTTCTCATATTAGGTTTTCCATGGCATATCTTGTGTTGTGTCTATTTATGTGTTTAATATCTCTGCATATAGTTTTAAACTACATTAAAAGGTTTAGAAAAGGAATAAGTTAATTAATACATTGAATCACCCACTCTTAGTATCTATTTATATTCTAATAATTGGTATCAGAGATCTAGTTCTTTAGAAGAAGCTTATTCAACTTAGGTAGATCTTGGAACAATGAACACAAATGGTTAGTCAAGAAGGATCTTCATCAAACAAAGAACCTCTCTTTGATTAATGAAAATATACATTTTAGATCATAATAATTGAATAATATTTATCTTCATTAGGTTTTAATGTATGGATGTCTATGGTAAATAGATATACAACCCCTGCTACAACTCCTACTGATTAGACTACCAAGAAATTGAGAGCAATGTTAAGGATAAGAATGCTATTATATGTGGGTTATCTAATTGAAAGTTTATCAAGGTTATGAAATGTAAAAATGCACAAGATATTTGGAACAAACTAAAGATCATATATGAAGGATATGATAAGTTAAATCAAGCCAAGCTACAAACTTACAAAGGCAAGTTTGAAATCCTTAAAATGAATGATGAAGAGAAATTTGTAGACTATCTCCTTGGAGTAGATGAAATAGTCAATGTAATTAGAGGCCTTGGAGAAGAGATGAAAGAATCAATCATTGTCAAAAATGTATTAATATCTCTACCATTAAGGTATGACTCTAAAATGTCTATAATAGAGGAATCAAGAGATTTGGATAAACTCACTATTGATGAGTTACATGGAACCTTCATTACCTATGAGATGAAAATAGGAGAAACAAATAATTTAAAAAGAGAATCTACATTCAAATTAGCCAAGCAAGTAAAATTAAAATCATCTTATTCTAGATCTAAGGAGACTAATGAAGAAGAAGCCAACTTTGTTAGAAGATTAAAAAGAGGGTTTGGAAAGTACATAGGTAAGTTACCCTTTAAATTCTTTAATTATGGTAAAGTAGGACATTTTGTTGCAAAATTCCCTTACAATAAAAAGGATAACATTGAACAAGAATAGAATAGTAAAAAGGTGAATCCTCACTATTTATGAATAAGAAATTCTTCAAAAACAAGAAAGGCCTATACATAAAAGAAGATAATGATTCAATGGATGATAATAATAGTTATAATGATGATCATGACTTTGATTTTATGGATAAGGAAAAGTAATTCCTATTCATGATAATATAATTAACTTCTATGGATCAAGAAGAATTTAAAGACTCAGATAAAGAAGAAGAATAAGGAGAAGTGGATCTAGAGTGTGAATTCATCTTTGCTTTAGAGTAACTTGATAAGATGAGAAAAGAGCACTCAAAATAGAAGAATCTTGGACAAAAAGAAATTGAAAAAATGTCCAAAAGTCTTAATAAATCTAATCAAATGGTAATTATCACAAATACACAAGTTTAAGAGGGTAAAATAATATAATATGTAGTCAAACATGAACTACAATCTAAATATGATGAATGTATGAAGCTAGAAGCAAAAATAGTGGCTTTGAGAAAAGAACTTGAAAAAGCCAAAGGTCAACTAAACAAAAATTTGAAGTTCATATGAGGATAAAACATTCTTGATGATTTGATCAACTCTCAAAATCCCTCAAAAGAGAGATCAGGTCTTGATTATGAAAAGGGAGAAGATTCCACAGCTAGTACATTTGCTAACCTATATGGAAACTTCAAAGTAGAAGAAGAATATAGAGCAAAGAAAGAGAAACCTTGAAAGGATAAAAAGATAGAATCAAACATAGATGATATGAAGAAATTTTAAGGAGAAAATATTCTTAAAGAAAAGAAGGCAAAGGTAGCTGATGCAGATAGATACATAAAAGTGAGAGACTTGAAGAATCCATAGTTTAGAAGAGCTCCTCATGTTTCACCAAGAAATGTTATGACCAGGTATTCCTCATCTTTATATTGTTATTTATATACTTATAATTAGTTTAGTCATATGTATATTGATTTTAGAGTTTTACCTAAAAGGAGAACACATTTTGTAAGTTAAAACTCATTTTCTCCCTTATTAGATATAAATGTAATATGCTATAATTCAATAATTTTGGTCACATAGCTAAACAATGTAGAAATATCTTTGTAAGATATAAATTACATAATGTAAATAAAGGCATGCCTCCTAATTTGAATAAAGGTTCAAAAGTTTCTTAAAATAAGCCAAATAAGAAACCCAAGGATGTGTGGAGAGAGAAAAATCAATCTATGATTTCTCAAACTACACTCCATGCTAAGGAGCAAAATTTATGGGTAATAGATAGTGATTTCTCAAAACACATGATTAGTGATAAGATAAATTTCATCAAATTAAGAAAATTTAAGGAAGGATCTATCATATTTGGAGACAACATAGGTAAAGATCAATGGTAAAGGAACCTTGAACATAGATGGAAAACTACCTACACATGATGTCCTTTATGTTGAAGGATTGAAGCATAATCTAATAAGTGTCAGCCAAATGTGTGATAGTGGATATAAGGTCATATTTGATGTATAAGGATGTAAGTTAAAGAGATATGGAATAATATTTTTAGAAGGGAAAAGGACTAAAAGCAATATCTATAATCATACTAAAGTGAATGCTAATAGTTACCTAATAAGAAATATCTATGAGAGTTGGTTATGGTATAGAAGAATTGGTCATGTCAGCTTTCATAACGTAATCAAAGTGAGCACAAATAATTTTTTTAGACACTTTCCCAAGATAACCAAACTTGTAGACACTACTTGTAAGAATTGTCAACTAGGCAAATTGACAAGGGTCAGATTTTAAACAAAGGAGTATGCAACTACAAAGCCTCTAGAACTAGTTCATACTGATTGTTATGGTCCTACTAATACATGAGGATATAAAAGAGAGAGATAATTCATCTTATTTTTAGATGATTACTCAAGAATGACATGGGTAAAAGTAAAATTCTTAGGCATTTGAAAGATTGAAGATCTTTAGAGCCATGGTAGAGAATGAGATTGGACAAGAGATCAAATGATTAAGATCTAATAAAGGTGGATAATTCACCTCAAATGAGTTCATAGAGTATTGTGAGAGTCATGGGATAAAAAGGCATTACTTTATAATAAATACTCCAAAATAGAATGATTTTTTTGAGATAAAGAGCACGACAATGAAGGAGATGGCTAGAACTATGTTAAAAGAGGCTAAGTGACTTGGAGGATACTAGTGAGAAGAATTTAAAATATCAATATGCATATTGGACATAGTTTAACTGAGGGTAAATAGTGACAAAGTTTACTATGATTGATGGTATAAAAAGCTTATCACTGGTAAGTACTTTCAAGTTTCTATAAGTAAATACTACATCAAAAAGAAAGAGGAAAAATTGGGAAACTTTGAATCAAGATGTTATGAAGGAATATTTATTCATTATTCCATTCAAATCAAATCCTATGTATGTTACAATAAAATTTTACACAAGATTTTAAATAGCATCAATGTCAAGGTCAAATAAGGATTGAAACATGTTGAACCTAATAAAGAAATTAGTATTGAAGAATCAGATCTTGAAGAAGAAGTAGATAATGAAGAGGCTGAGGAAATTAATGAAAAGTCACCTCCAAGATTTGTTCAAAAGGATAATCCTAAAGAGAAAATAATTGGAAATAATAATGGAGTCTAGACAAAGAGAAGATCTGTAATGAATAAAGAGTAAGTTTTTCTCCAATGCTTGAAATTGAGCCTAAGAGCTATGTTGAAGCTAACAAAGATGATAGTTGTGTAAAATCCATGGAAGAATAACTGAGCCAAATTGAAAAGAACAAAACTTGGAAATTATTTCCAAGACCCTCAAACAAAAATGTGATAGGTAAAAAATGGGTCTATAGAAATAAGCTCAGTGAGGATGGAGATTTTGTAAGGAATAAAGCAAGATTGGTATGTAAAGTAAATGCACAAGTTGAGGGAATAGATTTGGAGGAAACATTTTCTCTAGTTACTAGATTGGAAGCTATAAGAATGTTTCTAGCATTCTCTATTTGTAATAAATTTAAATTCTATCAAATGGATGTTAAGTTTGCTTTCTTGAATGGGATGAAGAGGAAGTTTACATAAAAGAACTTGAAGGATTTTAGTTGTCAGAGGAAGAATATTATGTGCAGGCTAGGTAAAGCTATGTATGGTCTCAAACAAGAACCTATAACATGGTATTCAAGATTAGACCAATACCTATAACAACAAGGATTCAACAAAGGATGTGCAACCAATAACTATACTTCAAATCATAAGGTGAGCATATGTTGATTATCATTGTTCATGTAGATGACATCATCTTTAGTGGTATCAATAACAAAATGTGCAAAGAATTTTCTACACAAATTTAAAGTGAGTTTGAGATGTCTATGCTAGGAGAAATTTCTTTCTACACAAATAACACAAAATGATGAAGGGATATTTATATCCCAAATTAAGTATGTAGAGGAAATGCTTAAGAATTTGGAATGGAAGATAATAAAATAGTTATTACTCCCATGATAACTAGATGCAATTTGATTAAAGAGGATGTGTGCCTTGATGAAAATCATATTATGTATATATCAACAATAGGTAGATTGTTATACCTAAATCCATCAAGACCAAATATCATGCAAGCAGTATGCATGGTTTCAAGATTTTAGGTTGTTTCTAAAGAGTCACATGTCAATATAAGTGAAAAGGATATTTAGATATATCAAGAGAATACTTGAATATGAACTATGGTTTCTTATAAATGAAGATTTCACTTTGACAACTTATACAAATGTTTATGGAGAAGGAAGTGTGGATGATAGAAGAAGCACTAGTAGTGGTGCATTTTTCCTTGGAAATAAACTTGTTTCATGGCAAGGCAAAAAGGAAGAGTCAGTTACTCTTTCTACAATATAAGTAGAGTATGTAGTAGCAGTGGCATGTTACACTCAAGTCTTGTGGATGAAACAAACACTCAAATTCATCAAGGTAGAGTATAAGGCACCTATCTCTATTCTTTGTGATAATTATAGTGCTATAAATATATCAAATAATCTAGTGATAGATTCTATAACCAAGCATATATCAACGAAGTATCAATTTTTAAGAGAGAAGGTTTAGATCAAGAGGTCATAATGGAATATGTGCCAACTAATGATAAAATTTAAAACATATTCACCAAACCTCTTTCAAGGAACAATTTGAATATTTGATACATGAGTTGGGAGTGGTGGCTCTGACACCACATCACTAGATTATAATGATAGGGAATGAGTCTATGGGAAGTTTCATAGAAACTTTATTAATCCCTAAAATAAGATAGAAAAGGTAATTTTGGTATGCATGCTTCTGTAAAATTATAATGATTTGATGGTTACAGTTTTTTTATACAAACTCCTTTATTTAATAAAGGGGGAGAAACATTTAGCTAAATAGTCAGAAAGAGTCCCTTTACCATTGATGTAAAAGGGGGAGAAGATGAGAAAAAATACCTCTAAAAAATTTGGGAGAAAAATTGAAAATGTCAAAGAAGAATCAAAGCAAGTGTCCAAGTTGAGTATTAGTCAAATGTGCCATTGCCTAAGGGGAAACAAGTTTGGTATAAACAACCTTAGTTCAAGTTCATTAGAAGCCAATGTAAGTAATGCCAGAAAAGGAGAAAAATACTAGAATATTAGAGCATTTAGTTTTCCATTAATGATAAAGGGGGATATTATTGCCAATATGATTGTCATTGATGTCAAAAGGGACATTATGAGCATGTCATTATGCCAAAATGAGATCATTGGAATTATAGGTGTCATTGATGCTCAAGGCTAAATATGGTGATTTGAAGAAGTGTAATGGATCCTATCAAAGGTCAAGAATGATTAGAATGCTTGTGTGCATGAGTGGAATTCATCCAATTCCTCATATTGATCATCTAGACATTTGGGGTCTATGACAATAAAATTTGAGAAGGCATTTTCCTGACATCACCATTGTGATGTGTGGATGAGTCTAGGAAAGTTGGTTACATGGTTGTGATAACGTTAGTCCCTAGTTGATATGTGCTATATTTGAATACATGTGATGAATTTTAGTTGAAGATATGGAGATTCAAAGTTGGATACTTAAACAAAAATCACTAAATTTCTATACTTAGCCAAATTTGCAAAAGGGATAAACAAATCTATGTAATCATATTGATGAAGTTAGAATTTGTACACATGGATGTGCCAAGATAAAATGATCATATGGGTTTGTTCATTTTTGTGCCTAGTTTCAAGATGTTAAATCTTAGGTTATGTAACTTAGCGTAACAAAATATATGCTTGAGCAAAGTAGGACTCCCAAGTATTTTCATAGTGTTTTTAATAGAGTCAAATTTGTAGTTTGCAAGATAAAGTTAAGTAGGCACTTTGATGATGCTATATCTTTAATATATGGAGGATTTAAGAGTGATTTGATATATGGATATAATCCTCTATGCAAGAGGATATTATGTGTTAAATTATAGGTCATTTGACTAAGTATAATAAGAGTTATGCAAGGATAATTTTGGCCTTCTAGGTAACTTCGAGGCATATCTAACTTTGTGATAGAATAATCTAATTATATGAATGGAATTATGTCTCACACACATGAAAAATTTGTGAAGAAATGAGCATATGGGTTTTTTCAATATCATGCCTAATTTATATGGTTCAAATTATAAACTAGACTATTGAGTGAAGCAAAAGATATGAAGGTGAAAAGTTAGCCTTCCAAGCATAATTGAGATGGTTTCCATACTTAGACAAATATACAAAAGGTAAATTTTGAGAAATTATCAAAGATATCAATAGATCATGTTGGCTCCAAGATGTTAGGATGTAGTGAGATGAAGACAATTGGTTAAAGTTTAAATCTTGATCAATGATTATTGCTTATTCATACATTGAATATCCAAAGAATCATAAGCAAAGTGATTTTTTAAAAGGGTCCTCCAATAGTGACAAGTGTCACAATCATGAATCTTGTATTGTAAATCTATGATGTGGTTTAAATTAAATAAGTCAATGATCAATACGAGGTTGTAAAGTGTATCAATAGTGGGAACTGATAGTAATGTATATAAGGTATGTGTTAATGCCAAGAGGCACGTTATTGAGAACTAAGTAGAGATAAATATCAAGTTTATCAAAAGATATGATGGTGAGTATATGATTATGAAAAGTAGATACAATAGAGAAAGTGAACTTAGATAAAATAAAGTGCTCAAGGTTTATCAACACAGTGGAAATTTAAAGATTGAGCAATTCTGAGAAGATCGACAGATTGTAACCAATCCAAAGACTCAAGAAGCAACGAGATGAGATAAAGAGATCAACATTTAATGATTAGATATAAGTAAATACTATGCATATTTGGAGATCTAATGGCATGCAAAATATTAGATTAGGAATATCAATGGATGCATTTTAAATTTGATAAATCTAAAGTTTAGAAGCATACAAGGATCCAATAGAGAGCATGAACCTATCAGATATCAATCGAATGGAAACATTATAAATTTAAGATATTTGAATAAATACCATTAGATCATGGTGCCAAACATAAGATCAATGATCAATATTTAAAGATATGTTTAGTCTAATGGTCAGAAGCAAGAACATGAAATTAAGTGATGAATCATGACACAAATAATGAGATTGATCTATGTAAATAATCAAATCTATGTAAATGTGCACATGCATCAAAATTCGAGTCCAAAAAATGTTATATATAGTAAAATACTAGGAATTAAAATGATCATGCATCATTTCAAGACATGATAAACTTACAATTCAAGTAATAATAACCTGAGTCTAGAACAAAGTGTGATGTGTTAGCAAACTAGTTGAAAATAGATAAGATACGAAAACCTAGATAAATTTATTATATATAAAACATATAGGATAGAAGAAAAAGTTTCTAAATATATTTTTATTTTACATTGAGTAGAGTTGAATAGAAAGAGAGAGGCAAAGAGAAAGATATTGATGAAGTGTGTCGAATAGATATAGATCTAGACATAGAGATAGAGGGGTAGAGAGAAGAGAGGCACAAATAGAGAATGTGTAGATTATAATTAGTTATAGATTAGAGCTATAATAAAGAAAAAATATTTATATTCATTTATGAATCTATTTTGTAAATTAGAGTTGTAGCTCCATAGTACATTTGATTGCTCAGTGTCATCAAACAAGCTGAGTTGGTGCTTTGTTAGGATGTGGGTTATTACTTAGAATTAAAGATCTTAAATTAAGGGATTAATATCTATTTAAGGTTGTTTCCCTTAAACATTGTAACTATTGAGGTTATTTATTGAGACCAAATTAGAATCATAGATTATAACAGCTTTTCTCATGGTGGGTTTTTCCCATATTGGGTTTTTCATAGTATATCTTTTGTTGTGTCTATTTATGTTCTTGATATCTATTCATATAGTATTAATATACATTAAAAGGTTTAGATAAGTACTAAGTTAATTAATATACTAATTCACACCCCTATTCTCAGTATCTAGTTGTGCTCCAAAAAATTTAGTCATAATGTTACACCAAGTTGTTCCCACATTGAATATTTAAAAATTTCAATTAATCAATCCATAATGGAAGAACAAGGAGATAGATTTGATGACACATATATGAAACCATTATAAGGGTTCTTCTCAAAGAATAATTATATTCAAGATTATTTTATTTAAAATTTTTAGAGAGGATTTAAGAAAATCATCTAATGGACAATCATATTAGATTTATAATCTTATTAATCCATTATATATATTTTTTCACAACTAATCAAAATGGGGGTAACTCAAATTATTTAACATATTACTATTTCAATTATTACTCCATAATTTGGAACACTAATTTTGGTTGACACACATTACTCTTCTCTCGATGTACAATACCTTATGCAAGAGATCCAATACTTGCAAAATAAGTTGTTACATTTGGAGAAAGGTGGTTTAAAACCTAATTAGGCATTTGATTCTATTTTTTTACTACACACTCCATTAACACAATATATGTTAGTATATTTCCATACCTAAAAGGTTTGTGGCACTTAATTTTACTCTATGTGATGGAAAGGGTGATCCCAAACAACATCTTAGAGCATTTCATGTAGCATATTTGGACTATGTGTATAATGGTATATTATTAGCTATTATATTATAAATAATTTTAAAGTAATATGCATTACAATGGTTTTATAAATTACCACACCAATAATAACATGCATTAAATTAATTGGTTGATATGTTTATAGCAAACTTTTTAATCAACATTAGTGAGAAGATTTCTTGTGCTTAGATTGCACCATTCAAATAAAAATTAAATGATATTATTGCATAATATGTTATAAGATACAAGACCAAGTTGTCCAAAATTACAAACCCTATGGAAGATAGATAATTACAATATGTATTTGATTAAATTCTACTTCCATGATTACATGAATCCATTACATTTAATAAGTTTAACTCGCTCACATATTTATGTCTTACAATAAAGGAAAGAGATGTAAAGTAGCTAGAAAATAACAATATGAATTAAACAACAAATTAAAATTTTAACATAAAGATTTCAAGAAATTCACCATAAAATGTAAGGCCAATAGACAATAACAATGATAAAACAAAATAATAGTCCATGTAGTTTTAGAGCCTATTACACACATTTTAATATCAACACCTCCAAGATGATAGTTCACTAATCTACCAAGAGCTCCATATAAGGTTGTAAGAAAATTATTATAATGAAATGTCATATCTCTCCCTCCAATTGAAGAGGCTGATGTGAATTAGGCTCTCTCAAAATGTTTTAACTAGAACACCTTTTGTGACTATCATAGATGACCATGCCATACTTCTAGTAGATGTCTCAATTTTAGACATAAAATTTAATATTTAATAGATGCAAACATAATTGATGTGGGCACACCAACAAAGAGTAAAAAAATCCAACCAAGTGAGAGTAAATCAATCTAAATATTTAGTGATCCTTTTCCTAATCACATGGCTAATGAGACAACAAATACAATAGATGTACACTATGTATATAATTCACACCATCCACTAGTTTATTACCATTCTCATGTAGAGGAACAACATATTTTTAATGGTACAATATGTTCTTATCATACTATAGGGTCATCTAGGCCACTCATCACATTTGTAGAACATGAGATTTTCAATGATGACTCATATTTACATTCTTTAATTTTTTGAGTTAACATTGATCACCATCCTATTCCAAGTGTTATGGTTGATAATTGTTCAAGTGTGCATATGTATATCAACAAACTTATTTATCATATTGGATAAACAAATCATGATATGATTCCCAACACAATGGTTATAAAAGGATTCAATGGATCCATTCATATTTCTATTTGTGATATCATATTACCTTTACAAATTATTACCATACATGTGTCAACTAGATTCATAGTCATATATAGTGAAAGGATATTTGACATATTATTAGTACAACCCTTGGTTTAAAAAATAATGCAATTCTTTCTACTTTCCATAGATGATTGAAATACATATATGCTAATGAGGTTATTATAGTTCTAGGTATCCCTTATGAGTACCCTATATCATAGATATAATTTATTACCACATATAACCCTTTAATTGATCCACCTTAAAAGGTACAACCTAATAAAATATTTCCGCAATAGAGATCTACACTTTCATAAAGGCCTATCCTAGAGAGGACCCTTTGGTAGCAGCATGTGAAAGATTCTATGGAGCCATTCAATACTTTGATGTGTCCTCAATTGATGTTATATAATATCATGGGTAATTCACATAAGACACTTGTGTATGATTTACATACTTTGATATAGGTTCCCAAAATCCCCATAATTCATCATGATCAAAGGTAAAGATAATATGTTATAAATTATTAGTGTCACAGTGATAATTATAACACAATTGGTGTTCCATATTCATATTATCAAATGATAATAGTAAAATCATTAAAATATTACCCTTTCCATTATCTAAAGGTCATTTTTTCTTTTCTTGACACATGCACATTTGATTGTGAGTCCCTTATAGGTTTCATCGATTAGTTTAACTCTTTTACTTTGTGCATACTCTTTATATACATACCAAACAATAAAAATTCAATAAAATATTTTATAAAATACCTAAACCAAGACTTATGCATGCTTATATATATCTTTTCATACATCATTTTAGTTGTGCATAGTATTATATACAAATTTTACCTAGTTATGTATAATACATGCTTCACTAGTGTATATGAGTGATTATAGATTACAAAAAAAATGTATAGATTCAGTTGTAGGTACTTTCATATTTACACACTCAAAAATTGCATTTAGACAATAGCATTATGGAGGATAGGAGTTCATTTTTCTATTGTTCCTCAGCTTGTTATTGTTATAGTGATCTCAATTATCACCACTTAGTTCCACACTACACACAAGATTATTACCACATGTATATTCATTAGTGATCTCACTAGGGGCATAGTATACATAGTTTCTATATTTATTTTCCCACATTATCTTACTCATAGCCAACATCTTTACATGGAAATCTTTCAAATTTATCACTCATCAACATTGTGTTATACTACTATTTATCTCAATTATTTAATATACTTAGGTTAAAACTTAACTATTTTTTGTCAAATTACATAATCATGTATCCTTTTATATTTCTTTTTCTATCTTCAAATATTGTACAAATTATCTATTTGCTTTAAAGGACATTTGAATATTTAATTTTTGAGTAGCTCTAATCCTCCATGTCTTTAATTGTGTGCGATTAAGGACATTTGAACATGTCCTTGTGTGCATATTATATTCATGTGTGTGGACATTACACATGTCCTTACATGTGGATCTAAGCCTCCTTTGTTTGTTTCTATGCATGTGAGGGAGTTTGAACATGTCTTTGTATGTGCTTTCTATTCAAGTGAGTGTCATTTGAAAATGTCCCTTATATATGGTCCCTTGGCCTTATCTTGTGTGTTTTATATGTTATGTGTGTATTCTCTAGTTATATGCATCATGACCATGACACCTTACTTGATTATTTTCTCATATTTAGATTCCATTATGGACATCATGCATCTGCATAACCCTTATAATGACATGATGGATATCATACCTTTCTCCCCAAGTGGTTCTAATCAATGTTGAATACTCAGTTGATCAATTATTTGTGTGCTTCATTGTCAAATATATTTATATAATTACTAATAATGATTATCTCCACATGCATCTTACGTTATTACTATGATTAGTTTACATTCATAATGCCATACTTTTCCATATTGTCAATATTACGTGAATTTCCATTTTTGCATCACAAAAACCTTCTACATAACTTTTTATTTTGAGTTAACTTCTTATTTTTTATCAATAAATCACCTCAAATGAGGGGAATTCATAGAGATTTGTATTAGAGACTAAAATTATTAAATAATTACACATGCATGATTTAAAAAGTAGTACAAGCTGACATAGTCCCAAAATCATAAAATACACAAAAATGTTCTTTGGATTGGAGTCCCACATTAGATAGGAGAGCATTGCTCTAGTGTCCTTCCCATCATTATTGTCCAAATTCCTAAAGAAAATAATTTGTATAATTTATTAGAACCTCAATTTACCTATAACATTAATCAAAAATTTAATAGTTTCAATTCCCAAATTTACTTAATTTGTCTCACATTTTCTCAGTTTGGAGGAAATCAAGCAATCAAAATTTAAAATTATTTTTCTTAGTCTTAAAATACATATGCACTGGATATTATTTAAGGGCCATGTGTATGACACAATGTTTCTTCATTCTTAATTTTTTTCATCAGTCTTATAGATGGAATAATAAATTTATGTCATTTTCCATGATATTACACTAAACACAAATTATCCTTAGTATTTTTACCATTTTTACACCATTTTTCAACCAAAATTGAACCTTATTCCATCTTTAGTAGTTGGTTCACTATTTTAAACAATATTTACACCAATTCTTGCATCAAAAATTACACCAAAAATATCTATTGGGATTTGTATAGGGATTTCAAATTACTTCACTAATTTGGGTAGGAAATGATGGATTCAATCACACCTTAAATTCTTAAACACACCCATTTATTGATGGGGATTAGGGAATGCATAATTAAATCCAAGTTATTCAACATCAATGAAAATACAAGTGTACAACCTACCACAATCACCAATTTTTACACCAAAAAAGTACAATGATTTATATACCTAATCAGGTGTATTTGTTATTTTTCACTCTCTAATTCATTTTCTTTAACTTTGTGATATTTATATTAAGTAAATAATGATATTTCATATGTTGCATTGCATGTTTTTTACATGGGGCACAATTCAATATTGTGGTCTACATCTAGGACTCATTTTCATAGGTAAGTTTAGGTATGCACTCTTTTTACTTTTACTATAGTAATTTTTATTTTCTAAATTAATATAATAAAAGGGGGAGAAATTTATACACATAAATGGAAATTGATTCTAAAATTGTGCACTTGTGACCAATTTGTTACATAATTATCTCTAGACCTATATTAGGGCCCCTTTTGATCACTTTCAACCACCTTACACACTCCTATAAGCTGATAAATGAACCCTAAATATACTAATACCTATTCATATCAACCTTAGACATCCTTTATGATTTTATTAAAACTAAAAATGATGAAATCACCCGTATAAAAATAGTGTCTTAGGGGACTCTATCACATTGTTTTAGTTGGTCTTACCCCCTCTCCAATCTTCTTTCTAAATTAATGATTAATTTACAAAATCAAAAGTTATAGGATGGTCAACCTATGTCCCTAATGAGGCCCATTAAAAGTAATTTTAAGGATATGACTATATAAATAAATTTAAAAACATTTTAACCACACAAGGTTTACACATCAAAAATCACCAAAATCATAATTATACATTGAGATAAAAGTACGTGTTTCTCCAAATTATGATTGCATATAGCCATAGTATCCCAAGTCTCATGTTTAAATAAATTTTACATGTCACAAGTCATTATTAAGGCACTTAATCACATCATTATTTAAATAACATCTAGAATATTACACTAACTATTCACACACCACCACAACATGGGATAACTACATGAAGTTTGATCCATTTTCAGAGTATTTATATGTAGGTAACACTTAGAACATGGGATGTTGAGGTCTCACCCAAATTAAAATGCTTAACCCTTTTTCCCCATTGATTTGAATTTGTCTTTTCATGTAAATTATATAGGTATTTTTAATGAAAATGAGTCATATAGTGGTCTTCACAAGTGATTTTAAGATCTCACACCAGATACAGGATCTCTAAATGAAAGCAAAAAACTCAAAAACCCTAATTTCAACACTAAAAATGGATAAGAGTGTTCCTAGTAGACAAAATCACCACACCTATAGTGTCTTTATCATGGTAATTTTTTCCAAGCCTAGATCTAATTGTTTATTAATGTTTCCAATCACCATATCCCCTTACATAACAAGTTTCACTCTCTAATTACTCCAACAAATATGGTTTCTAGATAAGTTATTTTTTTCTCATTACACTTTTCTATTTTAGTAAGTGTCTATAATACAATAGTTTTATGACTTAGTGTTTTAAACAAATCCCACATTGATAGAACACATGTGATGTAATACATATGTAATAATGTGATGTAATAAGTAATGTAATGTATCAAAATAACAATTATTAATTTACAACTAATTATTTTAAAATTGAAACCATTAGGAAGTAGGTGTCATATCCCTCTTGGTCATGATATTAATAATATGTTTTATCATATGGTTTAATGAACCATTTTGGATATTATGGCATTAGAATATGATCTAATCACTATTTACTTTATGATCATATATTGCATTATTTGAGTATATATTACAGTTGGATATATTTTATTTTAGTATTTGATTTTATTGATGTTTATGATGAGATGGAAATGTTGATTTCATTTTTTGATCATAGGTAACAACCACATTAATGAGATAGGTTTGGAATTGGAAGACTTCACCAGACTATATCAACGTATTATACAATTTAATGATATAATGTAAAAAGGATGAGATCAATCTTATGTCTAGTGTGCCTTTTATTACTTTTTGTATTTAGATTATCTAGTATTGTGCATATGCATTATTACTATTTTTTATAATGTCATCATTGTTTTATTTTCAGTTGCGAATAGTTTATTTGTATTGTTACTTTTTTAATGTTGGAAAACATTGATGAGTTTCAAAGATCAAGTAACTAAATATTTTGTGACTACATTTAGTTTAAATGTAAATCTTTTAAATTTAAAGCTTTCCATAATTTGGATGGTAAACCTATCTTACAACATTAACCTTATTAAGGATTTTATATCATGGTATGCATAAAAGAAAACATATTTGTATCTTGGGTTTAATTAATTTCTTAGGACCTAATTATGGAACCATATATCTATTTGTTTTACATTACCAAGACTTACTAATTATTAAGTATAATCAACTCTTGATTTAAATTAGGAAAAAAGTAATGTTAAATAATGGCATTTTAATTTATTACATCATTTTTTAAACCTAATATTTAACTTTAGTTGAATGACTAATAATTTTATTAGGGTTTATTTGGAAGGAATGTTGGTTGCATCCCATTTTGGAGTAATTTTTGGCCTACTATTGGTCTTAAAGTGGGTAGAGAGAATAGTATAGAGGAGGATTAGGGATTGAGATGAATTTTTGGCCACAATCATAAATAAGGTAGATTTTATTTTGAGGAATCCATACTTATGACGAATTAATATTCTTGGTAGTGCTCATGGAACTCGAGAGGGTTTTATGAAAGTGGTGGAATGTGGAAAAAGGGAGACATGACAAATAATGTAATTATGGTTGAAGAATAAATAAGAGGATAAATTCAACATATATCAAGATCTTTCCACAAGTTATTTTATCTTAAATATTTTTAAAAAATTCCAAGCATAGATTTTATTTTTGTTTACATGAAATCCTATGTGGATGAGTAGGTTACAGGGATGGATCCACCATACCTGAAACTCACCCATCACCCTTGTAAGAGTTTGAATATATTTTAGTCACTATGGAATTATCAAATTGGGAAATGGTTTTTATTATTAGTATGAAATGTTTATTAAAAAACCCAATTTGGTATACTTTAACCTGGGTCATGTCGCCCTTAGATGGTGTATAGAAGGAGTGTATGTTGTTGATGTTATTTCAATGCTTATTATTTGATTTAGAGTTATGTCTTGTGAATGATTATTAGTTGGTTTAACATCTTTTATTGTGAATGCTTATTACTTGATTTATCATATTGTTCTTTGGAAACTCTATTCTATGTTGTATTATGTATCATGGACATTATTTGGAAAACATTTTTATTGTGAACTTGATATCATTATGAATACTTTCATTCATTGATTTTTCTAACCCTAATATTTTTTCCAATGACATCTTCCATCTCCAAGCTAGTGGTTGGGGTGTGTAGGCATACCACCAAATGGATGGACTAAAATTTAACAATATTTTTGGTGTTCATGAGTTTAGATAACATATGGTGTTGATTATATTAATTAACTATTGAAGTGTTCTTCTAACTATACTAATGATATTTGAGACACTTATGAGCTTGCATGATTCTCTTTATTTTATTATATTCCATAGATAAATCTTCATTGTAATACCAATTTTCAATTAAGGGTTCATGGTACAATTTATATCTAGGGAAACATGCTAAAATAATATTTTTATATTTATTAATAGTTGTATACTTATTTTAGCTAGTCATTATTTTATGAATGCATAAACCAATTATATGACACATTGTAGTGGAATTTATGATTTGTTAGGAATTGAAACTACTTACCACTATTTTACATCTTGTACAAGGCCTTTGCATGTTTTAATGTCTTAGAAAAACTTGTTTTTGTAAGTTGTAATGTTATTTATAAGATACATAGTTTAAGTTTGTTCATTTCTGGATGTATCATGTAATAATGTGTTATACATGATATCCTTTTTTTTATTGTATTATATTATCATTATTAATTCTTTATTGGTGAATTTGACTATATTTTAAAGATATATATTGAGTGGTGATCATATCATTGTTGGTGTAGGCCAAGTGTGTAGTTTCAACTATAACTATGCTTACAATTTAATATTATTTGTTGATATGTAAGCTGACTTGTTTGATTATTTCATTAAATTTGAAGTGATTGGTCATTAATTATTCAATTAGAAACTTTATTTATAAGTAATTACATTAATTAATTTTACATGGGCTTGTTGTAGAATTCTTATCTACATTGAAATTAGATGTTTTATGATGATTTTTTTAGACTCGACTACAAGTGTGACAATAGTTATAAATTTGCATAGAATTTCGTAGACTCATTCATAATTTTAAAACTATTTGTGAAATCAAAATACATTATCTGAGTACTAAAGGATCTATGAGAGAGAACTATGAATGTTGGAAACTACCTTATAAGGATTTTAAATTTCTCTTTTAATTTATTTCATTTATATGAAAGTGGAAATGACAATTAGATTAGCCTTATATGATTTATAACAATCTTTGATTTTATATTGGACAACAAGGTGAAGCATTTTGTGTAAATAAGGTTAACGTAATTTAATTGAAAAATATCATTACATATCATACTTCCCATTCTAAATGAAAATTTTTATATCAACAATTGTAATACTATGTGAATAGTTTGTGATTACTTAATGTTGCCTTGGTAGGCCCTTGGCCTCTCTTTTCATATCTATTGTTTCACTTAAATTATTAAAGACAAGGTCATTATGTTTTTATCTCTAAATAAATATAGTTTAGCATAATATTGATTAGGAAATTGAATTTTAAATGGAAATATGTTGTGTCATAAGTTTTAGTATGTAAACCTTCATCAATGTTTACTTCTTTATTAATTAATTATGATCTTTTGAATCTTAATGGAAGATTGGCTAGTTAAAAAAAGTATTATGTGTATAAAATATGTATTAAAACCATGATTTGTATTAAATATCAATAAATTAAGGGTTAAAAATAAAGGGATAATACAATAATCATTGTTGGATATGTTCTTTGTTCTATCTCTAGTTTTGTAAATATTATTAAAGAATTAACAAGGAATATTTTATTAAATAAAAACCTTAATTTAGTTGTTTTTAATATTGTTTATATTAATAAATGATTCTAGATTCATGTCATAATATCATTATCGTTATTGTTCTTGGTTGCATTTTAAATTTGGAATCTTATAAAAAAGAATTTATAGTTTAAATGTGCTTACAAGGTCCCAGACTTGTTAGAAATAGTCCATGCCAAAGAATCATGAACATTTCATTCA
>JARHVA010005124.1:0-87500 GCA_037957365.1 Torreya grandis | reverse complement strand
AAAACACAAAAAAATTAGATTGTATGCATTTCTATGTTTACATTCCTTATATTTTATAAACACTACATACGCTAGCTATCTTGATATAGTTGGTTTTTATCATACAAACATGTTTCACTTGTTCTTTTTGAGTGCTTTTAGATTATCATATAATTCAATTCCATCACATAGATCCAAATTTGATACTATCTACCCACAGGGGGCACACACACACACACAGATATATATATATATATATATACACACACACACACACACACACACACATCACTTAAGCATTGATACACTTTCCTATTTGGGGCATCATACTACACAAATTTTTGGTTTGCCATGTTACAACTTTCTATAATCCATTTCATAGATTTAGCATTGATTATATCTTGATATTGATCATCTTATAATAATTATAATTTTTGACAATTAATACTACTATAGACTTAGTGATGTACATATTTTCACTTATATAAATTTGTACCACATATTCATGTATACTTTTATTTGAATCTTTCCTATTTTAGATTTGAGCATGTCTCTTTGCTTCTATATCTATTCAAGGACATATTAATATCACATTTTCTATGGCTCTATGCCAATTCCTTTCATTATGTGTATGATTTGGACATGGCAACATGTCCCTTATATTTCAGTCCCTTGGCCTATTTTGAGTGCTTCATGTGTGTTGTATGTATGATTTCGTATATGCACAATGGCTATGACATTTGTCTCTTATTTTTTGATTTCATTCTTAGTTTTTGATGCCATGAGGTACCTCATGCATCTCCCCTTCTTCCTTGGATGCCTTTATGGACATCATGTGTGACTCTCCTATGTAGATACATAGATTATATTTAGATTTTATACTCATATACATGCTTAAATTTATATTTCTTAACAACCTTGTGAGTGATAGATATAACATAAATCATACATTAACAACTTATGTTAATATTATCTTACATTATAATGTCATCTATACACATTATATTGATTTATCACACATATATCATATGTTTTCATCCTAACACACATCATATCGAGCTTTTATTTTGAGGAAAACTATTACATAGGTAAAACAACTCCCCTCACAAGAGGGGCATTCACAGGGGTTTTTCATAGAGAGAAGGACATCTAAGTGCACTTAGAGTACAATTTTTATCATGAAGAAATAAAATTATAGAGCTTAGACTCAATAAAATAGAGTGGAAAGTATTTAGGCAAAGATCAGAATAAGTTTGGTAGAGAAACAACATAAAAAACACTAGAATGGCATAGAGGACACCAATAAGGTGTGATATTATCTAAGGATCCACACTACTATTTAGTATCCCCCAAAATATCAAAATATAGATCTAACAAAATAATATAGTAGTTACAATCTAGATTTTCACAATTTTAGTCATAGGTCATTAGATTTGATCAATTTATGCCTAGTTTTACACATTATCATAACAAGTTTGCTTAGATTATGGGCATCATGCATGGAATCATCACTCCCATTTTAGTTTTAGATATATATAAACACAAATTACTATAATTCAATCCATAATCCATATGCATAAATATCAGAATTGGGGACACGTGTATGACACATTATTTCCACATGATCAGTTTTGCACCAACTCATCTCAAATAGAATGACAAATCTATGTCATTATCTATGTTATATAATTTCAACACCATTTTCATAAGGTATCATAATATATTGATGCCTTATTCCATCTGTAATAGTTGGCATTTCTTCATAGTCCTTGAACTACATTCCTGAGTGCCCAAGAGTCCCCTTGGCCATTTTTGTTTTAGAGTTTATAAATGGCCCTAGGTCTATCCTACATAATTTCAATTACATCATATAGTTTTAGTCACAGATGCATATAATACTTATGCATATGTAATTATGGATTCATATCTTACTTGATTTCTTGATCCACCTACATAGGAAGGTTGAACAAGCCATCAGTCTAATCTAAATTATTCATAGTGTATGAGCCACCAAGTAGGAGTGGTTAATGATGGATTCAAAATTGGATTGAGTTATTGAGCCACCCACACATTGGGATTAATCAATCCATCTAATCAATTTAAGATATTAACTGAAGATGTCACCATTTTTTTACATTGGTTCATGTACTCAATGAGGTGTATTCATTCATTTTCTCTCTCTATTATCTCTTTAATAAATTTTGTCTTTAATTTTTATATTCCTTAAGTAAGGACTGATTCACTTATATTTCATTTTTAAGATACGTAATGGATCATACTTCACATACATAGACCCAAATTTAAGGGCGTCACCTCTTAGGTAAGTCCATCTACACTTATTTATCCTTTATCCTAATCATTTTGATTTTCTACATTTATGTAATAGAGGGGGGTCAAATCTAGTCATATAAAATGTCACTTAAGTGCAATGAGTGTCATTTGCAACCATCCCTAGCTTAGCCATAAACCTATTATAGGACATATTTTGACCCTTATCCAGATTTTTTGTGGGTATGACATATCCATAAACATCCAAAATCTAGTAGAAAACCTTCCCCTAGGGATTGAAGCCCATAGTGGTTTGGGATCTACCAACTAGACACTAGCATGGTTCTTTGGACACTAGTGCCCTATATGAGTGACCAAGGGATCACACTAGTGTCCTTTACCATATTTTAACCCCAAAATATTATTTTTAAATTATTAAGACACCTAGGGTTAACCTAGACCTATTTCACACTCTTCATAAACACCATATTAGTATAAATACATGAATTTTATCCATTTATCCACTAGATGGAAATCAGATGTAAAATACACAAACAAGCTTAGAACAAGTTGTGAAAAATCAAGGTTATCGATTCCTATTCTACCCTAATTTTGCATAGAGTCATATACAACCATTATAAGCTTAGAATAAATATATTTATATTATCAAGCCTCAATCAAATAATTCAATTCAATATTCATAGTATAAGTCACTTGTACTTGCACCAAACACGTATGTGGGAGAACTATAATGAGCTTGATCCCTCTTCGGAGTATTCATATGTAGGAAACTCTTAGCATAGTGGGGTATTGAGGATGTATATCCTACCTAAATAACATCACACTTTTTCTACTTGTGCTTCTTATATACCCTAATAACATAGATATCTAGGGTTTGAAAATAAAACTAGTCTAAAATTGGTCACAAATAGCCAAGCAAGTTTCATCCACATAAGAACAAGCCTATCAAAATTAGACACAACTACTCCTAGAATATAACATCAGTCCCTACACAAGGAAACTAATACTAAAATTATGAAACTAACACAATGTACTAATATCTAAGGTACTGTGATACTATCTAGGAGATTTTTCGACACCTTTACCCTATTCATGACACCTTGATCAGCGTATGTGATAGTTTTTATCCTCTAAATCATCCATCTCAGTTAGTTTCTAAGTATTTGTTTTTTTCATTTATTACTTTTGTTTGGAAATATTCGATTAGGTTAATTCTTTCACAAATCAATGACTATATCTATTTCATATTTAGTCAATGATTTACTATAATTAGACCCTTTAACAATGTTGGATTTAAATTCCATAATCCCTTAAAAGTAAAATTAGTAAGGAAAGAATACCATAACAAAAGACTTCCATCTAAGCCTAAAGAAACTATTTCCCTTAAAATCAATAAATTTAAGAAACTTTATCAAAAGAAAGGATTTGGGGAATCTAATAGAAGTTTTGGAAAATTTTATAATGGAGATAGAGGGTCCAAACCTCATTTCAAATAAAAACAATGGAAACCACACTTAGTCGTAATGAAACTTTTATATCACAATCATTCAATCAAATATTCTACCTTTTCCTCCATGAATATATATCTAATTTTTGGAATGTCATGATAATCATTACTATAAGTATTTACATAAACTCCAAGGTAATCATCCGTCAATTCATCGTGTATATGGTGTTGTTAATAGTAGAAATACAAAACTTTAGGTTACTCCAATAGAGACTAAATGCATATTTTTTGGTTTTACATTAGTTGTTTTAATCAATTCTAATGTAACTAATAGTTTTATCACTTTAAATTATTTTTATATGTAATACTAAACCCTATAGATTAAGTGAAGGATGGGAGGAAGAGTTTGGCATAGGGGGAAAAGTGGTTGTTTTGGAATGCTTAGAACAAAATGAACTAGACCTTAGGGTTTGTAAGACTCAATTAAACTTATTTTTAACACCATTAGGGTCATATGATCTAATTTTTGGTATGGAATGGATTTAAAAACCTTGAGTAAAGATTGACTATTTCAGCAATAGGGTGTAATTTCTTGGTGATACTGATAACCTTGTGTAAATTCAAAGTGGCACGTGGGTCATAATGAAAAATATTCTTTCAACCTTATAGCTTAAAAGAGATATAAGAAAGGTTTGAAAATTTTATTTTGTTTATTTGAATGAGTTTTATAAATAAATGGAACTTGCTCTGCAAGACTACCTTGTATTAAACAAATTCAAGGATGTATTTCCTAAATAACTTTTAGGTTTGCTTATTGAAAGAGTGTTTGATTTTTAATGGATATAATATTGACATATCCACCTAAATCCAAGGATCAATATAGGATTAATGTCATAGATATATGTGAAATTAAAGGGAAACTATAATACATGATAGTAAATGGGATGAGTAGGCTAAGTTTATCACCTTGAGGAGCCATGATTATCTTCATGAATAAGGATTCAACACCTTGAAAGTTTGCATTTACTATTGAATGTTGAATAAGGTCACTATCAATAATAAATATCCCCTTCCAAGGATAGATGATTTATTTGATCAAAATAAATGTGTAGATATGTTTTTAAAGATAAATATCTAGGTATTTCCAGCTTTATACCAAATAATAATATGTGCATAAGAAAAATATTATAGCAAGTCCTATTTTATACCTTTTGGTTTAACAAACATAGCTTGTACTTTTATGAGCATAGTGAATATTGCATTTGAGGATTTATTAGATAAATTCGTTCTTTTATTTTAGATTATATTGTTTTTTACTCTAAGAGTGAGGTATAACATGAATAACTCCTACACTTGGCCTTGCAAAGACTACGATGACATAAATTATTTGGTAAATTTTATAAATGCTCTTTCTACAAAGTAAGACTCATTAGTCAAGGAACGTTATTTATAAGGTATTTCACTAGACCCAAAAAATTAAAGCTATTAGTTATTGGTATGCTCTTAAAAATTTAATTGAAGTGTGTAGCTTTATGGGACTAACTAGTTATTATCGAAGGTTTATTGAGTAATTATCAAGGGTGGTTATCCCTATAAATTCCTTGTAAAAGAATGGAAAGAAGTTTGAGTGGAATCCACAATGTGAGGAATCCTTTAAAAATACAAACGAGTTGATAAATTTTACTCCTATACTTGTTATTATGGATCCAAATGGGATCTTTGACATTCAAGTTGATGCTTGTAATGTGAGAGGTTGTTTTGACCCAAGATGGTAAAGTGGATGTCTATGATTCCTATAAACTTAATAAACATGATCTTAATTACCTAATTCATGACCTAAAATTAGTATTTATGGTTTATTCACAAAAGGAATGTAGATATGTTTTACTTTGAAAACACTTCAAGGTAACATATGATCATCACAACCTAGTTCATATGTCCACTCAAGATGAATTAAATGTGAGGTTACAGAGATGGTTGTAATTTATTATTAGTTTTGATAATGATATTACATATGTTAAATTCAATAAAAATAGAGTAGATTATGCTCTTAGTATAAGGTTATATATTTTTACATGTTTTGTTTTGTATCCCAATTTAATAGATATTGTTTTAAAAACATGGGTAATAGACTCTAAATGCTGAAAATTTTCTGTTGATTTAGATAATAAATTAATGGATAGATTTGTTTCGAATTTTCCATTAGAATTATATGAAATTATGAGGCACCAAGTAAAAATTTATTTTCCTAATTTTATTAATATAAGGTAATAAGTGATAATAACCTCATTTCACTCATCTTGGTGTCACTAAAATGATAAATGAGCTGAAAAGTTTTACTTTTGGCATGGGTTAAATAAAAATGTTGTTAATTTAGTATAGAAATATTTTGATTATCAATATGTCAAGGCTGAACACTACCATTCAAGTGGTTTTTTTTACCATCATGCTATTCTATAAAGAAAGTGGCCATTAATTTCAATGGATTATTTGGACTACCTAAGTCTTGAATTAGGCATGGTATAATTCTAGTTGTAGTTGATAAATTAACAAAATTTTGTCACTTTATTGCATGAAACCTTATTGATGATGCCCCTACTCTTAATAAAAAAAAATTGAAGGATATTTTCCACTTTTAGTGTTTCTAAAGTGATTATCTTAGATAGAGATAAGTTATTCACTTCAAGGTTTTGTCAAACCTTGATGGTAGCTTTTGGGACAAAGTTAAACTTTAGTTCAAATTATCATTTGGAAATGAATGGCCAAACTAAAAGGTTGAACCAAGTGATATAGTAACTATTAATGATTTATATGATGGATGAAAATTATAAATAAGAGTATTATGCACATTTAGTTTAATTTTCATATAATAAAACTTATCATTTTATCATTAAAATGGCACCTTTTGAAGCCTTATATGGGTGAATATGTAAAAACCCCCTTTGCTAGGATGGTTTGAAAAATTAGGTTTTTATAAGTCTTAATAATTTGAAATAATATGATGAATAAATGTCTATGATTCATCAAAGGTTTAAAGATACTTATAAATAGACAAAATAACTATGTTGATATTAACATATCACTAAGAAAGTTTGAGGTAATTGACAAGGTGTTTTTGAGAGTGAGACCTTAGAAAGGATTAATAAAGTTTGACAAGTCATCCAAACTATATCCATTAATTTTTGGTCCATTTATCATTTTGGAAAATATCAACATTACTTCCTACCATCTATTTCTTGCTCCTTCCTTATCTAAAAGGTGATGTGTTTCATGTTGTATTATTAAGAAAATATGTTTATGTCTCATGTTTTTGGATTAAAATAATCTCTAGCTAGTATATGAGGAGATGATTCAAGTAAACACAATCAATATCATGGCCTATCAAAGCATTTACCTATGAAATAAGGATAAATAGTAAATTTTGGTCCAATGGGATGAATTAAATGAGAAGAGAGCCACTTGGGAAGATGAAAATATTTTTAGGAAGAATTATCCTCACATTTTTGTTTAGTCTCCAAGATGGTGCCTCCTTTTAAGAGTAGCAAATGTAATGTCCCACTCAAGCATGTAGTGAATTATGTGTTCTACCATACTAGTTTATGAACCATTTTTTCTATTATGATAATTTCATCTTATCTAACTAGTATTTAATCTATAAACATATATTTTAGTTTTTATCATAGTTGGTTGTATATTTAGTTCACTATTTGATTTGATTCATATTTATGTTGAGCCAGTAATTCTAATGTCATTTTTTTTATCGTAAGTAACATCTAAATGACTAAGCTAGGTTTGTACATGGAAGAATTTATCAGACTATCCAAATAGTGTTATAAAGGTAAATGAATATAAGGTAAAAAGAATGAGTTTATCCTTATGTCCACCATGCCTTATATTATGTTTTGTATCATGATTATATAGTATTATGTGTATAAATTATTACTATTTGTTCTAAGGCCTTCATTATATTTTGGCTAATTGTGCTAATTTTATTTTTGTTGTTACTTTTTAAATGTTGGCAAACTTTGATGAGTTCTCGAGATCAGTCAACCAAATATTTTATGATGGAATTTAGTTTAAATTTGAAATATTATAAGTGTAAATATTGCCATACTTTAGATGGTAAACATGTCTTCAAACCTTAACCTTACTAAGGCTTTGAGATCATACTATGAATAAAAGACATTGTGATTGTGTCTTGGGTTTAATGCCTTCTTGATGACCTAATGATGGAGCCATATATATATATATATATATATATATATATATATATATATATGGTAATTTAAAAATTTGTAAGTCTTGGTAATTTAAAACAAATATATATATATATATATATATATATATATATTTATATATATATATATATTTATATTTGTTTTAAATTACCAAGACTTACAAATTTTTAAGTATAATCAAGTCTTTATGTTACTTAGTAAAAAAGTAATATTGAATAAGTTCATTTCATCTTATTGTATTATTTTTTTATCTTAAATTTTGACCTTATTTGAAATACCTCATCATTTGATTAGGGTTTACATGGAATGAACATCTGTTGGTTGTAATTTTGGAGTTATTATTAGTACATTATTGACTTAAAAGTGGGTATAAAGAAGAGTTTGGAGGAAAATTATGGTTTGAGATGTATTTTAGATGAAACCATGAATAAGTTAGATAATATTTTAAATAATCCATGATTCTGAGGCATTGATGTTTTTGGTAGTGGTCATGTAACTCAAGAGGGTTTTATGGTAGTGTTGGAATATGTAAAAATAGAGAAATAATTAAGAAATTAGGTGTGGTGGAAGATGAAAGCAGAGGATAAAGGCAATTGATAGCAAAACCATTCTGAAAGTAATTATTTTAACTTAATTCTTTTTCATTTTTTCCATGCATAGATTTTTTTATTTTACATGAAACCCTATGTGGATGGGTAGGTTTAAGTAAGGAGTCCACCCTAGATGGAGATCACCCATCACCCTCTTAAGAGTTTACATATATATTAGTCACTATGGTATTTGGACTTGGCTAATGGTTGTTGTTGGTAAAATTAAATGTTTATTAAAAAACACAAATAGATGGGCTTCAACCTAGTTCATCTCACCCTTATATGCAATATAGATGAAGTGTATTATTTGTTATTATTTTAATGGTTATTATTTTATATAGTATCATTTATTATGAATGTTTTTTATTTGACTTAGCATCATTTCTTGTGAATGATTATTATTTTATTTAACATCATATTCTTGGGAACCTTTATTCTATGTTGTGTTTTATATCAAAGAAGTTGTGTGGAAAACCTTTTCAAGGAGGGCTTTGTCTCATTTTGAATCCTTGCATTCATTTATTTTTCTATCACTAAGATTTTTTTCCCAATTACCTCTTCCAACCCCTAACTGATGGCTGGCATGGTTAGGGATACCACTAGATGGAAGGGATCAAATTTCAAAAAAAAAATTAGTGTTTGTGCTTGTCGATAACATATAATATTAATCATTATTTATTAGCTATTGAAATGGTTTTATAAATATGTCACTAATATTTGAGGCACTTATGAACCTACACCCTTCTCTTTATTATGTTGAGATCCATAAAGGAATATTCATCATAATACCAATTATTATTATTCATTGAAGGGTTAATAGTATAATTCATAGTTAGGAAAACATTGTGCAACACTATTTATTTTCTCAATTAAAAATTTTATATATTTTTTAGTTGGTAATTTTTTCATAAACCATAAACCTATTTTATGACAAGTTATAGTGGTGTTTGTGATTTTTGAGTTACTGGAACTACTTATCATTGTTTTAGATCTTGTATAAGGTCTTTGTATGTTATCTTGTCTTGGAATAACTTCTATCTTTTGGTTGGACTATTATTTAGAAGATGCATGCTTTAAAGATGTTAATTTTTTTGATGTATCTAGTGATAGATGTGTTATATGAGAGATTATGTTTTGGATTATATTATATTTTCACTATTCATTCTTTGTTTTTGAAGTTGATTATGTTGGAAAGACATATTTTTGAGTGGTGATCATTTCATGGTTAGTGTAGGATAAATGTAGTATAAATTATAACTATGACTATCATTTATTATTCTTTACTGATATTTATGCTGACTTGTTCAATTATTTCATCAAATTCAAAGTGTTTTATCATTTATTACTGAGTTAAAAAATCATAGTTAATTTCATTAAGTCATTTGACATGGGATTATTTTAGCATTGTTAGCTACATTGAAATTACATGTTATGTGATGATTTTTATTAGAATCAAATACAAGTGTGAAAATATTTACAAAATTTTATGGACTTATTCATAATTTTAAAATTGTATATGAAGCTAAAATAGACTATTTGAGTAATAAAGCTTTTAAGAGAGAGAACTATGAATGTTGTAAAATTACTTAGCTGGCATGTAGTTAACTCTTTTATTTTATTTCATTAATATTAAAGTGGAACTTAAATTATATTAACCTTTTATGTTTTATAAAAATCTTGGTAAATATATTACAAAATAAGGTGAAGCATTTTGTGTAAAGAAGGTTACAGAACTATAATTGTAGATTGTCATTACATATTAGGTTTCTCATTTTGCATGCATATTTTTATATCAATGGTTGTAATATTGTGTGATTAGTATATGACTAATTAATTTTGTCTTTTTAGGAATGTGACCTCTATTTTAAACTCTATTATTTAACTTAAACTCTTAAAGAAAATTGAATTATGTTTTTATCTCCAAATAAAGATATTTTAGAAAAATATTTATTAGGAAATCAAAGCTAAAATGTAAGTGTGTTTCATTATATTTTTTAATAATGAAACCTTAATCAATGTTTACTTTATTATTAATTATTTACTCTTAGTGAAAGACTAGGTAGTTAACAAAAGTTACACTATGTATAAATTTTGAGGTAAAATCATGCTTTATGTTGATTGTCAATTAATGAAGGGTTCAAATAAATCATTATTAGATATGTTACTTTGTATATCTATAGTAATTTAAAGCTTAATAAATAATTATAATGTAGTACCTTATTAATGAAAAACCCTAATTTAGTTGTTTGTTAATATTGTTTGCATTACTACATGATTTGAGATTCATTTAATAATAGCATGATAGTTATTAAAATCAAATTCACTCAAAATTTGGAAACCTATAAAAAATAATTTAGTTTTTGAATGTGTTTACAAAATACATGAATTGATTAAAATGATCCATACAAAAGAAGCATGACCATTTACTTCAAATATACCTAAAGGCATTTGTTTAATTTTCATGGATATACAAGTTTCTCTTTAAATGACTAAAGCATTTTGATTGACCAATAAGTGGTAAAACTATTTGATTTGGGTATGTGTTGAAACATTTAATGTTATGTGGGTACCATTATTGGTCCCTTAACACTTTACTTGGTAAAATAATAATTCTTTTATTATTATATTTAACATTTGTTAAAACATTGTTTAAATCCAATAAAAAAACATACTACTAATTACTAACTTAGTTCTTTAGGGAAAAGTTGGAACCATTGGTTACAAAATCCATCTCCCATAATTAATATTATAAATAGGTTTTTACCCATATGTTAAAATATAATTTTGATTCACATATCAATTTATAACATATTATATTCATGTGGCAAATATTCTTGTGAATAAGTGAAAATAATAAAGGATTATATTCAATAAAAGCTTTCCACATATGAATATATCACTTTGTGAGTTTTTATCCTCTCAAGAGGTTTTACCATATTTCAATTACCATATTTTATTGATGTAATTGTGATCTTTATCTTCAATTACATGTATATATCTAGCATATATATTTCATTACATATTTCATGATTTTTACTAGTATGGAGACATCTCCCTTTAATTTAATTGTGTATTTTACATTGTGTATCTATTCATAATAGTTTCCAAAAATGGGTAGAATATAATTTCTAGTTAAACTCTAATGTATTTTGTATTTAGTAGGAACTCGATAATGAAAGTAAACTTAATGATAAAATAATGGCTAATAACATGTTGGGTAATGAACCATGTATAGGAAACATGTTTTATACTAGTAGAGAAACTAAGTAAAAAGTGGGTATGGTGATACAAATGAATTTGGACCATTAGTTACCAAGAATAATTTCAATCGACTTGAGTTATAAGTTAGTAATTCTTCCTTCACTGTACACTGTACTGATCCCTATCACTTTTGATCACTTATTGATATTATATGGCATGGATAATAATCAATTTAAGGGAGTTTGTAATCTTGAATTAATATATCATTCAATTGGGTCAAACTCTAATATATATTAGTTTATATTTTTAATGATATCTAATAGTAAGAAGAAGTAATTCCTGGGTATATTAGTTATACTCATGTATTGGGAATGAATGCCATTAAATGAATGAAGCTATGATGTGTTGTTAAGTTATTTTTGTCTATGTTCAAGGTCAACTAAATTTATTATCTCACTAATTATTACATTCATTACATTTTTATTGCATTATTTTATTTATTATGGGTAATGAATCATTTTTAACACATAAATCCACCATTATGGCCAAAACTACTATGTAAAGTGTCAGGGGATCTCTAGCTCTACCAATTAGAGCACAATTGATTACTTCTCATATTAGAAATTAAACACGAAATTATACTAGAATGATAAAGTAGATAGAAACTTGAGACAACAAAGAATTTGAGAGACAATACACACTCTTGCATTAAAAACTACTAGAAGAAAATACAATAAGGAAGATGCCACTTCTTCCTCCACCTCAAAGGCTTGCCACACCTCAAGACCTTCTTCCCTCTCTCTCTTGCTCAACACAACAACTCTAAATCCTGAGTTGTTATCCCTCCTTGAATGCTTCAGCTGATCTCCTTGACCTTACACCTGTAGATCTCCTTAACCTTGCTTGCTTCAATGCTTTTACTTGCCTTAGAATTCATTACAATACATGCCTTATGGGTTTATAAATAAGATCCCATGCTTACAAAAATAGAACTCTAACTACTAAAATTAGACACACAGCCCGCGACTTAAATTAGCCCCTTAACATGCAAACACTTGGTTCAACTAACTGTTCATGCAACGAACAGTTCTAGACCACACAGGCAACTGACGCCGGTCCATGCTTGTCTGGTGCTGCCAACGTCGGTTGACTCCCTGCCATCGCCGGTTTCCTTCTCCACTGTCTGTGACCGACATTGGTCATGCTGTCAACGCCGGTTCCTCTGGTTCTTCAGCATCCTCTCTTGTGTCTGCAAATAGTTGAAGCTTTTAGCTCCACACCTTAACAATCTCCCACTTGGAGATAAATAGCTACAACTTGTACCTGTACCTGTACACCATCTATTTTGTTCCTTAGGCTCTGTATCCCTCTTCAATGTCACTCTTGAAGACCAACCACCACGTAAACCTGTGATGCAATACCTGTATCTTATGCCACAAGAATTTTGCTGCTCCCAAATTCTCCATGACATACTTCTGAACCAACTCTACCCTTAGCTCAGAAAACTCCCTGTATATGAAACCCTGCAACAAGTAACACAATACAGTAATAGGATAATGTAGCTAATATTATCCAACCTGGTAAAGATAAAATACAATGGTCAAACCTCCATTGTTCTGCAGCATAATCAAGACCATATACCATAGCCTTCTGTCTCATGTGTCCGTCCACTCTCTTCTCTAAAACAAGAATCCATCCCTCTATCCAGTGCTTCCTTCCAGCTGACAACACTACCAACAAATACCTATTTGGTTCTCCAAGGACTCACACTCCTCATCCATGCCAAGCTCCCACTATTTCTAGATTCTACCTGCATTGCTTCTTCCATCTTCCTAGTTCATGACTATCAGTAAGCAATATAAAGAAGGTGAACAATGAATATGAGGTTCACATACCTTTCCTGACCTCCACATGGGTGTTTGAGACCTATTAATTCACCCAACATCCGTTCCAGTGACCGATCTAGGCCATCTCCCAGTCTGCTCCCAACCGATGTCAGTTGCCTGCACTGACCCTGACTATCGATGTCATTTCCCTGGCTGACGCTGGTGTCCCTCCTGCCGACGTCGGTCCTTATGACCAACATCAAACTTCTCTTATCCGACCTACCGACCCTGCTGGTTTGCACATGACTGATGTCGATACCTGGATGACTGACGTCGGTGCCAAGCTACCGACATCAGTGTCTGTGTGTTCTTATAAGTGATGAAATTTTCATCTGTGAGCTCTTCTTGGATCATACCTCTGTCCATGCTACCCTGCTTAGATTTATTTAGCCCCTGTGACTGATCTCTGTCCTTCATCTCCTCCATAAACACCAAGGCTTTTTTATTCTTGTCAAAAGCATCAAATTTCCTCTTTCTATAATGAACTGCATTTATGCTTTCCGAATTTGAACACATACCTTTTGAATCAAGAACTTCCATTCCCTTCCTATTCTTGTGACCAAGCCTATTAGGCCACATCTTTGAATCTACACCAGAAGTAGAATCAATAATACAAGTAGACAGATAAAGAGTATCTACTTTCTTACCTCTTGTTAGAACAAGTGCTCCCTTGGTAACCTTCCAAGAATCTGCTGTGAGGATTATTGTGCATCCCTCATCTCCCAACCTTCCTGTAGAAATTAGACTCTGCTTCAGAATTAAAACATGCATGACCTCCTTCAACACCCATGTGTTGTCAATCTACAATCTCAGCTGCACTTTCCCTTTGCCAACTATCTGATAAGGCGTACCATCCCCTAAATAAAGAACTCCAAAGTCTCCATGTTCATACTCATAGAACAAATCTCTGTTTGGGGATGCATGAAAAGATGAACCAGAATCTAAGATCCATGATCCTACTTGACTATTCAAAGAAAGTATGAGAGCATCCTGCATCACAATATTTGCATCCTTTGCTTCTTCCATACCTGCATGTTGATTCTCTTTATCTCTCAACCAACACTCCTTTGTATGTCCTTTCTTTCCACAAAACCAGTAGGTAATACCTTTGGACTCGGATCTCCTTCCCGACCTTGATTTCCCTTGCTCAACCTTCTCCCTTTGCCTTTCCCTACTTTCTGCACTTAGAGCATTCCCTGATGATTCACCTATGCTTCTCCTGCGTATTTCTTCATTCAAGATCACACTCACAACATCATCAACTTTTAAGATTTTAGAAGCGGATGCAGAATTACTTACTGCCATAACCATACCGCCCCAACTTTCAGGCAAAGAACATAAAATCAAGAGAGCCTTTACCTCATCATCAAAAACAATATTGACTGAAGCTAGTTGGTTTACCAAACCATGGAAATCACTGAGATGAGTATGTACCGATCCACCTTCTTGCATTTGCAAAGTAAATAGCTGCTTCATAAGATATACCTTATTAGAAGCCGAGGGCTTTTTGTATAAATTTGCCAAGGACTTTATCAACTCTTCCATTGTTTTGCACTGTGATAAGCTGGAAATCACAAATGATGCAAGGCTCAACCTTATGGAACCGAGAGCCTTCCGATCAAGAACGTTCCATTCTTCATCCTTCATATCTGTGGGCTTGCATGCAACCCCACCCAACGGTAAGTAAAAATCCTTCTGATATAGATAGTCCTCAATCTGCATCCTCCAATGTTGATAATTCTTGCCGTTAAACTTCTCCATTCGTAGTCTACTTTCTTCTGCCATTGCTGAACTCCCACTCAATCAGAAAACCCTGTGAATGACCTATAATCAAAAATAGTACCCTACTTCCTGCAAATCGTAGCTCTGATACCACTTTTCAGGGGATCTATAGCTCTACCAATTAGAGCACAATTGATTACTTCTCGTATTAGCAATTAAACATGAAATTATACCAGAATGATAAAGTAGCTAGAAACTTGAGACAACAAAGAATTTGAGAGACAATACACACTCTTGTATTAAATACTACTAGAAGAAAATACAATAAAGAAGATGCCACTTCTTCCTCCACCTCAAAGGCTTGCCACACCTCAAGACCTTCTTCCCTCTCTCTCTTGCTCAACACAACAACTCTAAAGCCTGAGTTGCTATCCCTCCTTGAATGCTTCAGCTGATCTCCTTGACCTTACACCTATAGATCTCCTTGACCTTGCTTGCTTCAATGCTTTTACTTGCCTTAGAATTCATTACAATAGATGCCTTATGGGTCTATAAATAAGATCCCATGCTTACAAAAATAGAACTCTAACTACTAAAATTAGACACATAGCCCGTGACTTAAATTAGCCCCTTAGCATGCAAACACTCGGTTCAACTAACTAACTGTTCATGCAACAAACAGTTCTGGACCACACAGGTGACCAACGCCAGTCCTTGCTTGTCTGGTGCTGTCGATGTCGGCCGACTCCCTGTCATCACCGATTTCCTTCTCCACTGTCTGTGATCGACGTCGGTCATGCTGCCGATGCCGGTTCCTCTGGTTCTTCAACATCCTCTCTTGTGTCTGCAAATAGTTGAAGCTTTTAGCTCCACACCTTAACATAAAGTACTTATCAATGGAAATGTTAATAATTAATGTTGATTTAACATCTCTTTATGACATTATTTAGTTCTCAAAATATTGATCTAAGAATATTATATTTATTTTGAATAATATATACTTGATTGAAATAAACATATAATATAAATATATTTTCCTTAGCCTAATCTGATAGTTAGACCTATGGTATCTACAAGGGTATTCTCTACTATATTAATTATATTGTAAGGGTAAAATCCTTATAAGGATGAAATTATTATTTATGAGATAATCCTTATAATTGTGAGGTTATTTTTGAAAAATTGTGTTAATCACTTAATTTATTAGTTAGAATGATCTATTTATGACTACCATGAGAAGGTTATAACATTCACATACATGAATTTAATTAAAATCATTTTTATTTGATATACATGTACAATGGTTGATGTTGGAATTTGAGGATCATGACCCAAAATAATTAAAAATTTGTGGCTTTATTTTTAAGGTTTTGACAATATACAATGGTAATATGTAATGTTCTAGTCACAATTAGATGGATAAAAGTATATGACTTTTATTCTCATTGGTTTGAAATTTCTATTTTTATAAAAAAAATGTAAACTAATTTTTAGAATAAAAATAATAAATTATCTATAATATATTCTTTGGGTTCTAGTGATTATTAATACTTTGATTGCTTTATATTTTTTCTTTGGTGCCCACTTTTGAGATGTAATCCTATCCACCTTGGGATGTTATTATTTATTTTAGTTAGTCTATTTCTTTAGATTAAAATTTTATATCATGTGAATTATTAAGTGTTGAAATCATTTATTAGAACCAAAGAGTACCTGATATTTTTTTATTGTTAATAAAAAATGGCTTTGCATGTAATGTAGTGGAACATTTATTTGTACTAAATGTTTCATTAAATTCAATACATCCCCTTGTTATACTTTAAATTAGAGATTTTATGTCAAATTTTTAATATCATATCCAATAGATTTATGGAAAGTCATGCTACACATTAAATTAATCTTCATCAACCATAAGCCGTTATCATTGATGCATCTCTACATAATCTCTTATAAACAAATATTTTATATTTTAAACATACTTATGATCATTATAATCCCTTATTGGTTCATTGATGTTTTTAAAGCTATATTTTTTAAAATGTTCCTTATTAAGATCATATTTATTAGGTAATTCCTCTTTTTTAAGAAATTATTATTTAATTCATTATTTATTGGGAAGATATATTGTAAGACATGGTATATCTTGTGAAATATATTTTTTAAGATTAAGATAAGTAGTGGTGTCATTGGGATGTTCATGAAGCCCAAATTTAACTTTTTCCATGCGATAATAAATTGTCTTTCAGTACATAGCATATATTATTTTAATATTCATGAGTTATATGATAGTCATAATATTGTTTATCTCTATTTTAATTTTGAGAATACTATTTTACATAATCTATAATAATAAGTACAATTAATTTTTAATCAATATTTTTTTCAATATTGCACTTGAATAATTTTTCAATTTAGGAAGCTGTGATCCACTAAGGAATGGTGTAGGAATATTTTTAGGATCCATGATTCTCTTAGCCAATGGTGTAGATTTATTATGTATAAGAACATTGATCTTACTTTTACTTAGATAAGTATGAGAAGGTGAAACATGAGTCTCATGTGACTATACATAGATTTTATCTAGTGGAATTCCATCATTAAAAATATTATTGAAATATAGACAAGAATTGAAAATAAATTGATATTTGAATGTAGGGAAAATGCCATGACTAAATATATATTATTTTTTAAACCCAAGAGTTGACATATTATAAAATACATGTAACATTTTAATATAAGATTGTAGTTAAAAATTATTTCATTTTGGACCTTGTTTCATAGATGGTATATACTCATGGATAACATTAGGTCCACTATTATTGATAAATAATTATAGTAAAGCCTCTTTTAACATGGTACAAATATATAAGGATCAAATACAAAAATTAATAAGGAAACATAAATTAATATTATTTAAAATATTTTAAGCATTATTTTACTTAAATTATAATAATTTATAATATGAAAAATAATTTTTCATTTAAATGTACAAAAAGAGATGCATATCCATCAAATATGGGAAATGTAGACATGAAAAAATAATGAATAAATGGAGTACCAATCACATCATGAGGGATAGGATTATTTGATATAACATTATGTTCAAGCCTATAATGTAATGAATCATAAATAAGAGATAATGTTTATACTTGGAATTATAGATCACTTATTGAATTCATCATAGAAACTATCACATGAATATGTAAATTAGGTTTATTAATGGGTATGTTCAAAGGTTTGATATTATCATTAAATTAAAGATGGACACCTTACTGGAATTTTGTTTGGATGACAAAAAATGATCACAAACTATGGAAGGAGTGATGCAAATACAAACCCTAGGAAGATCTTTAGGAAAATTATGGATATTAACTACTTATTTAACAACATTCACAATTTACAAATAAAAACTAGATCTTGATAAAATATTTGGTTTAAATTAATTTAAAATAAATTCATTATTCATTTTTATATCTTTATAACTATAATTTTCATCATTCATATTTTAATATTTATTTCATCAAAGACATAATATCCATTTCAATAATATGAACCATGATACTAAAAATAAAAAGCTATGAGAAAAATTTGGGAAATAAACCCTAAATACATGATATGGGAAAGAATACATAAAAAATATAACTAAAAATGACAGTGAAAAATAATACACTCTAATGGGTATAAAGGCAAGAATACCAAGGTTATATGTAAGTATAAAGGATTCATCAAAATAATTTATTAAATTTTGACACTAGAGTATAATGATACTAATTAAATGGTAAAATAATAATCACAAGGGAGATATCTAATCTGAGTATACAAAACAATAAGTAATATACCTTATAACCTTTAAAAAGAATAAGAAAAGAAATGAAAAATGAAAAAAATCTAAACTATGTAAAGAAAGAACAATTTTGATGGAACAATAACACATTGATATAATTTTCAAACTATAGAATTGGATTAGTTTTGTGCATGTGTCAATGAATATATATGTGAAATTTATAAATCTATTTCTATAAGGATAGATTTAGTTCCTACTTTTTAACTAAAAAATCTATCCATGGAAAATTTTGACTTGCTTCTATAAGTAATGAATATGTTACTAGGCATCAAATCTATACTAAAATCACTTTATCATTCTAGGATTTTCATAATAGATGAACATAGTGATGTCTTATATCCTTGTGTAGTCTCCTTATGGGAATTGAGGGTTTAATTTGTCCAATTGTTATAATTTAGATTCTTAACATAATTTTACACAATGTGAACTTAAAAGAGAAGGGAAATAAGTAGTTGGTTTGGAAACTTCAAGAAGAGCTTAAATTATGTATCTTTCATGTTGTAATCAAACCCCATATATTTCTTTTATAGTGTAAATTGGATTTCAAATGTGTTGGGGGATCAATCCAATAATAGATTACAATTGTGACAGCAATAAACGTGGAATTAAATCAGATTGACAAGTAATTAGAATGATAATAGCAAGAACAAGAGATACAAGAAAACACCCTAAAAACTTGTATTAACAAAATCTTTACAAAAGGAATACAATTGAAGAAAGCTTCTTCCTTCCACACCTCTCCTAGGTGTATAGATCTCTCACTAGATCTCTATTCCTCAAGAGCTCTCTCTCTCTCAAGAACAATCAACTCCAACAAGCCTGGATTGATTCAATTTTGTACTGTTCTTCTCATGCAATGAATTATAATAATTTGCAATAACTCCAACAACTACAATAATCTACTATAAAGCTAAGAAGATCTAATTCTACATATAGAATTAGGAGACTTGAGCATGCACTTCCAACAAGTAGTTAAGCCACTTGAACAAGGGCTCTAAAAATAGTATTGCTAACAATAGAGACACGAGCTTGAGACTACAACTCAAACTCATCATGCAAACACTCACTTCAGTCCACGAAAATAGCTTTTTGGACACGCAGGTAACCGACGTCGGTTCTTGCTGCTTGTCTGTGACCACCGTCGGCTGACTCTCTACCAACGTCGACATCTCTGCAACTGCTCCTAAATAACGTCGGTCACTCCTGATTGATGCCGGTGTCTGTGTAGACCCGAATCTGCTAAGTGTGTTCCTTGGTGAAGCTTTTAGCTCCACACCCTAACAATCTCCCACTTGGAGATAAACAGCTACACCAGTACCTGTACAACAACATCTTCTAGCTCCTCCATCTTCAACTCAATCATGAAGACCAACAGAAGTTGAATGAAGATTCAACTTCTCCTTTGTAACTGGCTTGGTTAACATATCAACAGGATTCCTATCTGTATGGATCTTCTCCAGCTTCAACTCACCATCTTCCAATACCTGTCATATGAAGTGATACCTTAGCTGTATGTGCTTTGTTCTTGAATGAAAGGCTGAATTCTTAGCCAAATGGATTGCACTCTGACTGTCACTATACAATCTACAACTCTCATGCTCCCTACCAAGCTCATCCATGAACCATGTCATCCATATCATCTCCTTGCTAGCTTTTGTGGCTGCAATATACTCTACTTTTGTAGTTAACAAGGCAACAACCTTCTGCAACTTAGATATCCAGCTAACCACTGTTCCACCTATAGTAAAAACATAACCCATAGTGTGCCATCCAAATCTCCAACCATATCTAAATCTACATAACCATGTAGAGAAGTATCTGAACCTCCATAACACAAGTGCCTACTGCTAGTTCCTCTTAGATATCTAAGGATCCACTGAACTACTTTCCAATGTTCCTTTCCTGGATTGGCCATATACTTACTTACCACTCCCACTGCTTGGGCAATGTCTAGTCTAGTACACACCATTGCATACATCAAACTCCCTACTGTGGAAGAATATGGAACCTTACTCATGTACTCTACCTCATCATATGAATTAGGACATTGTTCTTTAGTCAACTTAAAATGTCTAGCCAAAGGTGTGCTTACCGGTTTAGCATCCTGCATATTGAACCGTTTCAACACCTTGTCCACATAATCTTCTTGAGACAATATCAACCTGTGATTTTTCCTGTCTCTCTTAATGCTCATGCCAAGGATTTTCTTTACTGCTCCCAAATCCTTCATAGCAAATGTTTGAGCTAATTTCACCTTAAGCTCAGAGATATCCTGCATGTGTGATCCTGCAACCAGCATATCATCTACATACAACAATAGAATAATATATCTACCATTATCAAATCTCTTGAAATACATGCAATGATCTGATTGACACCTACTGTAGCCATGCTCAGTCATAAACCTATCAAATTTTAACTACCATTGCCTAGGAGCTTGCTTGAGGCCATACAAGCTTTTCTTCAATCTGCACACAAACTTCTCCTTACCCTTGACCTCGAATCCTTCTGGCTATTCCATATAAATTTCCTCATCCAAATCTCCATGAAGAAATGATGTCTTAACATCTAGCTGCTCAAGATGTAAATCCTCAAAAGCAACCAAAGATAATACAACCCTTATTGAAGTCATTTTAACAACAGGAGAAAAAATCTCACCAAAGTCAATACCTAGTTTTTGTGCAAATCCTTTCACCACTAATCTGGCCTTATATCTCATATGTCCATTCTCGCCTTCTTTCAACTTGTAGGTCCATCTATTCTTTAGTGTTCTCTTACCAGCTGATAATTCAACCAAATCCCATGTTTGGTTCTCTCTTAAGGACTCCAACTCCTCAACCATGCCACGCTCCCACTCACTCTTAGACTCCACCTGTATTGCTTCTTCAAAACTCTCTGGTTCTCCATCATCAGTTAGCAATAAATAAAATAAAGAAGGAGAATATCTAATTGGAGGCTTACTCACCCTTTCTGACCTCCTGATGGTTGTCTGAGACTCGTCTACAACACGTTGTCCACCCAAATTCTCTGACAGTGACCGACCTCAGTCACTTCTAGACCTGTTACTGGCTGACATCGATTCTGTATGACCGAACTCAGTACCTGTATGGCCGACGTCGGTCTCTGTATGGCCGACACCGATTTCTGTCCTGCCGACACCGGTTCTTAACCTGCCGATGTCGGTCTCTGTGTTTTCCTGCAAGTGATTATTTCTTTTTCCTGTGAGCTCATCTTGGACTTTCACCTCATCCAATTCACCATTACTCTGCTCAGACTGATTCAACTTCCTTATCTGATCACAATACATCACTCTTTCATTGAAAACAACATCACGGCTCCTGATTACCTTGTTAGTTTCTAGATTCCACAATCTGTAACCAAAATCATCTGAGCCATAGCCAATAAATGTGCATCTCATAGACTTAGCATCAAGCTTCTTTCTATTTTCCTTATCTATGTGCACAAAGGCTTCACAACCAAAAACATTGAGATATGAGAGATCAACCTCTTTACCTATCCATGCCTCTTCTGGAATACCACCATCTAGAGTTGTAGAGGGTCCTTTGTTAATCAAGTACACTACAGTGTTAATAGCTTGTGCCCAAAACTGTAAGGGCAAACCGGCATGCAATCTCATACATCTTACACATTCCATTATTGTCCTATTCATCCTTTCAGCAATACCATTCTGCTGAGGTGTCCTTGGAACCATCCTTTGCCTATGGATTCCATGCATGTAACAATAATCTCTGAACTTATGACTGCAGAACTCATCACTATTGTCTGATCTCAGGCACTTTAATCTTTTACCTATTTCATTCTCAACCATGGCTTTCCAAACCTTAAAAGTCTCAAATACATCAGATTTCTTTCTAATACAATAGATCCATACCTTCCTTATAGCATCATCTATGAAAGATACATAGTACTGTGATCCTCCAATGGAAGCAACCTGAGCCGATCCCCACACATCTATGTGAACAAGCTCCAACTTGTGCCTCTTCTTAGTAGACCCAGTTTTGAGAAAACTAACCCTTTTCTATTTTCCAAATACACAGTGCTCACAAAACTCTAGATCTATGCTTTTTAAATCTGAAAGCATACCTTTGGACTTAAGAATTGACATCCCCTTCTCACTCATGTGGCCAAGCCTTGAGTGCCACAATTTAGCATCCACATCTAAAGTAGATAATATAGAAGGAGATTTGTAAGTAACACAATTACACAAATAGAGAGTACCTTCTCTCTTACCTCTGGCCATAACAAGTGCACCCTTGGTCACCTTCCAAGATTCTACTGTGAGAGTTACTGTACAACCCTCATCCCCTAACTTTTCTGCAGAAATCAAATTTCTCTTCAAGCTAGGAACATGCATCACATCTCTCAACACCCATGTGTTGCTATTCTACATCTTCAGCTGCACTTTACCTTTGCCAATTATTTTACAGGGCTCATCATCCCCTAGATACACTATTCCAAAATCTCCATGGATATAGTCACTAAAATATTCCCTGTTAGGAGTAGCATGAAAAAATGCACCAGAATCTAATACCCAAGATTCTATATTATTATGCAGAGAGAAAATTAAAGCATCTTCTGTAATACCTGCAATCTTGGCTTCTTCCTTTCCTTCGTGCTGATTGTCCTCCTTAGGCTTTGACCAACAATCTCTACTTATGTGCCCCATCTTTCCAAAATTCTAGCATTGTGGCCTTCTGCCATTTCTGGATTTAGATCTACCTTTCCCCTTTGACTTGGATCTTGATCTGCCTTTCTTACTCTTCTCTTTCTACCTTCCCCTGCTCTCAAAACTTAAAGCATTCTTGGATGCCTCTTCTGTGCTTTTCCTGCGTATTTCTTCATTCAAGATAACACTAACAACATCCTCTACTTTCAAAATATTTGATGCAGATGCAATATTACTTACTACCATTACTAAGCCATGCCAGCTTTCAGGCAAAGAACATAATATCAAAAGAGCTTTTATTTCATCATCAAACACTATATTCACTGAACTTAATTGATTCACAATTCCATTGAAATCATTCAGATGAGTAGAAATAAATCCACCTTCATTCATATGCAAATTAAATAACTGCTTCATAAGATATACCTTATTAGACGTTGATTGTTTTTCATACAAATTTGCTAATGTAGTCATCAACTCTACCGTAGACTTTGCCTGTGATAAATTGGATATCACAGTGGATGCTAGACTCAGTCTTATAGACCTCAGAGCCTTTCTATCAAGAACTTCCCATTCTTCATCCTCCATGTCTTTGGGCTTCTTTGCAACCCCACCTAATGGCATGTAGAGATCTTTTTGATACAGATAATCCTCTATCTGCATTCTCTAGTGTTGTTAATTTTTGCCGTGAAACTTTTCCATTCTCAATTTACTTTCATCTGCCATTGCTGCTCCCACTCAAATAGAAATCCCTGCAGAAACTCCTGTGAGAACCTGTAATCAATACACACTACACAGATCTGAACCACCTGTTAGTGAACCTAAACTTTGATACCAATTATCAAGCTCTGAACCTGTAACCAAGGCTCTGATACCACTTGTTGGGGGATCAATCCAACAATAGATTACAATTGTGACAACAATAAACATGGAATTAAATTAGATTGACAAGTAATTAGAATGATAATAGCAAGAACAAGAGATACAAGAAAACACCTTGAAAACTTGTATTAACAAACTCTTTACAAAAGGAATACAATTGAAGAAAGCTTCTTTCTTCCACACCTCTCCTAGGTGTATAGATCTCTCACTAGATCTCTATTCCTCAAGAGTTCTCTCTCTCAAGAACAATCAACTCCAACAAGCCTGGATTAATTCAATTCTGTACTGTTCTTCTCATACAATGAATTACAATAATTCACAATAACTCCAACAACTACAATAATCTACTACAAAGCTAAGAAGATCTAATTCTACATATAGAATTAGGAGACTTGAGCATGCACTTCCAACAAGCAGTTAAGCCACTTGAACAAGGGCTCTAAAAATAGTATTGCTAATAATAGAGACGCAATCTTGAGACTACAACTCAAACTCATCATGCAAACACTCACTTTAGTCCACGGAAATAGCTTTCTGGACATGCAGGTAACCGACGTCGGTTCCTGCTGCTTGTCTGTGACCGCCATCGGCCGACTCTCTGTTGATGTCGACGTCTCTGCAACTGCTCCTGACCGACGTCGGTCGCTCCTGACCGATGCCGGTGTCTATGTAGACCCGAATCTGCTAAGTGTGCTCCTTGGTGAAGCTTTTAGCTCCACACCCTAACAAAATGAGGGTTTAAAATTTCCATTCATACATGAATATGCAATTATATGAACTTTCACTAGTATTATTGTGGTATAAGATACCACTAAAACATTAAAAATGTAAATATTTAAGAGTGAAAAAAAATATTTATAAAGTGTTTGTAGACTTAAAATGATATATATTTCTACATATTGCATGTTATTTTAATGCCTCTAGTAACCTTGTGTGTGTGTGTGTGTGTGTGTGTGTGTGTGTGTGTGTGTGTGTGTGTGTGTGTGTGTGTGTGTGTGTGTGTGTGTGTGTGTGTGTGTGTGTGTGTGTGAGTGAGTGAGTGAGTGAGTGAGTGTGAATAAAGGAATTATTATCATTCAAGTTGATATAATTAGAAATAGGGAAGCAAAAAGCATAGGATTACACAAGCTAAATAAAGGATATGGGGTCAAGGGCCCACAAAAAACATGGAAGGATTTGGTGGCTTACTAGATCCATATGGGCTAGATTTAGCACAAAAGAAAAAATATAATAAAATAATAATAATAATAATAATAATAATAATATATATATATATATATATATATATATATATAGAGAGAGAGAGAGAGAGAGAGAGAGAGAGAGAGAATGAAATCCCATTTCTAAAAATACATAAGAAAGAGAGAGAAAGAGAATATATATATATATATAGAGAGAGAGAGAATGAAATCCCATTTCCAAAAACACATAAGAAGAGAGAGAAAGAGAATATAAGAAATAAAGTAATAAATAACCTCACAAAGAATACAGAGAAAAGGGAATCACATGGGAAAAGTTACACTAATTAAATAAACCAAGAAAATGAACCATGTGCACAAATTGACACTAAGAGTATTGTAAAAATATGCCTTGTACCATAATTAGTTGTCTATAATAGTAATCTAGGGATAATAATATTTCAATAATGATGCAAACTCATAGATAAATTAAATCTAAATAATCCATAAAAAAAATATTAGAGGGAGAGAAAATGAAACCCTAGGGTTGGATATTTTTAAGGGACAAGTTCACCAAAATATAAGCATAAAATGGAACACAAGTTTTGAAAATTATTCTAATTAATGCAAACAAGGGAAAAAGGAAAATCTATATAAATATAGACAATGTTGTAAAATAAACCTTCTTAGGTGCTTGAATAAATGAAAGTACATTGAATAATTCGTAATTTTAAATGAGAGTTAGAGAGAGGTAAAGATATGTGTACCTTATTAATAATTTATTTAAGTTTTGAAAATGGTCAATGGTGTTATAAAATAAACTCTATAACATTGTATAAGAACTCTCATAAAGATGGTAATGATCTATGATGATGACCAGTTTCAAATTATTCTCAAAGGGTCAATGACCATAAATAGAATATGAAAGTGATAAAATATGTTGAAAGTGGAAAACATGTCAAAAAATATCTTTATATATCCCTGAGTGTCAAAAAAATTCCCACCCTTTGTCAGTAGACAAATTAATTAATCCTCTCTTTGATATATAGAATGGTGTATGTATATTTCAAAATGTATTATATTTTTATGTAATCCTAATCCATCCAAAACATGTCAATAAATCAAATAATAAAGGAAACATGAAAAGCTATTGAAAATATCCCATTGAGTGGGGGTTTTTCTACATGTCACACACACACTTTAGAATTAGGGATCATGTAATTCTAGTGCATGTGAATGATCCATCCCAAGTGATAAAATATACCATATTCTCTCTCTACGATAGTGAATATTATTATGTACTCTAATGAAAACCTTATTTTATTACACGTATGCAATAATAATAAAACTTATGAAAAGGATAATAATATAAGAGTTGTTATAGCATAGATTTTCACCCTTTGAGAGGGTGTTTTGAAGTCCTCTCAATACAATCTATGTATGGGAACAATCCTAGGTTATGGGTGACATAATGATTAGATTGAACCTCTAGATAAGGGATATCCCCATTTATGTATCACTTAGGACCAATCACTGGGTTGATGGATGAAATTGGGGGACAAAAAGTATGACATTCCACCAACTTTGAATTTTTTTAACAAAGGACATACGTCCTCTTTTTAAATTTCTAAGGATCAAGCTTGTGCCTAAGCCTCAACGGTGTATCCACTTTTCAAAGGGAGTACACCCTTTGTTATTTATAAAGGGTTTACACCATTTACAAAGCAAAGGGAATCTACCCTTTGTAAACCAAAGGGTGTATGCCCTTTATAAAGCAAAAGGCATATGCCCTTGAGCATAAAGGGCATACCCCTATTTCAAATGTTATTTTTTTCCTACAAACAAACTTACAACTGAGTTATATTATTTTTTTTCCCTCTCTTATTGTTTACCAATTGTAAATTGACGTATGTGCTTTTGAGTTTCATCTCACCAATGGGACTCAACATTCAAATTGTTATAGGTCAGGTATGTTGATTTTTGCATTTAAAATTTTTCATTTTTATTTATATATATTTATTCAAGTAGGGTTTTGAATTTAGGTTTAATTATATTTCTTACATTGCCTAAAAAACCTATATTTTTATTTAAATTTATATACACAAGTTCGATGGATCCATTGCATGAAAAAAATGCTAGACAAAACCTTGAATAGTTTGATTTTGCATAATAAGAAGTTTAATTATATAATAAATATAATTCTAAACATTAACAATTACAAATAATCATCAATGGTTTATATCACTCTTTAGCTGATAGTGCACACATTTCACTTGCCAATACATTAGAGTCTATTTTTAATGAAGTGGGAAATGTGACTACATAACTTGATGCAATGTCGCATCAAAGAGAGGATATAAAAAAAAAATTATTTCAACAAATTATCAAATGAAGATATGAAAAAAAAAAGTTGTATACTTTGTTTTTTAAGCCTAGAACCAACCAACCTCCACTAATAAATTTCAAACACATTAGTATTAATTGGTGTGTTCATGAGGAGATTAAAAATAACTTTTGGGATAGGTGGTGGATCGTGTTTGATGATGCTTCATAAAAAAATAATGAGGTTGCATTATATTTTTTGAGAAAATTATATTATGAGTTAGTGTTGTAATAAATTCCAAAATATTTTGACATGAAGGCCTCCAAAGGTAGGGAAGGTGGGTATTCATTTGATAGACCTAGTGATAGGCAAGACCAAAACCATCATAACCAAGATCAAAGAAACAAAAGGATATCACATGCCTCTATTCCTAAAAATTTTCATCATAACATATAGATGAACACCCTTCAGGTGGTTACCAGTTTGACACAAGTTATGATTGAGCATGGTATGCATAATTTGAAGACTTCTACTCAGCCTACATGTGGTGATAGTGGTGGTGGTGGTGTTGGTGGTAGTGGTAGTGATGGTATTGGTTTTGGTGGTGTTGGTACAGGTGCTAGTGTCTTTCCTCATACTCATGTTATAGTTCATGTGCATCATTACACATCATGTGGGATAAAGTGTATAGTACCTCTTATTCAAGTGTGACATACATAGAGTACATTTATAGAGACTAGTATGCCAAAGCATATGTCATTTGTATATACTTTATTTGTGCATAATACTATCATGATAGACACTAACATGATAGAGTATATGCCACATGTAGATGCTTTAGCAACACATGACACTAGAATTCCAGACATTATGTAAGATGTACTAGCTTCACCAATTCCTATTAGCATACATCAAGCTCCTATTGTAGAGGAGTTATCAGCTTCACCATATATATTTGATACACAATTTTAATTTTACTTAGAGTTTTTTTATGTTTATAAAAGAATATTAAGCTCATTTTATAGTATGTGTTTACTTAATTGACTAATTTATTTGACTAACATTGTTATTTATTGATTGTATAGATTATTAATGATATTTTGGGTAGCTCAAAAGGCCTTGATGCTATTTTAGAGGCCACAATTGGCATAGGTGTACCCTAGACATAGGTTTGTAAACTTTTTGATTACATATTTATTCATGTACATGTTTATTGTCCTTTGAATAAAAAACTATATTTTAATATAGATATTATAGTTAGATTTTTTTCATGTTCATTGGATTCACACATTATTCATTTATTGGTTTTATAGAAGATTAGGGATGTTATATTCACCCCTCATGGATGAGAAGAAGGTTTAGCTGATGTTGCTACTACATTGGAGAATCCACTATATCTGTAGCAGGTTATGATTCATGGATGGAGACTAATGAGAACACATAGTAAAATTGTTTTTAGATTTAATCAATGATATTTTATGTCATAGTTACATAATTATATACAAATCTAAAATTAATGATATATTTATGCTCCACAAGATTCCCCATCGTGGGTGTATATATGGTCTCGTAGCCCTAGACAACCATTTAGATTGAATATGATGAGTATAGAATCATTTTTTAAAAAATTACAGTCTTGAAAAATTTATCAAAATTTCAATATACAATTTTAATGCATTAATTTTTATATTTCATATGTTATGCATACAAAAAAAAAATTGTTGATTGTATATGAAATATTAGATAACTCACATACTAAGAGGAGATTATCTCCTCATATTGAGGCATCCAACACCCTTAACTCAACTTTTATGCCAACAAAGCAAAATTTATTTGGAGACAATGAGGAGTAGGAGAGCTAGTTGTTGTGTTGGGGGTCTAGTTGTAGGCACAATTGATTTTGTATGCTGATATGGCCCACATTGTATGCCTATATGGAACATTTTATCTATGTACATGTTATGGTCTACATTTTTTCTTGATATATGTTATATTATTTATGTTAAATTATGACATAGAATTTTGCATGTATCACATATATACCGTTCAACAATATCATTCATTTATCTATGCATATTTTCTATTTTGATCATTTAATGTTTACATATATTATTGGTTAATGATCATTATTACTTCATATGGGGTTAAAAAAATTCACATTATTCTCTAAGTTAGATGCTTTGAATCACTATGTATATTTTACATTTACATGTGATATTTACTATTTACTTGTTTCATTTACATTTAATTACATATAAATTTACAATTGTGATGTTTAAGTGGACTTAGGATTAATTTCATGGATATGTAAATATTATTAATTGTACTTGATCATAATTTTTATGAGGTCTAGTGATGAACTTGTTTATGTTGATAAAATATTCTTTAAAATCATAACATATCATGTTGTTTGCATTGTGCCTCATGCGGGATTTTAAGTCTTTAAGAATAGATGATATTTCATCATCGTAAGTATTCTTTACTTATTGCATGAGATCTAGCCTATGCAAGGGATTAGATGATATATCATGTTGTCTCCTAACTATAAATGTGTTATTACTTCAACAATTCAAGGAATTTTAATCCATCTCACATCGTGTTTTAATTTCCATAGTGAGACATTTGCTTGGTATCTTTTCCACTATTATGTACATGGTTGACATACATGTTTTTTCTCCCCCTAATCCATTCTTTGGAGAAGTCATTACACTTCTATTTTATAATTAAAATTCCAACTCTAGTAATCAAATGGTTTATTCATCTCTTAAAATAGTTTAATGAATAATACAACTTTCTTTGATTGATTTTGCATGTTTACCATTTTATGGGAAATGAATATCAATATTTTTTAAAATACAGGTTTGTTAGTTTTTTATGAGCATTCTATATAGCTCATTATATCTCATATAAACTATTCATAAGTGTTGCTATGAAGATCCCTAGTTGATCTCTGAAGATCTACATAAGTAGCTCCAAAGATGTTCCATTGAGATATGAAGTTGTTTTATTAAAGCTCTAAAAATATTCTAGGTAGCTCTGAGGATGTTTCATCAAAGTTTTGAATATTCACCCAGGTATCTCTAAAGACATTTTGAGAAAGCTCCAAAGACCTATCTAGCCATGATTTGATGTCACCTAGCTATGCTCTATAAATTCCAAATTGTACTCTAAATATTAATAAAAAAAATAATACTACATTTTAAAATGTAACTTTATTTTAATTTCTTGATCAAACAATTTTCTAGTTTTATAATGTTTAGTACACATCTTACAAAAAATTTATATAAATTGCTCCTTTCACTTTCATCATTTAGGATAAGCTTTGTAATATGTTTTGTTTACAAGCACAAAATATATATTTTAACACCATAAAAACATAATATTTGTGAAAGTCATGGATCAATCCACTCTTCAAAAAAAAATTCCTATATCTGTGATTTGAGGGACTGAGAAGTTGCAGACACCGAAAAACACAATTTCCCAGACTCTAATTTCATAAGTGTTATAAATTTTACACATGGTAGTGTATACACATGCATAAAAAAGTATGCTAAGAAATATTTAGAGGATTTTATCTAACTAGATATGGATGAGATATGACAATAAGGTTTCTCTTACAGCCAAATGTCTTAGAACATGCCAAAAGTTGGTTAGTAAGGGTCATATATTCTAAATTTTTAGTCTAATAGATTAACCTTATATGCAAAAACATTTTAATAGTAATTTTTATCCTATAAAAACATTTATCCAATATTGATCAAGGCTCAAGAGTGAAATATGTAGTTGGTTGGAGGCATCCCTTAAGAGAATTCACTCATCCCTAAGTGTGTAAAATGAGGAAACTTCCATCATATATTGCAAGATAATCATGAGGGCTAGAGATGATCCATTAGCTCTTAAACATACATGGACAATTAATCTAAGAAATACTATGAATATTCTATCTAAATCAAGATGGATGAGATGTGGTAATGAGGTTTCTCTCACTATCAAATCTCTCAAAATAGGCCAAAAATTGGTCAATTGGGGTCATATATTCTGACTCATCAACTCAGTAGATGAATCATTTGTGAAAACACATATAGATAGGAATTTTTAGGCTATAAAAAACTTTTTCCAATCTCATTTTGGCCCTAGGAGTGAAAGTTGTAGTTTGTTAGAGGCATCCCTTAAAATAATTCACTCATCCCTGAGTGTGCAAAATGAGTGAACTTTTGTCACACATTACAGGAGAACCATGAGGGATAGAGATGATCCATTAGCTCTTAAACATGTATAGATGAGTAATCTAATAAATCCTTAGAGTATTTTATTTAACTCAAGATGGATGAGATACAATAATGAGGTTTATCTTGCATCTAAATCTCTCAAAATTGGCCAAAAGTTAGTCAGTGGGGGTTGTATATTCTAACTTGTCAGCCCAATCGATGAACCATCTAGATAGACACATATAGATAGGAATTTTTAGACTATAAAAATATTTTTTCATCTCAATAAATCCCTAGGAATGAAATTTATAATTGGTCAGAGGCATTCCTTATGAGAATTCATTTGTCCCTATGTGTGCAAAATGAGCAAAATTTCATCATGCTTTGCAGGAGAACTATGAGGGATAAAGATGAGTAATCAGGATAAAGATGAGGAATCATCTCCTAAACATGTAAAAATTAGTCCTCTAATAAATCCAAGGAGTATTTTATTTAACTCAAGATGGATGAAATATGGCAATGAGGTTGATCTTGCAGTTAAATCTCTTAAAATGGGCAAAATGTTAGACAACAGGAGCCGTATATTCTGACTCATCAACCCAATTGATGAACCATCTATGCAAACAAATCTAGATATGAATTATTAAGATATAATGAAATTTTTTCAATCTCATTCAGCCCTCAAGAGTAAAATTTGTAGTTGGTTGGATGCATCCCTTAAGAGAGTTCACTCATCCCTGAGTGTACAAAATGAGTGAACTTTCTTCACATGTTGCAGGAGAATCGTGAGGGTGAGAGATGAGCCATCATCTCATATACATGAATGGATTATTTTTATAAAAAATTATAAGAGGATTTTATTTAACTTGATATGGATGAGACATGGTAATGAGGTTTATCTTATGGCCAAATCTCTTAGAATGGGCTAAAAGTTGGTTAGTGGGGGCTGTATATTCTGACTCATCAACACAATCAATGAACCATATACATGGACACATTAGAATAGGAATTTTTAGGTTAGAATAACCTTTATCTAGTTTTAATTGGGCCATAGGATTAAAATTTGCATTTTTTCATAGGCATCCCTTAAGAGAATTCACTCATCCCTAAGTGTGTAAAATGATTTAATTTTCATCACATGTTGTAGGAGAACCATGAGGGATAGAGATGAGCCATTATCTCTTACACATGTATGGATGAATCCTATAAGAAACTCCATGAGGATTTTATTTAACTTGAGATAGATGAGACATGGAAATGAGGTTTATCTTGCAGCTAAATCTCTCAAAATGGGCTAAAAGTTGGTCAGTGGGGGCTATATATTCTAACTCATTGGCCCACTCAATGAACCATCTACATGTACACATCTAGATAGGAATTTTTAGGATATTAAAACCTTTGTATAATCTCAATTATTCCCTAAGAGTGAAATTTTTAGTTGGTTAGGGGTATCCCTTAAGAGAATTCACTCATCCCTGAGTGAGTAAAATGAGTAAACTTTCATCACACATTGTAAGAGAACTGTGATGGTTAGAGATGAGTTTTCATCTTCTAAACATGCATAGATGAGTCCTATAAGAAATAATATGAGGATTTTATTTAACTCAATATGGATGAGATGTGGAAATGAGGTTTATCTCATGCCCAAATCTCTTAGGATAGGCTAAAAATTGGTTTACAGGGGCCATATATTTTGACTTGTCAACACAATCAATGAACTATCTACATTAACACATATGGATAAGAATTTTTAGTCTAGAATGACCTTTTTATAGTCTCATTTAGTCTTCTATATTGAAATTTATAGTTGGTTATTGGCATCCCTTAAGATAATTCAATCATCTATGAGTGTGCAAAATGAGTAAACTTCCATCATACATTGTAAGAGAACTATGAGGGATATATATGCGATGTAAGCTCTTACACATGCATAGATGAGTCATAAGAAATCCTAGGATGATTTTATTTAACTTAAGATGTAAGAGACATGGTAATGAGGTTTATCTCATGGCTAAATCTCTCATAATGAGCTAAAATTTGATTAGCAAGGGTTGCATAGTATGACTCATCAACCCAATCAATGAAACATCTACATGGACATTTTTTAGGCTATAAAAAAATTCTTGTCTTAGTTTATCCCTAGGAGTGAAAGTTGTTGCTGGTCAGAGGCATCCCTTAAGAGAATTCACTCATCCCTGAGTGTGTAAAATGATCAAACTTCCATCATGCATTATAAGAGAACCATGAGTTCTATATATATTCCATTAGATCCTTTGCATGCATAGATGGGTCCTATAATATTTTGATGGGATTTTATTTAACTCAAGATGGATGAGACGTGGAAATGAGGTTTATTTCATTGCCAAATCTCTCAAAATGGGCCAAATATTGGTTAATGAAGGTCATATATTATGACTCATTATCCTAAATAATGAACTATTGGCATGGACACATCTAGATATGCATTTTTAGACTAGAAAAACTTTTTTATAGTCTCACTAGGGCCCTAGGAGACAAAGTTGTAGTTGGTCAGAGGTATCCCTTAAGATAATTCACTCAACCTTGAGGTTGTAAAATGAGAGAACTTATATCGTGCATTATAAGAGAATAATTAGGGATAGATATGAGATATTATCTCCTACACATGAATAAATGAGTCAAATAATAAATTATAAGAGTATTTAATGTAACTCAATATGGATGAGATATGGTAATAAGGTTTTTCTTATAGCTAAATCTCTTAGAACACATTAAAAGTTAGTTAACAAGGGTTATATAGTTTGAATCATCAGCCTAATCAAGGAATCATCTTCGTGAATACATCTAGATGGGAATTTTTAGGCTATAAAAACCTTTATCCAATATTTATTTATCCTTAGGAGTGAAAGTTTCAATTAGTCAAAGGCATCCCTTAAGAGAATTCACTTGTCCCTGATTGTGCAAAATGAGAAAAAATCCATCATGCATTTTAGGAGAACTGTGAGGGATAGATATGAGTTTTTATCTCCTATAAATGCATGGATGAGTCCTATAAGAAAGCTTGGGAGGATTTTATTTAACTTGAGATGGATGATATGTGGAAACAAGGTTTCTCTCATAGCAAATCTATTAGAATGGGCCAAAATTTGGTTAGAGGGGGCCATATATTTTGACTCATCAATCCAATAAATTAACCATCTATGAAAACATGTCTCAATAGGTATTTTTAGTCAATAATTACCTTTTTTATAGTCTTGAGTGAGCCCTGAGAGTGAAATATGTATTTGGTTAGAGGCATCCCTTAAGCAAATTTACCCATCCCTGAGTGTGAAAAATGAGCAAACTTCCATTGTGAATTACAATATAAATGTGAGAGTTATAGATGAGCCATAAGATCATACATGTTCATGAATGAGTCCTATAATAAATTATAATAGGATTATATATAACTCAAGTTGGATGAAATGTGGGAATGAGGTTTATCTCATAGCCAAATCTCTCAAAATAGGCTAAAAGTTGGTCAACAGGGGCTTTATATTTTGACTCCTCAACCCATATGATGAAATGTATATGCAGACACATCCAAATGTGCATTTTTATTTTATATTTTCATTTTTAAAATCTTGGTCAATCCCTAAGAGTGAATTTTATATTTATTTTAATGCATCCCTTAAGAGAATTCACTCATCCCTTAGTGTGTAAAATGAACAAACTTCCTTCATAGGTTGCAAGAGAACCATGAGAGATATAGATGAGTTGTCAATTCCTAAACATGCATAGATGAGTCTTATAATAAAGTGTGTGAGTATTATTTATATATTAATATGTATGATACATGTAAATGATGTTTCTCTCATATCCAAATCTCTTAGAATGGGCAAAAAGCTGGTCAGTAGAGGCCATATATTCTGACTTATCAACCAAATCTATGAATCATCTATGTGGACACATCTAGATGGTATTTTTGTTAAATAACAAGATTTTTATAATATCAATCAATACTTAATAGAAAAATTTGAAGTTGGTTGGAGGCATCCCTCAAGAGAATTCATTATTCCCTGAGTGTGTAAAATGAGTGAACTTCTATCATACATTGTAGGAGAACCATGAGGGATAAAGCTGAGTAATTATCTCCTACACATGTGAATATGAGTCCTATAAGAAATATTTAGAGTATTTTATCTAACTCAAAATGAATAATATGTTATATTTAGGTTTCTCTCATATTTAAATCTTTAAAAACATGCCAAAAATTGGTAAGTAGGGGCCATATATTCTGACTCATCAACCCAATCATTTAATCATCTCTATGAACACATCCAAATAGGCATTTTTATTCTAGAATAAATTTTGTCTACTCTCAATCAGGCCTTAGGAGTGAAATTTGTAGCTGGTTAGAGGCATCCCTTAAGATAATTCACTCATCCCTGAGTGTGCAAAATGAGTGAACTTTTATTGCATATTGTAGGAGAACCGTGAGGAATAGAGATGAGCCATTAGCTGTGAAACATGAATGGATGAGTCTTCTAAGAAATTATAAAGTATTTATTTTAAATTTATATGGATGAGATGTATCAATAAGGTTTATTTTATGGATAAATCTCTCAGAATGGGCCAAAATTTGGTCAATGATGGCTATATATTCTAAATCATCATCCCAATCGATGAACTATCTACATGGCCATGTTTAGATAAGAATTTTTAATATATAAAAACCTTTTTCCAATCTCATTGAGGACTCTAGAGTGAAATTTATAGTTGGTCAAATTCATACCTTAAGAGAATACACTCATCCCTAAGTGTGCAAAATGATTGAACTTCCATTACACATTGTAAGAGAACCATGAGGGATAGATATGAGTCATCATCTCCTACATGTGTATAGATAAATCATACAATAAATATCAAGAGTATTTTATTTAAATTATGATGGATTAGATGTGGAAATGAGGTTTATCTCATGTCTAAATCTCTTAGAATGGCTAAAAGTTAGTCAATGGGGGCTGTGTATTATGACTTGTCAACCTAATTGTTGAACCATCTATGTGGACATGTCCGTATAGGCATTTTTAGGATGGAACAAAAAAAATTAGTGTAATTCATGCCTTGGGATTGAAAGTTGAAATTGGTCAGAGGCATCCCTTAAGAGAATTCCCTCATCCTTGAGTGTGCAAAATGAGTGAATTTTTATTGCACATTATAGGAGAACCATGAGGGATAAAGATAAGCCATTAGATCCTACATATGCATAGATGAGTTGTATAAGAAATATTGGGAGTATTTTATTTACATAAATATGGATGAGATGTGGTAATGAGGTTTCTCTCACAACCAAATCTTTGATAACATGCCAAAAGTTAGTTAGTAGGGGTCATATATTCTAACTCATCAACCTGATCGATGAACCATCTATTTGAACATGTTTAGATGGACATTTATAAGCTATAACAACCTTTGTATTGTATTTTTTGAGTCCTAAGAGAAAATTTTATAATTTATTAGAGGTATCCCTTAAGAGAATTCACTCATTCTTGAGTATGAAAAATGAGCAAACTTCCATTGCACATTGTAAGATAACTATGAGGGATAGAGATGAGCCTTTAGCTCTTACACATCCATCAATGAGTAATATAATAAATTTCATGAGTATTTTATATAAATTGAGATGGATGATATGTGATAATGATGTTTATATCTAATCCAAATCCCTTAGAACATGCCAAAAGTTGTTCAGTAGGGGCCGTATAATCTAACTCATCAACCCAATTAATGAATTGTCTACGTAGGCACATTGGGTTATACATTTTTAGGCTTGAAAAACCATTGTAAAATCTCATTAAATCCATAATAATGAAGGTTTAAATTTATTAGAGGCATCCCTTAAGATAATTCACTCATCCCTAAGTCTAAAAAATGAATGAACTTATATCATGCATTGCAAGAGAACCATGAGGGCTAGAGATGAATCATCAATTCCTACACATGCACAGATGAGTCCTCTAATAGATACCTAAATTATTATTTTTAACTCAATATGTATGAGATGTAGTAATTATGTTTCTCTCACATCCAAATCTCTTATAACATGCCAAATTTTGGTTAGTAGGGGTTGTATATTCTGACTCATCAACCCAATTAACAAGCCATCTATGTGGACATGTTAGGATGCACATTTTTAGGATTTAAAAACTTTTGTCTAGTCTTGGTTATCCCTTGAGAGTGAAGGTTGTCATTGATTGAAGGCATCCCTTAAGAAAGTTCACTCATCCATAAGTGTGAAAAATAAACAAACTTATATCATGCATTATAGGAGAATCATGAAGGATAGAGATGAACTATTAGTTCCTACATATGTATGAATGAGTTATCTAATAGAGACTAGGAGGATTTTTTTCTAAGTCAAGATAGAGGAGATGCAAAAATGAGGTTTATCTCATAACCAAATCTCTTAGAACATGCCAAAATTTAGTTAGTAGGGGTCATATATTATGACTCATCAACCCAATCGATGAATCATCTATGCAAACATAATGGGATAGGATTTTTTAGGTTATAATGACCATTATCTAGTGTTAATAAGCAACTGGGAGTGAAGGTTGCATTTGATCAAAGGCATCCATTGAGAGAATCCACTAGTCCCTAAGTGTGTAAAATGAGTGAACTTTCATCATGTATTATAGGAGAATCATGATGGCTAGAGACAAACCATCATCTCCTACACATGCATGGATGAGTCTTACAATAAATCCCAAGAGGATTATTTACAAATAAATATGGATAATATTTGACAATAGGATTTTTATTGTATCCAAATCTATTAGAACATGCAAAAATTTGGTTAGTGGGGGTCGTATATTCTAACTCATCAACCCAATTGATGAACCATCTATGTGAACATATCAGTATAGGCATTTTTAGGCTATAATGACCATTGTCTAGTCTCAGTCATCCTTTGAGAGTGAAGTTTGTAGCTCATTAGAGGCATCTGTTAAGAGAATGCACTTGTCCTTAATTATTCAAAATGAGTGAACTTTCATCATGCATTAAAGGATAACTATGAGGGATAGAGAAAAAATGTCATATCTTAAATGTGTATGAATGAGTCCTCTAATATATATTTAGAGGATAATTTCTAACTCAAGATAGAGATGTGATAAAAAAAGGTTTCTCTCTCAGCTAAATCTCTCAAAACATGCCAAATGTTGGGTAGTCCAGGTCATATATTTTGATTCATTAGCCTAATCAATGAACCATCTATGTAGACATGTTGAGATAGGAATTTTAAGGTTATAATGACCATTTTTTTATCTCATTTAGTCCCTAAGAGCAAAGGTTACAATTGATCGAAGGTATCCCTTAATAGAATCCACTTTGTCCTCAAGTGTGTAAATTGAGTGAACTTTTATTGCATATTGTAAGAGAATTATGAGGAATATAAATGAACCATTAGCTCCTACACATGAAAGGATGAGTAATCTAATAGATCTATAGAGGATTATTTCTAACTTGAGATGAAGGATATGTGACAATGAGGTTTATGTTATAGCCAAATCTTTTAGAACATGCCAAAAGTTAGTCAGGAGGGGCCATATATTCTGACTCATTAGCCCAATCGATGAACCATCTACATGGACACATTAGGATAGGAATTTTAAGGCTATAACAATAATTTTATAGTCTTGATTAGATCCTACTAGTGAAGGTTTTAGTTGATCAAAATTATCCCTTAAGAGAATCCACTAATCCTTGAGTGTGTAAAAAATGCAAACTTCCATCATGCATTGTAGAAAAATCATGAGGGCTAGATATGAGTTGTCATCTCCTACACATGTATGAATGATTCATCTAAGAGATCATAGATAATATTATTTTCATGTTTTCTAAAAAGCATAATAGAGAGAATGTGAAAAATGGTTTTCTTAAGGTAGATGAATTTAATATGAATTATTTTTTGGCTTCTCTTCATTTCAATAAGATAATACTCTATACTCATGACACCAACCATGTGAAGGTGGAAGCTCATCTGGTGACACTAACCTAAATTTAAATTATTAGTAAAAATTTAAATATAAATAAACACATAATGATAAAATAGTTGAAAATTAAAATACATTAAATCAAATAATTTTACTATATTAATTTAAAACGCTAGATAAACTTAATAATTCGATTTAATGTACCTTCAAGATCAACTCTATTTTCAAGTATTTTAATAATTAATTTGTGGTCATATTTATGAACTTTCCATAAAGATATATTGTGATGCTTTCCAAGTTATTTGATCATTTGAATATTTATAGCAATATCTAGGTTTGAATAGTGAAGCACCACCCTGTATGTTTCAAAGTCCTCAAATAATAATTATTTTACTTTTTTATGATAGTGCCTACAAAGCTAGGTTTTGGTAACCACTATAGATCCAATGGGATAAATTATTTCTTCTCCATCCATAACATTTGTGTTTATTTTTTTTTCCTCTACACAATGACACAAGTAGTAGTATGTTCCCTCATCATTGTCCTCAGGTACAATGACTACAAAAACATGTCATGCATTTAATGTATAATCAAATTATAAGCACATCTAGGAAAAAATAAAAATATCACTAATATCTAACTAAGGTTGTATATTTAATTAAATAATAAATTATAACTAGTTGTACAAGATATGAGATTTGGTCAAAGTTAACTAATGATGCCATTCCATAATCTATAAATTATTGGAGTGAATGGCTACTCTCTAAAAGTGATATGGTTCTATAATACCATTCATCAACCAATTATTTTGACTCACATTCATTCTAATTAAATTAAATACATGAAGAACAAACACATGCCATATCCCTAGTATAAAAAGTCCATGAACTTGAATTTGAGCTTTGAATGCAATGGAAAATACTCGATCTAGGTATTATAATGCAATATTCATACATTTTCTTATGTTATTCCTCTATTAATTAAAAGAATATTTTTACATGATAATGTTTATCCAATTCATGACAAATATTTTCATTACACCAAGTCACAATACCTATAGAATTGATAAAATTAGCACCATATTTTTGCTTTTCCTTATCTCTTTTAAGGGATCCTTTTACACATGCACTTACACCATTATGTTCCCCTTTTCCATGCCTAGTCTAAAAGAATATCCAAAAATGTTGAATGCCATTCTTATTAAATAGTAAGACATTCAAGAATTCTTCAACTACCCTACACAATTATCTAAAAAAATGTTGTGTATTTCAAACATGATTTCTCTTGCATTCATATTTATATAAATTATCTCAAAACAACCCTCGACAAACTCTAGAGAATGAAATATCTCATCACTCATATGAAAATCGTACTCCCTTAAAATATTTGTATTGTCATCTATGCTATTAGGGGCATGTCTGAATGTAATATGAAAAAATTCCAATTATAATTGAATTATAGTATTGGGATTGAACCTCATTATGTGGTTGTAGTGTATAGTTAACAAAAAAATCCACACCAAAATAATGGTGCCAACTTGAAAGTTGTCCTTTCATACCTTGAATTAATTATATAACCATTTATATTTGTGTGTGTGTCTTTCATATTGGTAGATAATACTTCTTTAATTAAAACATGAAATTACATACACAAACTCTGGTTATAACCAATTCACATCTTGATGACTCTTTTCCATCTTTTAACACATATTTCATAGATTTTTACTTCTTATAATCAACTAGTTGCTTTCCAAATTCATGTGAATTATATTCATGTATACAACTCATAAAATTTGACAAACCACCATAGTTATTACATGTTCCATCTAAACATTGCTTGAAAAACAAATTATCCCTCAAGTCTTTGACAAAAAATATCTTGGATTAATTCTCTTGATGTCTTATGTGGAAAAGAAACCACCCATTCTTGAAAAATATTGTTAGTATGTAAACTACAATGTATATGATGAAAAACATCAAAATTCATAGTAAATTCAACATTTACCCTATAGTAACATGTGGTGTATGCTTGGCTGATTTTAACATATAAAGGATTGCACATCTCAAATGACCTTTGGCTAATTATCAATTTACCATTAAATTTTGCAATAAATTTTTTATAAAATTCTATTTGGGTCATGTATAAAAAATGTTTTACATGTGGCTCATGATTTTTTGAGCCTTTTATTATTCTAACAATATATTTTACATTAGATGAGACCCTTGTGTTGTCTTGCCAAAAAAATTCAATCAATTGTTTTGTTCCTTCAACTAACACCTTATATTTTCATAAGAGTCTACCACTAAATGCCCAAAAATCTATGAGTGAAGGGTCATTAATCCTTGTTCTTATTTTTACATATTTATTAGAGTTTTTCTATTTGAGTTCAAGTATTTAATTTTTTTAGTAATAATTTGATCTTTAGATGTTGACTTACTATAAATTTCATTATTACTCATCTTGCCACATTACTATCTTTATTCTGACTTTTATTTTCTATTGCCTTAGGTTCCTTACTATTGTACTATTTCTTCCCTCCATCTTTAATGTTCTTAAGCCTAATTTATGCATCATATGGTTTATTTTTTTTCATTTTCATTAATTGAAAAAATAGTTGGCATCAGTTTGTATGGATTTTATTCTAAAATTCATAATACCATACATGTTGAGCATGACATTGTAGTTATCTTTTTGACATTTTACCTTCCATAAGTTATATTATTTTTTAATCTATTTCAACCAAATACTTGGTGTTTATCTTATTATCCCTAAAAGTGTAGGTGTATTATCTATATTTTGTATTACATTAGGTGGTTTTACCACTTTAACCATAGTAGGGATAATATAGGGTTGACTATCCACATTAGACCCTATAGGAAAATTAAATTCCTCTTCTTTAGGAGACACATGATTCAAGGTCATTACTTGATGTTGATTATCATCATACTTAAAATTTTCATTATGAATGGATGTTTCATTATATTTTGTTTATCCATATGTTTCATCGCTCATTACAAATTCATTACTTACATCCTCTAAATTTTGAATTTTATCATGAAACAAATATTTATTGTTATCTCTTATCTCATTTGAAGACTTATGTAAACTAAATTCCCAAACCCATTATTTATTTTTACAAAAATAAGATAATTGTAGATTTAAACTTAAAGAATTTGTAGTGATTCAAATAAAGTAAATAAACAATTTACCAAATTTGCATAGTTATGATATAAAAATTAGTTTATAATTTGAAAAGAATAAAAAAATGAGTAATTTTCATGATAAATGCAAGAGAAATTCATGAATCACAAAGGGCTTGCATGATTTCAAAAACACGCACGCCCTTTTGGATCCATAAAAAAATGGAAAAAGCATTTATTAGGGAAAAAGTTGGTGGTATGACCTTTTCAAAGGGTATAGGCCCTTTTCATGTTTAGAATTTATTTTTTCCACTTTTTTTCTAAATTTGCCTCAATTTTAGGCTTGAGGGGTCCTAAACCTGGTCCAAACTTTGCCATGAACTAGCCAAGGAGATTTATAAAAACATTAGAGTTTTTTTTTATCTTTGTCAACACGTCTAATTAAGAAGCATTTATTATTTAAAAAGTATATATGGGTTTGTAGAGGGGAAATCATAGTTTTAGGATATTTAATTTTTTTTAATGCTAGAATATTATTTATAATTATTACTTAATTTCTACATAACATACCTAATTATAGTCTATATACATATCATCACAAATTCTCTTGTAACTTTTTGAATATTAATCAAATACATATAAAACTTATATCTCAAAAATTTAAACATTATCAACTTTGCTTAAAAAAAATTAATTTTCATGAAGTTAAAGACAAAATTTGTGTTCGTACACTTGTAGTTTCAATTTTACAGCTATCTTGACTAGTAAGATTATTTAAGAATTATATATATAATAAAAATTTAATAAAAAACATTATCAATAATATTTGAAATTTCACCTATCCATATATGAAGTTTTATACAAAAATGCATTTGTTTACAAAAAAAAGTGTGTTCGTATACATACAATATCCTTATCTTTTCACAAAAAATGACCAAATTATTGTCATAAATGTATCTATTTCTCACACTTTTATCATTTGTGTATTGGAAAACAATATATATTTAAAAACTAAATTAAAAATTCCATAATTCATGTTTTTATGTCATTGTCAAATACTTTTTGAAGTGTCTCTAACTTTCTCTCCAAGTTAAACTATTATTATTTTTAGGAAAAAAAGTGTCACTTTATGCCCCACCTTTGTCTCCCATTATCTTGCATCTACTCCACTAATCTATTAGATTACAAGGAAAAAGGGAGAAATAAAATATGAACTAAATATAGGTGATACACCAAATGTTATGATCACTACCACTAATTTTCATGTGCATTAAGACCTATAGGACTATAATAGCATACACTTCTCATAAAAGAACCTATCACATCAATGGTTTTCAAATATTTAAGGAAATATGAGAGTATAAAGGAATATGTTCACCACTTCTAATCCATATGAAACCCCTTATGGCACTCTTCACAACCTATAATAGTGAGATAAACTACAAGAAGATAAGAAGAATAGGATAACAAAGCAAGGTGAGATAAAAATACACTTGCTTAGCTCAAACATTCAAATCTTGATAGTACATACATCTATATAATAAGTTAAAATAAATCATATTATTGATCAATAGTCATACAAAATAGTATATCTACACCATATTCCTGGTGGAAAGATCCATTACAATGCAAAAATTAGACATGCATATAAGAGAAAGGACTGAGAGAGAGAAGAGAGGTGTCAAGATATATTGATCACTATAAATCAATCATGGACATGTTAAAAACAAAAACAACTACCAAAGGATATTTATTAAGTCTCTCTTCAACATGTGTTCTCCTCATTTGATGATGACTTGATGGAGGTGGCATAGGAATTTTGTCTTGCTATATAACTCACTTTTGAGCTCCTAAAATTACACATTAGGAGTGATTAATAAATTACAAGTCATGTTATAAGTGTCTAATTACCTTGGACCTCTGATCTACAATATTATTCATAACTCACATTTTTTCTCTTTGACTCCTATTATTTGTATCCCTATTTTGACATAAATCTCATTGGGTTTAATTATATACAATACTTATAGGAAAAATTAAATCACATTTTAGTACCCTTTATTATATTCTATCTTCACCCACAATTTTAGGACTCAACTCTCAATGTAGACCCACTTACTCAACCCCCATCTTTCATAATTAGGCCTAATTAAACATAAAGTAGGCCTAAAATACTATAGACCATAAAATTCCATATTTTAATAATAAAAAAACACCAAAATATTGTATATAACATTAAATTATGTCATATTGCAAAGTTGCATGCAATTCAAAGGGTTAGAACTTGAGTTATGCAAAAAATAGGTTTTCTATCCCTAGGTTAGTCTTAACACAGACTTGAGTAGGATGAGAGAAATGAAGAAGATTTTTTTTCTTTTTATGGAACTTAAAATCAAGTAATTACCTATTTTATGTCTACCCAAACTTCCCTCAACCAATCCAATAGTTATTTTCTCTTGAAAAATATTCAAATCTCTTAAACCTGCCAATTTTCATAATTTTGCATGCATTATAGGATAGTCCAATAGGTTGTAGGTTTCCTTATGGTTTTTTATCAATTTATAATCATTAAAAACACAATAATAGGCTTATTATATCTATTACACACCTCAATTGATGTTATTATTTTAATTTTTTTACCAACAAGACACCTCTTGATCACACTTGTGTAAAACTCATTTGGTTATATGTGTTCTTAGACTATGTACATCCTATTATAGCATGTTATAACTATTCATAGGATTTTTTAATGTGGTTAGGGTTTATTTATGTCTTTAAATCTTTCCCAAATTCTGTAATTGGATTTATTATGGGCATTACCTCCCACTTAACTTTGGAACTTGATTAAATTAGTCCTAGGGTTTTAGGCTTTTCCTCTTATTTTGACCCTATCCACTATTGATTGATATTTTCTCAGTATTCCTTAGTTAAAATAACCATAAAAACATTATATATGGTCATTATCTCATCACACAAGTATTATAATTATATACCAATGATAAAATGTATGTTTTACATGTCTTTTACAGGCAAACCAATAGGTCTATGTTTAGGCCTAACACCTATTAAGCTTTGATAATGAATTTATTGATGGGATATTCTAATTAAATTAAAGTAAAATATATATTATGATGTAATTTATATCTCCATAATTAATTATAGGTTTTAATTCCTAACCTAGACTCACAAAATCAATCACTCAAACCATTTGTTGGATGCAAACTTGTAGATCTATATTTTATAGCTCAATACTATTCCCTAACCATTCTTGAGATGGATTTTCAAATTTTAAAGGATATTTAAGCCTATATTATCTTACAAATTATCTTATCATTTATTAAAAACCTATATACATAAATTCAATGTAAATTGAGTGTTTTTTCTTCATAAGTTTGTTCATATTCTTGACACAATCCATCTAGATTACACTGCCTTGCTACATTTTGACTATAGATGGTTTGTCTATGATAAAGAAGAAGAAATGGTACTTATATAAAGAACCTAATTTTATATTTAAGGTTGTGAATGTTCCTTTCTAATATTTATTACACTTCAAACTACCCTCAAACCTTATATTCATCACACAAAGTGCATTTAAAGATAATATTTTAGGCAGGCTTGTTGAAGAACACTAAGACTAAAGATTATCATAAATTGTTATTTTCCCTTGATTCTTGATTTTTTAATATTTAAGATATTTATAGGATAAATAAGAGGTTTGTGGATGCTTTTTATAGATCACTTGAGATGAGCAACATGTAAAACCACCAAAATCCTATTTTCCATCTTACAAAACAATAAACACAACCCTTTTCTTACCCCTATAGTTCTAACACGTGAAAAAATAATGATGAAAGTGATGTTGGAAGATATATGTGATCTTTAAAAAATAAAAAATATATTTTATTCTAATCAATGAGCTCCAAAATTCTCTAAAACTGTCTGAAACTGAGCTAATGGGGTTTTAGAAGGGTTTTAGAGCACTTATTTTGTTAATTATGGTTCATAAATTTAATTATCTAGAACCCTAAATAAATAAATTTAATTTCAATTTAATAGGTTCCCCTAACTTCCCATAAGATCATTTTATCCAAATCATTTTCTCCTTCATGAACCATTATTATGAATCTGACCATTCTTTCTTTGCCAAGGACCTAAAGAAGAACTTGAGGAGATTTTTGCATGTTTTGGACCTGATACACATTCTTGACCATGAATATAAACTTTATGGGTTATATTATGTTTTAAAATAGATTCACCTCATAGTTCCATGATTCTATTAGCTAGAGATGCTTGGTTTCACCATAAAAAACTACCAAAACTCATCCCAATGCCTTCTTGAATATGATCCTCTATTGTAGCTTATTCTAGAGACTAAATGGATGTTTTCCCACCCTTAAAAAAGATAAAATAATTTTCTAAGACTTATTTTTAAAAAAAGAGAAAATAATGTTCTAAGACTTATTTTTTAACTAACTCCTACCATGATACATGTATCATGTTATATTTGGGGGTTACAAATAATGAATAAAGGAGTAAGAAATGTTTCAACTTTGATCTACATTATACATGAACATTTACAACCTTTTGAAGCTTCTAAAGACCCAAAATAATATCAATTCATCTCTCATGAATGCCACATAGGCTTAAGTGACTTCTCTTTGCATGGTTTATTTCCTTATTCTTGATGCTATTTAGTGAAAATATTTTAATATTGCAACACATGAACCTTAATCAATTTATAAAATTAGATTAATATTTACAAATTTACCTTAACATTTATTAAACATGGGATTGAAATGATTATTTTCTCATGAATTTAAGTCTTCATGAAAATGATCACTATGGTCATCATGCTAACTTGATGAGTTATCATGTCACCCATGTCACAATCTAGACCAAACATAAGTTAGACTTGGGAAAAAAACCTTAACATTGTCAAAATTAGCTTAAATGATGCTAACTGTTTCATAATATGACTTATACCATGGAGGTAATTATGGAACTAAGGTTCATGAATTTTGGGCATGGAATAGACCTCTAACACTTTGACATAACCTAAGGACTTATGAGCAAAACATCACCTAATGACAAAGTATGACATCAAAACTAGAGGTTAATAGAGGCTATCAACAAAGTTAAAAGGTTAAGGACTATGTTTTTAATTGGACTCACCAATGGTAGCCAATTTTTGGATAACAAAAATGTTTAATATCTTTTATAAATGTGTGATATATATGATAAATGTAATTTTTGACTAAATGACTTAAGGTACATGTGTATATAGACTAATTTTAATTAAAATTATAACACATCCATGCAAAATCCAACCATGGAAAGGTGTGAAATTTGAAAATAAAGGCACAATAAATCACATAATGGTGGAAAAATAGACCCAAAAATAATTTGACCACTTTCAAACTACTTTTAAAGTGGTCAATCACCTTGTAAGATGCTCTAAAAATAGTCAATATAGAAAATCCCAATAAATAGAAACCAAAAATGAATTGCATAACAACTAGGAGAATCTTAAGGAAGATAACTATCACATATAGAGGCATTAATGAGGAAATTTAGATGATATAAGACTATGACATATCCAATATGAATTAAAAAATGTACCAATAAGATCTTCGAGTAAGCAATTTAATCAAATGTACCAAAACATTACAAAATTGTTATGACTACATGGATTGTACCCAATTTTGGTGTCTACACACATGTACATTAGAGATATTATATGGAATGGATTTTTTTTTTTTTTTTTTTTTTTTTTTTTTTTTTTTTTTTTTATGGTTACGCATGAGTTTCGATGTGAAAATTGGATTGAATAAATAGGAAAATATCACCAAATGAATCTAGTCTAAATTTTATTTATAATTATTTTTAATTAAAAAAGAAGTGGTGGTGGTCTTATTATTTGAATATAAATAATGTTTATCCTAACACATGATAATAAGTGGGATCACTCATAATACTTGAACAAAAGAGGTAGTTCTCCTAGCACTAGATTAAAAGTATTTACACTCATTAAATGTGTTCTAATGTGTTCTATGTTTTTGTGTGAGGTTTGCAACAAGACACATATAAAATTTTGAAATCCAATTTTGTATGATAGTATTTAGTTTATGATTTATTTAGTATATGTATATAAACAATATGTGTTTTACCACCTAGTTGGATTGGAAAATATTAATTATGTATCTTTGATTGTATTTACACTTATGTATAATTAAACTAAAATCCATTTAATTACATTATACATTGAAGCCTTTAACTAGTTTAAATAAAAAACAAAAACACTAAATCAATTTTATTTTTTTTGTCAATTTAAATATCTTTTAAAACTTTATAATTGTGTGTAGACACTGAGAAATCACCTTAAATAAATAATTGAGTGATAAATTGCATTATTTTAGTGTAATTTTCTAATGCAGGAGCATCATTGAATTTCATGGGTAGGATATTAGTCATGAAATTTTTTGGATTAAGGTGTGTGAGGTCTAATTGGGTCCCTAGGAGAGTTATTTAGGTCATGAAAGTGTTTTTAATGATGTATTTTGGCTTGTAGTATTTTTCCCATCAAAAAGGGAATTTAAAATTTTGAAATTGTGTTTAGGCTTTAGAGTGGTTCTAAGGGTACTTGTTGAAATGTAATGATGTTTTCATGTTTTTTATGGAATTTAAAAGGTCTTAGGTGGTGGTAAAGGTATTTTATTATGTGCAAGTCCTAGTATGCCATGTAAATCAAGAAAAATAAATGAATGTGATAGTTGTAACTACCATTCCTATGTTGAGTTAGGATAAGAAAAGAGTTACCATGTAAAATATGGTGAAAGGGAGAGTATATAGGCATGTAGGGGATTAAAATGGAAAGAGAGGAGTCAATAGAGTAGAGGAGGTAAGAGGAGGTTTGAAGAGCAAAGATGAAGAAACATGAAAGAAATAAATATATAGTCCATGATGGACAAGAGTAAGGCAATGATATTAAGTATGTTTCTTTATGAAATCAAGTAAAAGGTGTGTGTTATTTGTATTAAATCTACTCTACATTGTTTTTAAATGTATTTAATAATTCTAATGAATCATAGTGTCTTGAAATCCTTGAGATAACTTTTCTATGTGAGTTGTAGGTGAATAAAGCAATTTATGGTTATAATTAGACTGTATGATGGTTTATTATAACTAAAAATTGATTATATGGTCATTATGGAAGTGTATTAAGTGTATATGCAAATCTAGATAATATTGGAGGGTCATTATATTATTTAAAGCATTAGAAGATCTCATAAAACTTTGTTTTATTTAAGGTTGTGTATGACTAGGACTACAATAAAAGACATCTAAGATATTGAAGAAGGTGTTAAGTGACTACTCTAGAGTTTTAAGGAATATTGGTAAGAGTATTAATATTTCATGATTTAATCTTTGAAGACTATGTTAAATACAATAATTCAATAACAGGTTCTCACACAACCAATGAGGGCCATTTTGCATTGCATAGTCAAAAGTGGTTAACGAAGAATGGATAGGAAATAAAAGGTTATAGTATTTATATGAAAAATAAATTTAGTTAAGAAGGTATCTATGGTCCAAATAATCCCTTTTATGGAATTAAATACGTGAAGAAATGAAATAAGATGGGCAAACCTCTATATGGTCCTGCGTGTGATCTTTGAATGCTATAAGAATTAGTTATTAAAGAATATTTGTGTTTGGTTAATAAGAAATAATTTTTGTATAGGTTTTGAGGAATTTTTATAGACGTTAATTAGTCTTTAGTCCACTTTAAAATGGACAGTTTCCTCTCAAACTATCAATTGACCATATCATAGTCCTTTGCACAACACAAAATTTTGTAGATTAGCATTTTATAATATTCTAGTGATTGTTCTAGACTTAAGAGATATTAGAGAAGGTGAAAATAGTTGGCATATATTTTATATAGTTTTAGTAAAGATTAAAGTGGATCATAACCCAAAGTAATCATTTATTAGTCTATCGTCCACGTACAAGCCTAAGATAACCTTGACTAGGGTTTTGAAATGAAAAGTTGAATAACTTATGTTTCCTCTAGTGTAAATTCTTAAAAAAAATTATTATAATTTATTTTGTCATGGTATCAAATATTAAAAATGTTTTATTCCCTTAACATACTATATATTATGTTATCTCTGATTGTGTGCTATTAGGAGGCCTAAAAGACCTAATTCTAAACATGATCGAGTGAGTTGGAAGGTCTAAATTGAGAGTTATATTGTATAATATATTGTGAAGTTGAATGGAATTAATGGGTACTTTAAAAAAAGTCTTGGTTTGTTTTTAAACCTTGTAAATTGTTATAATTAAGTAGGTTTAGGTGTTTTGAGGGATACAAGGAGGACTATTCGTGTTATGAACAATTGGTGTGCTCAAGGAACTAGTGAATAAGTAAAGCATCAAGACAAGTTTATGTAAGTTTGTTTGGCCAATAAATACCATACATGGTGAATTTATATGTTCATAGATTTATAAATAAGAATTGGGCTTATAGAGCCTTATGGAGTTGAATACACCCATGGTCTATATGAAGGCAAATAATGCATTTATTAAGTGAGGATGCTAGGGTAATAAGTGAGATGGTAGAGTGATATAAGGGAAAAGGATAAAAAAATTTCAAGTGGTAATCATAGTTAAATTTAAAATACTTATAAGATGATAGTATTTTATGAGGTATTTAGGCAAGGTATTTAGAGTTGAGTTGAGATTCAAAACAAGGACATAATACCAAGTAAGCAATCTTGTATCATGTAATCCAACCACGGTTATTTATTCAAATTAGTTGGATGACAAAAATACTTACAATACTCTTAAAATATTCATCATTATCATACAACTCATTAACATATTTAATACCTACACTCTCAAGTTGAACTTCATTGACTAGCAATGCCCTCCTACTCAAAGCATCTAACACCTTATTAATCTATCCTTTATTATGTTTGATAGTAAAACTAAAATTTTAAAAATATTTTATCCATTCCATATGCCTCTGATTGAGCTTTAGATAACATGTGATGAATTTTAGAGCATGGTTATTTGTGAAGATCACAAACTCTTTAGGCATTAGATAATTCCTCCATTTCATCAAGGATTGCACCATTGCATAGAAATCCAAATCATAAGATGAGTACTTATTTTTATAAATATTTAGTTTTTTACTAAATTATGCTATAGGATCACACTCCTAGATTAAGATAGCCTCAATGGCTACTCCACTTGCATCACATTCCATTTAGAAAACATTGTTAATATTAGTGAGTGGTAGTATGGGTTGTTTAGCAATATTCTTCATTAAAATATGAAATTTCCTCTGAGCTAATTCAATCCACACAAACTTTTTTTTATCTCCTATAATATTTTTTATGATTGGATCACAAATTATAAACAAAATTCCTAATGAATTTCCTATAAAATTATGCAAGGCCATGAAAACATCTTACCTCTCTAGATAACATGGGATTTGGACACTCCATTATGGCTTTCACTTTATAGCTATCCATTTTTAACACTCCTTGAGATATTATAAAGATAAATAAAACAAATTATATCTTCATAAAAACACATTTATTAAAATTTAATAGTAACTTCTCCTCTTTTAATATTCTCATAACTAAATTTGAATGATGGATATGTTCTTTTTTACTATGACTAGAAATTAAAATATCATCCAAATAAACTAAAAAAAAAATTATTTGTGAAGGGATTAATGATTTCAATCATAAGCCTCATGAATGTACTAGGTGCATTAGTGAGTCTAAATGTCATGATAAGACATTACTATAACCCTTTATTAGTGTTGAGGTTGTTTTTCATTCATCTCCATGCCTAATTCTGATTTGGTAATATCCATTTTTGAGTTCAATCTTAGAGAAATAGTTTGACCCACTCAAATAATCCATAAGTCTTCAATCCTTGGTAAATTAAGCCTTTAAATTATAGTAATTTTGTTGATGGAATTGGAGTCTATACACATTCTCCACTCTCTTTATTTCTAGAGCACTAACATTATTGGCACTACACATGGGCTAGGTCTCTCTTTAACCATTCCCTTGTCCAAAATTTATTGAACTTGATTTTTAATCTCAAAATTTTCCTATGGTGTCATCTTATATGTAGCCTTATTAGGAAAACTTGATCCTAGAATTAATTCAATATGATTACTAATTTTTCTCATGGGTGGAAACTCACTAGATAGATTATTTAATATGATATCAACATAGTCCTTTAGCACATCTTGGACCTCTTGAGGAAACTCATTCTCCTTAGTTGTTATGAATTTTCTAGGATTAATTATCATTGAAAATCCTAATTCTTATTATTTAATTACATTCATAATCTCCTTTTCATTTAATATCATCACACTTGAACCAATCTTTTGTTCACTATCATCCTCTTCTATAGGTATCAAGGTATGAATTATTCCATTCTTCTCCAAGGTGTAAACATTTATCCTTCCATCATTTGTTATTTTATGGTAATATTTATAAGGCCATCCAAGTATCACATGGAATATGTACATTGGCATGATATCACAAATAAATTTATATTTTTAACTTATAATTTGAAAGTCCACCCAAAACTACTCATTTACCAATACTTTATGCATTTTTTACAACAATGAAACCTTTTAGGGAGTCAGATGGGGCATTCTTTTCAATCTTAGTTTATAAACCATTTCAATAAAAACTAAGTTATTTTTTATACATAAATTTATGACCACTTTGAAACTCTTGCCTTGACACTTTCATTGCATCTTGAAAAGAGTCTCCCTTTGTGTAGGCTCATTCTCTTTAGGTGTCTTAATGAACACTCTCCTCATAAGTAAGGATTCACCTAATTACAAATCTTCCACATGAGACAAAGAGCCAATAGTCCCCTCTTCTATTGCTTGAGTAAGCTAGCTTATATTTTTAGTCTTATAAATTCCTACTTATTGATCTTATGGACACTCATAAAACCTATGTCTATCAAATTTATTAAATTTTAAGAACTTACCTATGATTCCACTAGATCCTCTTCCTATTGATGCATAGACACCTCTAAAATATAGCCTCATTCCTCTAAATCCACCTATAGGATTACAAGACCATTCTTTTGAAGTGTTATACTCTCCATGATTTTTCTATGAGGTAACTCTATCTCATTACTAACCCTTTACTTTGTAGCCTCTACCTCTACCTCTATTATGTTGTATTTGTATTGTATTAAGCTTGTTTTAATCTTTCATTGCATATTAATAACACTCTTCAAGTGTTCTAGGACTTACCAAATTGAGTTCATCATTTGGATTGTATCTCAATCCATTGAGATACCTAGTTATCTTCTCTATATCCTCTTCCACATGACCTAACCTAATGGTCAACTTATAAAAATCTTGGATGTATTCCTTAACACTCATTTCCTTTTTCTTCAAATTGTTCAACTTACTAAATAAATTAGTGTGATAATTACTTGGAAAAAACGTTGCTTTTAGTTTGGCTACCATCCTATTCCAAGATTTGATCTTGGCCTTACCTTTATTTATATTTCATCTTTTATGAAATTACACAAAATGGTTACATGTCCTTTTATCTTAGTGTAAGCAAATTTAATCTTGTACTCATAAATTACATTCTCATATTAAAAATATTTGTCTAGTTATGTTATCCAATCAATAATCTCTTCACTGTCAAGGCTACTTGAATAATTAGGAAGTTATATTTGGGTTTAGACCCATGTTACATGACTATATTTAGTAGTCTATCTATTATTTATTCTTCATGTTCTTCAACTTCTTCCTTTGCTCCCTCTTCTAGTACATGTGGCTCTTCATCTCTATCACTTTCATCACTTTTTAGGACTCTTATTCATTGATTTCTCCCTACTACTATCAACCTTGCATCAAAAGTAACTTTGAGGTTTCTTAACTCTTCTAGGATTACATCTCACATTTGGATACCTTCTCTTTGACCTCCTTTCTAGGTGGCATTCTTACTTTTCAACTTCACTTTCCAACAAAAAATTAGTTCATCCTTGTTGTCTAAGAGTGTCAATCTTATTAAATCATCCTTTAGATACCAAAATTTCTTTGATACCAAACTAATGTTGATGGAGAGTGAAAAATAACTTTGAATGACCATTCCTTTGAAGGCTTAAGATACTAACCCTCTCAAATCACTTTTTAGGATGATTTAAAAAAATTAAAAGGTTTTCAAGCCAAGAAATTAGGGATTAAAGTAACCTTTATCATTCTTGAGCAACAAACAAAATTTATATCAAACTCTAAATTAGAGTATTATGTTTTCAAGGTCTTTCTTTCTTTTTGGTCTATCTCTGATAGCCCTTTGAAGTCACTTTTAATAATGTTTTGTCAAGAATGCAGGGTTAAAGATTAAAAAAATACCTTTATAGATACTAATTAAGGTTTTACAACTCTGTAAAAAGCTTTAGGATCCAAATCACCAATTAAGTGCACTAACTCAAACTTTTACTTTGCTAATTAGGCCTCTAATTAGGTCTATTAGGCCTAAAAATGAGTTTTTGGTCTTATAATATCCACACATTATAAGACAAAAAAAGTGTTTGATTCACCTTTAGGACTTGAAACCCAAATCCCATGCCAAATTTGAAATTTTGATTCACCTCCCAAGTACCCAAACCATGAAATGGTCATAACCCTTCACTAGGTTTTTGACATAGATTGAGAGAGAGTAAAAGCAAGATTTCAAGAGAAAAAAGGGGCTTTAAGGTCTGGAACAAATAGAAAAATGTCTATGAAATATCAATCTCAATATTAATATAAACTAAGGGATAAATTATCCTATTTTTATTGATAATAAGATTCATAAATTTGCAAAAATCACCTAAACAAAACTCCCAAAAAAATAGTGTAAGACATGTGTAGTAGAATTAAAGGTTTTGATCTAGATTTAATCCTTATTGTGATTTTGATTCCTAAAATTAAATAGTAATATTATAAAAATAGTCATAAATATTACTTTTGCAATTAAATAGGTTCTACAAGCTACTCTTTTACATTGAAATCTATGACTGTTACAAATATGCACAAAATTATTGGTATGATTGTCATCCTTTTTTGAATTGTCACCTCTTTTTTTTCATTATTGGAGAATCAAAAATTTCTTATTATCATTAATTATGATTCATTTAATTATTTTACAAACATTATATTCTCATAAAAATCTATAGTTTCTTCAATATTGCTCCAACCTAGGTCTTTGCATGATCTTAGATGCATTTTAAACTAGTCTATGGATTAAACATGACAAATGCATAACCAATGTGTCAAAAACATTATAAATAAATTTAATACTCGATATAAATTTAAACACCCAAAAATAAAACTTTATCATCCACTAATTTTTTTTAAAATTCTTTAAAACTAAAGCAAATTATTCAAAATTTTGAATTGGTCATTTTGGTGAGAAAAATGCCAAATGAAGCCAAATTCAAATTTTAGACCAATCCAACACCTATAAATCATTCAAGTAGGAAATATAAGACATATAATACCACTAGGACTAACTAGGCAAACCAAAACTAATCAAAAAAAGATAAAAATTAAATTAGGAGTGATGTTCCTACATCATACTCCCAAAGGGAAATTTTTTTGATTCATAAACTATTGTTCATGAGGTCTACAATAGTATTCTCATGTTTATTGACATCTTCTTATATCATCCAAGTGGCATATTCATGAGGATGGTGTTTCTACTTCACTAGATACTAAAAAATACACTTTGTTTCTTGTTTTCTTCAAAATATTCTTATCTAAGATAATCTCTAACTCCTCTTTCTTAGTTATTGGTAACTGGTTTGCCCATTATTGGACTATTATACATTCTCTTATTTTTTTATTACTACCATCACCTTATTTAAATGAAAATAAGTCTGAAACATTAAAAATGGGAGAGATGCCCACTCCACTAGGCAACTCTATCTCATATGTATTATTAAAAAACTTTCTTGAAACTTTTTAAGAACCTATATTTTTCATCTTGAGTTTATTATACTCACCTCTTACAAAGATAGAGTCATAACCTCTTTGATTTCTAGACATTCCCATGATAAAATCCATAATAATATATTCCCATGGTATACTTGGGATAGGTAAAGGCTAGTACAAACCTGAATTTTTGATTTTACCCTTAGAAATTTGACAAAACTTACATCTTTCTACATACCTATTGATCAAATTTGACTTGTAGGTCAAACTGAGGCACCCCTAGGTAATAACATGACTTTTATGTGATTTAGTGGTCTAATATAGATTTCAAAATGTATTTTATAGGTTAATTGATGTCATTTAATGTTATACTAGACTTGGTCCTTAGTCATTTTAGTCCTTTTAGTCATTTTGGGTCATTTTGAGGTAAAAAAGGTGCATTTAATGAATTGTATATATTTATTAGGAAGTGTGAAGTTTAAAAAATATGATTTAATATACCATGTGTCCCAATAGGTCTTAATTAATTGACATAACTGAAAAGTGGTCGGTTTTTTAATAGAAAGGGCAGTTTTATTGAGAAAGAAGGAAAGTTTAGAACATGTATGGATCATTGGGAAGTGTGAAACATAGGATAAGATAAAGGTATGTCTCTTTAGCTTCCCCAAGGTTAGTTACACATTTTAAGTGCTTTGAAAGTGCTATTTTTTGCCCAAAACCATTCTACACCTTTTTCATCCTTTTTGGCAAGGACAAGAAGTCTTCAGGTTTGTACTTGGTATGGTCAGCAGAGGAGGTTTCAGATCAATCAATTTGGGGAGACTAAATTAAAATTAGATACCTTCATTTATATATAAATATTTTTAATAATAGTGGTTTGTGATTCATGAACTTGATTATCCTTTTATGCTTGATGTTTCATGCACCCTATAGGTTTTGCCTTGGTTTGATAAATTTCACAAAAACCAATTGTTGATTTTGATGTTAGATGATTTTTACCTCCACTTAAAATTATTCCCATGCTTTGTTTCAAGTTTCATGAATTTTTGATATGCTAATCATCTTATGTTGCAGGAGGGAACACTTTTCTATGTAATAGGTAAAATTTTCACCATTTGAAATATTTTATTATTTTGATGGTGGTCTTGGAGGGTGAATATGTTTTGGTTTACATTATTACATGTTATATTGTTCATTTTCACCTCTCAGTCTCCTTTCTAAAGGCATATCTCCATTGAATCATAGTCATATGCAAGAAAATATAGTTAGGTAGCCATTAATGTGCATCTACATGTGTCCTCATGAGGAATTACACATGGGAAGGAGGTTTAGCACTGATTTGAGGTATTTGAATTTGATAATAATAAATTTTAGACCTTGGTGAAAGCTTAAAATTGACCATAAGCATGTGAATCCACTCACTATTCATAATGTTGTATTTTCTACCTGCATACCTTTCAAGGTGCACTTATAAGGGTTTCCATGATGATGTCATGGTATGATGAGAGATTTAGTAGTGTTTTATAGAATTTTGAATAATAGAGAGTCTATTTTAAAGTATTTATAAATACCTTGGACCACTAAATTCAAATGACAATGCATATTGTTCATTCCATGACCACTACCTAAGCTAAATTTATTTGAACTGTAGAATGGCCACCTACAAGTGGTACCACAGAGAGTTGGGGAGTTATTTTGAGGTTTTGGAATGATTTATAAATTTATCCTTAAGGTTTTTCACAATTATTAAAAAAAAATACCAAATATAAGTGTGGAAGACAAAAAAGGGGTGTAGAATATGTTAGAAGGAACAATGGCTTGTTACAAGGATATTTTCCCTAAGCTGAGAAAATAGAGATCCTTGATGTTTGGTTGATATTATATAATAAGGTTTCTAGGATTTATAATGAATATAAATGGAACAATAATATTTAATATAGGATAAATATGATACATTCCAAATATGAGTGTTAGAGAGTGAGGATAAGATGAAATTTTAGAGCCTCAAAGTTGCCTAAAAAACACTGATTTAGGCATTATCATCTACAGGTTTAAGTCTTAAAGGAACTTCTTCATCCAAAGTAAAAAAATGGTCTATGCACTATATTTTTATTGTTTCCAATGTTTTTAATGGGTAATCATGATATAATATACCATATAAATAGGATATGCATTTTGTTTTTCTTCCTTGACCACTCTTAGTCCATACAAGTTGCCCAAAAAGCCCACCTACAACAAACTACCAACATTCACATCAATCATAATAGGGTTTTAAATATGAGATAAATATAAATTTAGAAAAAAAAATTAAATTAATAAAGGGGTAAAAAAATTTGTGTGAGTTCTAATACAATCTAATGAACATCTATAGGTCCTTTTTCAATCAAACTATGCACCTACAAGTTGGTTATAGGGTTACCTTGAGGACTAAGTTTGATAACCCTGATGGAAGGCTTCTTTCCAAGTATGAAAGGAATAAATATAGATATAATGTGGTTTATATAGATTATATATATGTTTAAAATAATTATTTAAATCTCAATTCATGAAATATAACCTATAAGACCCTAAAAAGCTCTCACACAATTAGTTAAAGGTGACTATGTTGGCAGTGAGCAACGAAGGTGAATGTTCCTAAATGTTTATATGGTTAAAACATAAAGAGATGATTAATATAATTATTAAATAAATATTAATAATTTAATAAGTTAATTATAAAATTTTATCAAGTCTAACTAGGCATACACAATTATAGGTCGCAAAATATGCAAGCAAGCTCAACTCTCTTAGTCTTAGTTGGGCAAGAACATAGTCCAAAGTGTAGACATGGTTTGGAAAGGTTTATAAGCATAATGAGAAAATATATAATGATAGTGAATAAAATTTTATACTCTATTTAATTGGAAATAAATTAATAAGAGGTTATAATTTTGCATCACATAGTACATTTCCTTGAATCAAACACAGTCAAAGATCCCCTCAGTCTAAGCCAGTCAAGACAAAGCACATAAAATATAAAGTTTGGAAGATGTAAAATGTTTAAATGATAAAAATTTATCCCAAGACAAGTATTATTTTTCCTTGAAATTCTCATAATTGATATTAAGAAGGTATAAATACCTTTTGTTGCTTCACACAATTCATTCCTAAAAACCCTACACAATCCATCATACAAGGAGTCTATCTTGCTTTTTGAAAGTTTGAAAGGTCAAATTACCAGATAAAGACTTATAAATTTATATATAGTGTCATTAACACTTTTATATTATCTAAAAAAGTTCACCTTATCTAGGAAAATAAGGGAATTACCCTCTATTTTATCTCAGATAAAGGATACTTACCCTCATGCATACACTGGTAGGTTTGGGGAGAAATTAATGAGTGATGGATTAGGTGTTGTTTAAACCTCTCAAGGATTTGTGTGTAGTTTTATAGAATCAATTAAAATTTGGATAACTCCTCATAGGAGTATGTAACATGTTAGGATGGTCTAAAATTTTAGAGTTGTAGGCAGGCCTAAATGTGAGGTTTAGGCCTAATGCCAAATGAGGAGGTTGTTTTCCCTTATAGTCATATACATGATTTATAAACTATTTGAGAGTGATTATGGGATTATTATATAATTTTATAGGCCATTTATATATAGGGAAACCATCAAAAGTCATGTTTTGATCTAAAATATAACTTAGGTCTATTGAACAAGATGTAGGCCAAGGTCAAATGAGGGGTCATCCACTATTTTAGCATGAGATGAAAATAACCATGGATTAAAACATGTTTTTAGGGTGGATACAGAGATATTAAATCTATTTTAATGCAAATAAAACCAAATAAATCCATTTTTATACCCTAAGACAACTTAGGCATGTAAGAAAGTAGAAAAAGAGCTTGATATGTCAAGTTTTAATACTCATATCTTCTTGGAGGCTATGCATGGATGCCAAAGGAGTTAAAGGATGTTATAAAAGGTATTAAACTATGAATTTATGATTTTTTTTCAAGTTATATGTCATATCTTTATGAATGAGCCTTAAGAGGTCAAATGGGCCTAAAACCCTTGCAAACCCTTAGTTAGGACAAGTTTGGAGAAATAGAGTTAAAAGTCTACTCTCATGGACCATTTTTATTAGGAGGATGATTGTAAATTGTAGAGGAATCTTTCAAGATCCCTCCCATATTTTTTAGTTGTACAAACTTATATAGACAGGGTATAAAACATGATTTTCTTGATAGTTTTATGCATTATGTAGGCTACACGAGGATTTTGAATATGAAATAAAGTTTGGAGGGAATATTAGGACTTTTAATAACTACATGTTGTCATTCAATTCCAATTAAAAAAATCTGAAGTGTCTAAATAATGGTTCCCATCTTAGCCAATCAAAATTGGCATAATGGACAAGCTAGTGAGAAGGGTGGAAAACTTCAAGGGAGGTGATTTCAAATAATGCCTAATGCCTATAGGGACAAGGAGGGTATTTATAGGTTTTGTACACTCCCATGTATTTTCATGTAAAACTAATGCCTTTTTTAAGGCCAAGTGTGTAAGGTGTGTGAGGGAAGAGTTTTTTTCACTACAAATGATGATAGCTAATTTTCAAAAGGTTCCAGATGGCAAAGCCTAAAAAAAATTCATTTAGATGAATTTATAATATCCTTATCCTTATTTATAATCATCATACCTATCCCTAATCAGGTATGGGATGTTAAAATAGGTCCAAATTATGAAGGCAATTTTCTAAGCCAAGACAAGGGTTTTTATGCCACTTTTCAAGATTTTTATGACTTGGATGGACACTTGTGCTTCTTAACCTTGTATTTTTAGCCCCACATAATTATCTCATACACAAATTATTTTATCATCTTGATAAGTTCCCTTATGAACCTTGGACTTCTCTCTTTTCTCTCTCTCAAGTTCTATAAAAACTAACTATTTTGGCCATTATAACTTATGCTCCACCTGAGTATGGTGAAGCCTTTCTATTTCACATACCATTTTATCAATAATAATAATGATTTTTACCTATTTCTTGACTATTTATAGTGTGTTCAGTTGGATGATGAATATTGTTTAGTGAAAACTATGGATTCTTTAGCATGTTGTTTCATTCTTTCACCTATGTACGACCTCTTCTTATAGGTCATGTGGAGTGTTATAGGATATGTCAAAGTTTGAGTGAGTTATTATATTAACTAGTGCCATTAAATTCATCTTGTCTATTCCTCCTAGACTAAGGAATTCATCCATAACCTCATAATATAACATTGATGTGAAAAGACATAGATTGGAGAACTGTATGTTCAATTTGTCCCTTGATTTCATGTGTAACATGAAACTAGTTATAATTCATCATCTTATTTGGTGCATCACCCCTCTTTAGGATATTTTTATTTCAGATATATCTCTCCTTTTTCATCCCCAAATTTTAGGTGTAGTTACAATCCAAACTGGTACATCAAGGGAGCTAGCCCTATCTAGAGATTCACCTCATCTTTAGGCTACACACAAGCCTATAGGTGTTTCCATTATGCTGCTTGGATTAGGAGAGCTTAGTAATATCATCAAAGGGTTAAAATCCAAGTGAAAACAATACATTCTTCCTTCAACTTGCATTTTAGGCTAAAAGTAATGCCTTGTGAGTTGCTCCAATGTCTTATCAAGTCTAAAGTGTCACGCCATGCTCCCATAATGCTTATATTTAATCAATTTATACCTAATTAAAATATTTATCACACATAAATATATCCATTTGAAAAATAATCCATATTTTATCATGTCATCCAGCCATGAGTTCTTTATTCAAAGTAGCTGGATGCTTATAAGCCTTATAAGCCTCTTGAAAATCTTTATCATTCTCATACAAATAATTAAGAGATTAAATTCCTACACTCTTAAGCTGAAATTAATTTAATATAAATTCCATAATACTCAAATAATTAGCCACATTATTACTATGTCTTTTCTTATGTTTGATGGCTAAAGTGAAATTCTGAAAATATTCTATTGATTTCATATGCCTCTGATTGAGCTTGGGATGACTAGTGATGAATTGTAGAGCATGTTGATTTTTTAATATGACAAACCCTTTAGTCATTAGATAATGTTTCTATTTAATCAAGGCCTTCACCATTATTTATTTTAATTCTATCTCTTCATGACTCAACATGATCTCTCCCTAGAATTACTCATTCATCTTCATGGCATGCTATTGTAAGCTACCTAGTTTCTTGTCCTTATCATCTTCTTGTTTGATTGAATTTGCTTCAATACTCTTCCTATGGTTTTTTTAAGATGATATTAACTTATTGGGTTCATAATTATCACATAAATCACTTTGAGTTGTCTCTTGATCATTTCTTATACCTTTGGCCTACTTGTAGTTAGGTCTTCATCTACATATCTAAATTTTTGAGCAATTTTAGCAGCTTGTACCCACATTTTATGTTTAAATCCTTATCATAGGCAAATAATTGCTTAGGATTTTTAGAATTCACCTCATCAACTAGATTTTATATCCATTTAAGTATTATATACCAATGATCTATTTATAGTTTTGATATCTCCACCTTATTCTTTCTTTTATTATCTTGGTTTCTTATGAGCTCTTATTTGTATTGAAAATTGGAATCCAAATTTGAATTTTTATTTACCTTTTCTATTCCATAATACATTTCACTATTTTCCATCATTCAGTTTTGATGTACTTCATTTCCTTATTCTACATTATCCTCCAAGGCATTCTATAACTCTAATGCATCTTCATTTTCCTCACTTATTTGTTGTATTGTTTTTGCACCATTTACTTCATGAGATATTACAATCACTCTCATTAAATTTTATTCTTTGTCTATGGGTACTTTGATTGCCTCATTTATTTCAAGAATTAATATATTGCTCTTGATATTCACAAGGATATCATTCACACCTACATATAAACACTTAAACATAATATTAGAGCATAAAACAAAAGACCAAAATGTCTTCACAAGTGTCTCCTTAATAAATAATCTCTTCTCCCTCTTGTTTGATTCTTAAAGTGATATTTAGCTCTTCTTTTTATCTTTTATCTTTCTTTATGTTATCTACAATGAGAAATCTCTTCACCATATCCATTTCAGGTTGCTCACTTGGAAAATCTCTTTTATTCATGTCTCTCTAGTTACTTTTATTATTGTTCTTCTCTTTTCCCTCAATAAAACTCTTATGTGGCTTTCCATAATTATATTTAGAGGCCTCTTGAAATTATTTTTCACGTCCCAACCAAACCATTATCTTTATTATTCCTACATCACCATGAGCTCTATTTTTTATATTCTTTATCCTAACTCATTTATTATCTCCTCTATATCCTTTTCCATATTTATCTTACTTTATCTTTACTTATTAGGTCTCTATTAGACCTACTCACCTAGAAATTTTCCTACTTGCTCTTTTTAAACCTCACTTGGGTCTTTCTCTCTCTTATAGTCCTTTGCATAAGACCTTTATTTTACTTTATAAGCTCTCATTGATCTTGTACTTTAGCTTCTCATAGCTTCCTTCACCTTATTCAAACCTTGATGGATTGATTATTGTTATATTTATTCTTGAACTTTTATGGTGTTTCTTTACTATATTATCTAGTTTCTTCTTGCCTAGTCTCAATTCCTTAACCTTAGACTTAGGGCTTTAGATTCTTCTCTTCCTAACTTCTCTCTTTTGATTTAAATGGTTCATACCTATACCTTATTTCATCTTTCTTGATCCATATTAAAATGTTTCCTCTTGCTTCTTGATGATAGCTTCTTCATCCTCTTATATTTGATGCGAGAGATCTAGTAGCTCAACTTTAATTTCTTCCATCATGTATTTCAATACTATCTCTTCATGCCTCAATGGGTTATCTTTATATAATGACACATTCATATTCATGGAATGTTCTTGTATTTTATATAATTTCTTGTCACTGTCATCTTCTTTTTTACGTGAATTTTCTTCAATACTCTTCATGCGCCTTCTTAAAGCTGTTATTACCTTCTTGGGTTCATCATTATAAAATATATATCTTTGAGTTATCTCTTCATCATTTATTATACCTTTGGTTACCCACATTTGGGTATTCATATATTTTTATCAATTTTAGTATCTTTTACCCACATTCTTTATTTGTATCCCTATCATAGACAAATCTTACGTGGATGCAATTGATGATTGAGAAACTACTTGATAATCAATTTAAAACAAGAAAAGAGTAAAGGTAGAAAAGTCATGATTAGTTTTTTTTATTGATTCTTGATGATTGATTTTTTACAAGAAAAAATACATTATTTCACATTTAATAGCATGAATTTTAATTCCTTTATTTCCCTTTTTATTGATACCACTTGATGTAGTGCCCAAGCCCACAACCTTCATTTCTCAATTCTTGACTCTAATATATGTCCTTAATGCCTTATGAATCATGATATTTTATTATTTATTCCTTATATACATATGTATTTATCTATATATTCACTTTATATTCTTGATAAATCTTTCTTTCTTGCAACATTAGACTATTATATCTCCTTCATACATTTAGGCTCTTATTCTGACCTTCAATCACCACCTACAATTTAATCAAAGGACTATTTCCTTACCAAGGAGTTATAGAAAAATTAGTATATATTTTATTAATTTTTATATTCATAACCAATTGTCATTAACTCATCTTGATTATATATTCATTCAATAACTCTTCTTTTACAATCTTTTCTCTCTATGGTCTAGTCTTCCTTGTATCCTTCCAAACACATAAACATCCTTGTTGGGAACAACATGTAGGGTTTTAAAAATAAAATAAAACTAATTTTAGACACCCTTTATTAATTTAATACATGAAAATTTTTATAATCCAATTATCACTAAAAGTACCTTTTTCTCATATCTTCCTTACTCATTACGTCTCTTAAGGCCTAATTCACTCTCATGATGTTTGAAACCATATTAGGCCATACTGTATCAGTATAAAACCAATACAATATTGAATATTAGGTCAATTTAAATGATTTTTAAAAATTTCATGAGATTTTAAAGGTGGAATCTAAATTTATTCCATTTTCAATTTTAAAACCCTAGCCTAGTTGGGAATAGGCCTATGTAAGGCTAAGAGGTCTAAAAGGGAACTTGTTTAAATTAAAAAAAACTTATGACTCTTCTAAAGCATGGATAAGGTTTGTATTGAAGTATTTAACCTTGTGTAATGGTTATTATCCCTTGTTAAATCTCCAAATGACCTAAATGGATAAATATACAAAATAATGAGTTAAAGTATAAGTTTCAAAAGCCTAAGGGATTACTAAAGGAGTTATGTTAAATTTGAAACAATTTTAATCAAATATAATAACAATTTAAGTTATTTATTTCCTCTATACTCATTATTTAATTATTTCAAGCTTCAATTAACCCATGATACACTCTTTAATACAATTTAAAAGAGTTTTAAATATACTTACAAGATTGTGTACGCTTATGATGAATGTTTGTATTGTTCCTTCATCTTAATTATAATTTTCACAAAAATAATAGTTCCCAAATCCCTTTAAATATTACACATAAAATTATTATCTTTCAACATTTAAATGACCCTTCAAAATATCTATTCTTTCTTGATTCTTGATTAGGATAACAATAAGATTATTCATTTGGATTGAGTATTAGGTTCTTTGATTCTTTTCTTCAAATGAAATACTAAGCTATAAAAAAGGAGTTATGAAAATTCATAATAAACACTATAAGAGGGTTAAGGTTACAATGATTCAAAAATCACTCAAACAATCCTCATAAGTACTTTCTCTTCTTGTCTTTATCAACACATAATTACTTTTTCTTGGACTATACTACATATGATACCTCTATATCTAAAAAATATTTAAAGAAACCATTATAAATAAAATACAAAATCATTTGATATTAAAAAAATGCCAAAGGAGTTTTAAAAATACTAAGGATTTCTTAGAAACACAGATATTTCACCAAAATATTCATTTATTCATTGATTCCAAAACATATAACATATTCATATTTAGAACCTATACAAGATGGGCAGAGTTCTTCAAAAAAAATTATCTTCTCTTAAAGTTATATACCCTTTTTATTAGAATTATTACACTTATATCTCAGAATAATACTCCCACACTAACTCTTACATGAATTTCATCTTTTATATTCTACCAAACATGCAACTAACTTTTTCATTTCACATTGTATAACAGTTACCAATATTCTATTCTTGGAATATCTTGTTTATGATAATTAATTTTATGTTAAAACACATTTAAACCACATATAGGATCAAATATGATCCACTAAAATCTTTTTAAATATTTTTTATCTCCCCCAAGATTTAAAAAAACTCACTAAAGCATCATTCAACATTTAAATTTTCAAATAAATCTTTTTGGTGAGAAAAATAAAGACTTAGAATCACATAACTTTACCCACTCCTAATGACTATATAATGACTATAGGGATCATATAAGACTTACAAAATATTTTAAAAAATCATAATGACCATAATTTAACCTATAGAACATACTAACAATTCTAATTTCTTTTGATTTTATGCATCATAATCCCCTTGAGGGGAAGACTTGAGATCTATCTCAAATGCCTTACTCTAAATTTATTCTTGGATTTTCAATTCATCTTAGATTGGTATTTGGACTTATTATTATCATTTTTAATTATTTCCTACTTTATTTGATCCTCTCTTCTTTGCTTTTGATTCCTTTTTTATCTTGTCTTCTTATTAAGTCATCCTCCACCTTCATGAAATGTATCATCCTTTGTAGTTCTTTATCAATTTCATATTCCATGTAATCTATATCTACTTTATCTAGATTAGATACTTTATCTTTATCATTATTTTTTACTAAAATTATATCTTCATTCATCCTTCTTGATTTTGTTGAGTCACTCATCAAACTTGGTATAATTTACATGTCTTCAAATAGTTGCTCATGAAGATGAGCTTGAAACTTTTATTTTGATTATCTTCTTCTCTTTGCAACTAGATTTCTTAAGTTAAGGTTATATTTTATCATACTATTGTATTATAAACCTACACTTTCACAATCAATACACAATTATATATAAAAATTCAATACTTAATAGTTTCTCCATGTTCTTCTTGCGAACATCTTTACTCTTTTGAGGTCTTGTACATCTCCAAGATTTTATCTTGCTCTACTTGTGAGAAAATCATTTATTTGTCTATAGAATACTCCAAGAATGACAAGTCATAGTTAAACTAATTATACAACTCATATTATTATTCTTTAATGCATTCATTCAACTTCAAATCAGCTTCTTCATTATCAAAGCCCTATCTTTATCCTTTCTTTCTCCTTTTTCTTGACTCATCCCTGAGTTCATCATTGTTCCTCATAATCTTACCTAAACTATAAAATTATATAAACCACTTGATTAAATGATTAAACAATTATTCTAGCATCCTTATTTTCTCTCCAATGAGAGATCATACATCTTTTCACTTTCTTCATCATGTTTAGGGACTATTTATCCTCTATCTCCTTCATTTGTCACTTTATCTCTTATCTAATATTTATCATTTATGAAAATTGAATTCCACTTTCCATTATAAACAACATCATCTTCTAAACTCTACCATTCCTCTTGCTTCTCTTGGTTTTCATGATATGTCAATAACTCATGACCATCTTCTTGATCACTAGTCTTTGTCAAAGACCTAAAATCTATCATCCTTATTTCCTCATGAGGTTTTAAGACTTGATCTTTTAGTTTATCCTCTTTGGGTGTCAAATTTGACCCTTATCCATGCTTCATATTAGTCTTCATTTCATTCCATATCTCATCTTCACTTTTAAATATCTTATTCAATGATTCAAATTCATCATTATTCACAACATCTAAATCAACTTGTTTACCTTTCATTTCTCTTATGATCTTATTTTTCCAAGTTATTATTAGGCTTAAATATATCCTCTTATACTCTTCCTCATCATTTTTATCTTGATTAATTAAATCATAAGGCCTTAAAGACTTCCTATTCCTTGTTTTTTCAAATATCTCTTTTTGGTCCTCTCTTATGAATTATTGAGAAGTTTACTTTTCATCATACCTAATGACACTATTATTGTACACTTATTTCATGAGCTTGACTACCCATGTGTTATTATTCATGAATTTATGTTGATATGTGCTCATTACTTCATTCCTTATTTTTGACTCATAAGTTGGCCCATATTTGATGTTACTTCCTTCATACCTCCATTTTTGATTATCCTCCCTAAGTGTTTGTTTCATCATAAAGTTTGCTCTTTCACTACTTCCTTGCACTTGTTCACCACTTGATTTTTTAGCTTCAATAACCTGTTGCTTGTATTTTGAATTCTTCGTTTCATCAACTAATTTATTTAACCACTTTATCATAATATATCCATGATCTATTGTTTGTTATGAGATATTAACATTGCTCTTCTTTGTATCATCTGTTAGATTAGTAATATCATCTTCATATGTATGATAAAAACCAAGATTCAAAATTCTATGTACCTATTTAATGTCTTACTGCATGGTCATATTTTCTATCATGTTTTTATTTCTTGTAATTATCTCTTTCTTGTGTGATTCCTTTATTTTTCCTATCAAAATTATTTCTAAAGCATCATGGAAATTTGACTCACCTTTCATCTGCTCATTGGCATGTTGAATGTCTTTAGTATCCTTATTTTGGGCTTTTGTAACCTATTTTCTTCCTCTATCAAACTAATTTATCCTTATGGGTTCTTTTATTTCCCTATATCTTAAAAATTTGAAGGCCTTATTCTTGACCCTATTCATTATATTATCCATACCTACATACACACACTTAAACAAAACATTAGAACTTAAAATAAGAGAACAAAATATCTCCATGATTTCCTCCTTCATGGACACTTTCATCTTCCTTTAATCCCTTTCTCAATTGATTCTCTTTATAGTTATTTCTCTATCATGTTATCCACAATGAAAAATATTTTTACATCTTATTTTTCATTTTACTCACTTGGAAACTCTTGTCTATTCAATACACTATGGGCATTTCTTTATTTATTATCTTTCTTCATGATTAGCCTTATAAGATATTTGACCTTATTTCTTACCATACAACCAAACCACTAGCTTTATTGTCCCTATATGAGCTTCACCATGAGATATAACCTTTAAAATATTTTCCCTATCTCTTATCTTAACTCATTCAATTCTTTATTTACATCTAACATTTTCCTCTTTGTGTCTTCTTTGCTATTTTCTTATTTATAGTACTCTACTTCAAAGTTACCTTGTATATTATTTACCTATTTAATAATCATCTCACTTTATCTCTACTCTTTAGGACTCTCTTGGACCCATATTTATCATCAAGTTTTCCTAGTTTCCTCTTGTGACCTCACTTGGGTCTCTTTTTCTTATAGTCCTTTTCCTAGGACCTATAGGGCAAAATCTTGGATCACTATCTTCATTTATTTGATAATCCTCAAGAGGCTATACTTGTACTTGCTTCAACTTTGCAATAAATCTTCACAATATTTACACATTCTTCATATAACATAGACATAATTAAATACAAATTATCAAATAAAATATACCTTTTATTTTTTTTTCATGCCTACTATCTTTCTTTCTCCCAGTTGTATCTTGTTAAACTAATACCACTTGATGTAACCCTTCTCTTTTTCATCCACATAGGATTTGAATAGGAAAAATAAATATATTATTTATAATGGATTTAATTCCACAAAATGGATTAATTTGACCATACATACTTTCTCAATTATGTGTATATTTCAAATAATTACTAGAACCTTAGATTGATCATCCATTCTTTATTTACTTAGCACTCTTGATTGTGTAATGTGAAATGGCCCTCATTGGTTATGTGATAAGGTATTATTTATTTATTGTATTTAAAATATGTTTAAAATATTCAATCATGAAAAATTAATACTCTTACCAAGATTCCAAAAAAATCTAGAGTACTCACTTAGCACCTTTTTCAAGATCTTGGATGTCTTTGCCTTGTAGTCTCAATCATACACAACCTTAAAGAAAAAAGATTTTTTCAATATTGTCCAACCATTTCAAAAATATAATGACCCTTAAATTTATATAACTTTGCATACATGCTTAATATACTTTCATACTTATCATATAATTAATCTTTAGTATCTATCATATAATTAATCTTTAATGATACTAAACCATCATAAAGTCCAATTGTAACCACATAGTACTTTATACACCTATAACTAACATAATTTTTTTTTCTCAAGTATTACAAGACACTATGATTCATCATAATTATTCCATACATTCAAATATAATGTATATTATATTCAATACACAAACCACACAACTTTTATTTGATTTCATAAAGACACTTATAGACCTAATTCATTGTCTTACTCTTTTCCATCATAGACTATCTATTTATTTCTTTCATGTTTATTCATATTTTATCTTTAAGCCTCATCTTGGATTGTCTACTCTACTGACTCCTATCTCCATTTTACTCTCCTACATGCTTATATACACTCCATTTCACTAGCTTTGACATGGTAACTCTCTTCCTATCCTAACTCCACATATGAGTGGTGGTTTAAACCATCACATAACTTTATTGTTCTTGATTTACATGGAATATTACGACTTAAACTTAGGAAATTACCTTTACCACCACTTATACCTTATATAGTCCAAAAAAACATGAAAACATCATTAAATTTGACCAAACACCCCTAGAACCACTCCAAAGCCTAAACATAATTTCAAATGTTCAAATTCCCTTTTTGGTGAGAAAAACTTTATAAACCAAAATACATTACAAACACTTTCATCACATAAATAAAAATCCTAAAGACTCAATTAGAACTCACCCAGCTTCTAAAACCAAAAATCATCATGAATCATATCCTACCCATGAAATTTCTTGATGCTCCTACATCATACTCCCTATGTGGGAGAAATTTGAACTCTAGTTCAAAGATAACTTGTCCTTATTATTTCTTATTTTGCAATTGATATTATAATATTTTGATCTTCTCACTCTGGTCTTCATTTAATTTATGTTTCCTCTCTATAGTTATTTTTGTATCTCTATTTTTTTCCTTTGTCTAGTTTTCTTGCCAACTCATCTTTTAGATCAAGATAGTATAAGAACCTTTGCAAATACTTATCTATTTCATTATATAAATCCTATTGTTGATGCTTGGATTTTAACCCTTAAAGAGATGCTCATCTATCTTCATCCAAGTGGAAAAATAAAATCATCTCTCTTGTTGTGGGTGATAATTTCATTAAGATGAATCTCTAAATTAAGAGATAGCTCCCCTTGATTCACCTTTAAAGATATCTCTAATATATCAACTTTATATGAAAAGGGTTAATAAAAAATAGCTAAGGAAATAAAATGGTGATGCACCAGTATGTATTATCATCCCATTTGACTAAAAGTCTACTAGTTAAAGGTAAAAAAGGATGTTTCACAAAAACTCACAATAAAAAGACATTGCTACATCAATATTTCACAAGTTATATTTATGAAGGTATCTGACACTTAAGTGGGTGATGAATTATTCCAAAAAGGGAATAAAAATATACCACTTATAAGACTCTTATACACCTAATAAATAATACTAATATAGACCTACAACAACATCCCTTTTCCACATTGGTAAGTGACCATGGATTGACATGCTATAAAAGTAAGTTTTCACTAGTCATTATCAACAAGATTCAAACCTATACTCAATAGTACAATATGTGAATAGATAAATCACTTGTATATTTCTTCAAGAGTTTTGCAAGTACAAATATAGCTACATTTTTTCCAATAACCATTGGAGACTCCTAAAATGAGCCAAGAGAATGCATATATATATGTATATATGTGTGTATACACACACACACAGATATATATATATATATATATATATATATATATATATATATATATATATATATATATATATATATATATATATATATAGCCTTTGAGATAGAGGTCGAGCCAAGGGAGTTTAAGGGTCACTTGGATATGTGTCACCCTAGAAAATAAATAGTTGCATTAAATTACATCAATAGAATCAAGATATTTTAAAATAGATTTGGTTACAGATGAGTCCATCTATTAGAATTTTGTTTTGATGTTAGCTTCTCTTTATTTGCTCATCAAGTTATGTAATGGTGAAATAACTTAAATCATCAACCTACCTATTTATGCCTACTATACACTATATGCTCAAGATATTTTCAATTTATCACCTTTATCTTTTCCTTTTAGTTTCAATCGAGCCTTTCTTTTAAACTCTAATGGCTAGTTTATGTAGTTTAAAATTGATGTTCTGTAGGCTGTCACCCCTTTGGACATTTTCTTTGGACTTTTATTTCTTCAAACTTCTTATCTCAACACTTTCCTACAAGAATTTGTTTAGGTCTTTTGTCTCTTTTATTATTTTCCTTTAGCTTGGTCTTTCATGCCTTAAATAATTTCCATAGATAAAATGTCCAAAGGAATTAGTCCTTAGCACATTTTCATGTTTTTTCAAAACAATTCTTTGGACAATTTCTCTGAAAGAATTGCTTCAAGATTTTTGTTTGGCCTTTTTTTGGTTTCTTGGAATGACCCTTCAAGAAAGTGAAAGAGACCCTTTTTGAAAGGAAACATACCCTTCAACTTCTTGTAAGTGACCCTTCAAAATAATTGAGAGTGTCCTTCAACTATTTGGATTAAACTTTTGAAAGGGAAAGATACCCTTTGAATTTTTTGAAATGGTCCACCATCTTGAAAATGTCCTTTAGAAAAGTTGTCACATACCCTTTGAAAAATTTATTCTAAACAAAATGTCTGAAATAATTCTTTCCTTTGGATTTTTTAAAAATGTCCCTTCAGAAAGGAAAGTGTCCTTAAGAATAAATGTAAGTGTCCACTCTCCAAAGAAAATTCCCTTTGGGAAAGTTAGAAATGTACCTTTTAGAAAAATGAAATTAAGCTTTGGGAAAGTGAAGTGGACCATTTCTTACAAGAAAGATACTCTTCAGGAAATTTAAAAGTGTCAAAGTGTCCTTTAAAAATAATTTTTCCTTTATCTTGAAGAGAATACTTCAAACAATTTGCAACATACCCTTCAGAAAAATTGTCTCAGATAATTTTCCTAAAGGAATTCCATCGAATGAAAGCCCAAAAGAAATACACTTAAGGGAAAAATCCTCAAATAAAAAGTTTGAAATAATTTGACAAAGGTTTAGAATAAAAACTTAAAATAATTCATTACAAAGGACTTATCCAAAAGACTAAAGAACAAATCTTTCAAAAGGAAAACACTTGGTTTTTTTATATGTAAAAGACTTTAGCTTTGTATAAGAACACCTCTTCCAAATGAAACCTACATACTATACTTGGACAAAGGTATAGACTCAGACATTTTTCTACACAAATGAGTGCCCAATTTTGGCCTAAAAGGCTAAAATTTTGTCAACAAATTGGTGACTCGTAAGGGTAGTATGCTTTTTATACTAACCAAACTAGTAGCCTTATTCAACCGAGGACCAATGGAGTCAATGGATTATTAAAGATGACTAACAAGGGTTATACTAAAATAAAACATAAGGAAACACACCACAAAAAAAAAAAAAAAAAAAGACAAATAAAAGATAACACAAAACAAGAATAAGACAAACTCACACATGTGCATAAGCACTTAAGGAACACAAGGAAAATAGGAAACTATGCACAAAATAAAAAAGAACTTTAGTAACAATGCTTTAGATATATCCCATTAACTAGGATATGCATCTCCTCTCCATCCAACCTTGAGATTTGGAAAGCATTATGTTGTTTTCACTGTGTGATCACATATGGGCCACTCCATAGAGCATCAAACATTGTGTGTTTTCCAAGTTTGGCCCTATCTTCATCCCATTTTAGGATAATGTCTCCTCTAAAATTAATTGGCATGGATTTCTTGTCAAAATACTTCTTTGTTTGCTCTTGGTGAGTTGTCATGGTTTACATATCTTGATCTCTTGTCTCCTCAAGCTCCATCAACTCACATAACCTAACTTCCATGATTTCATTTTACATTAATTAATAGATAATATTTGAGGTCTAAAGTTGATAACTCAAGTGAGATAGGATGTCTAGTTTCCATTCTATAGACAAGTGTGCATGGTGTGTTCCAAATTTCTCTCTTTTGGGTGATTCTATCAGCCTAAAGGGTTGTCTTCAACTTAGTGTGCCAAGTAATTTTATTTTCCTCCATTGTCCTCTTAATAATCCTGATCAAGTTTTTTTTTTTGGACTCAGGTAGTCTATTTTCCTTAGGATATTAGTTGGAAGAGGTGCTAAGATAGAAATCATGCTTCAAATCCTATTCACTTGTCCTTATTCCTAAAAAGGCTAGTACATTATCTAAAATGACTATTGAAGGAGCTCTAAATCTAGTTACTATACCTTCATAGAAGTCCAATCATAACTTTTCATTTACCTCCTTAAGAGAAACAACTTTCACCCATCTTTTAAAATAATAAATGGCTATCAACAACCACTTGTGACCAACACTAGGAGGAGGATTGATCATACCTATGAAATCCAAACCCCATTGCATAAAGGGTTGCTCAACCTAGATTGGATGAAGAGGCAAGGTAGATAGCTTTTGTTTGCCAAAATAAAGAACACACTTTTGGTATTTCCTTACCCAAGTATGGGTATCCTTAAACAAGCTAGGCCAAAAGTAACCAACTCTCATGACCTTAGCAACTATAGTTCTTGGATAAAAATGGACACTAGTTTACCCATCATGGAACTCATGCAATAATTTATCAATATAATCTAAATTGATGCTCCTTAAAAACATACCTAAAAAGTCCTTTCTAAAAATCAATCCATCAACAAGTACATAAGGAATGGATTGTAGCCTAAAATACCTTCTTCTAGTTCTATCAAGACATCATAGACACTCATTAGTTTGAAGGAAATGAATCATGTCTTGTGTCCATTTCCTCATAGATAAAGGTATAGCTACTATAGGATGATCATGGAGTGCCAAAACAAACTCCCTTTTCTCTTTCAAATATGAATCAAGTCCTCACATAGTCCTTTTCCTTTCACTAACTTAGTTATTTTTATGTCCAAATCATATTCCATCACTTTGGTGATCCAACCTACCCTTTTCTCATTAAAATATTTACTCTACATAAAGTCTTTTATAATAGGATGAGGCACAAAAGTGTGAATCTTGCTTCTAGACAACATATTCCCGAACTTCTTTAATCTTCTTATGACTGAAATTGCTTGTTTCTCAACATATGTGTATCTTATCTCATAGCCTTCCAAACCTTGATTGAAAAAGGGAATAGGTTATTCCAAAATTTTATCATTATCTTGACTAAGCATGGAAGAGATTACCTTTTCATTTCCAAAAGTATACAAGTTGAATTCCATAGAGATGTTAGGACTTGCAAGAGTAGGGGCCTGGACAATGGCTTTCTTAATCTCTTCAAAACTTTATTTTCTCCTTCCTATCCAAGTAAATATCTTATCCTTCCTTACCATAGATCTCAAGGGCTTGACCATGCTATTAAAATCAATAATGAATGTCCTAATTAAATTTACCTTACCAAAGAAGCTTTGTATACCCTTCTTATGTTTAGGTAAAGATAATGCCAAGTTGGCACATACCCTTTTCGGATCAATGGATAGACCTTTCTTAGAGACATTATGGCCTAAGAGTTTTCCTTCATGAACAAAACACACACACTTATTTAGAGTCAGAGAGATCCAAAAATCTCTACACCTCTCAAAAATATGCCTTATGTGCTTCAAATGATCATTTACATCTTTGGATGGAAATGTCACATCATCAAGATATACCAATACAATGTCATTAATTAGTCCTTGGAAAGCCATATCCATTACATGTTAGAAAGTAGCTCCATCATTTGAAAATCCAAATTAAATATTCCTATAGGAATATTTTCCCCATTGTGGTGGTGAAGGCCATCTTATATTGGTCACTTTCTTTCACCAAATTTTGATTATACTCAGAATAACCATCTAAGAGAGAAAACCTCTCACTACCTACCACCACTTACATAATTTTCTCCATAGAATGGAGTGAGTAATGATCCTTCAAATATACTCTATTCAGGTCCCTAAAGTATACACACAACCTGATCTCTCCATTTTTCTTCCTAACAAGGACTAAATTGGCCAACCAAGAAGAATGCTTGATAGGAAAAATGATTCTGGATTCAATAAACTTAGTGAGATCTTTCTTCATGAGTGGTTCAATCTTGGGATTTATTGGAATTTTTTTTAATGGGTTTTTAATTTTTATCTAACTCTATGGTATGTTGAGCCAAGATTGGATCAAAACCATTCAAATCACTATACTCCCATGCAAAAATATCACTAAATTCCTTGCATAATTCAATGAAAAAATGCCTCTCTTGACTATTGCATACCTTCCCAAGTTCAAGTAGCTTATCTTTAAATATTTATACCCTTTCATAGTTATCTTTCTTGGTTGACATGCTTACCTTCTCCTTTTTGAGCTGGTCATCTTCATTGAATATGCTTTCAAGAGTCACTAGGATTTAGGAAGCTTGTTGGACTTCAATTAGAAAATCTACCCTCCATATTATTACTATAGTTTAGACTGATTCTTAGAAGAAAATTTATCCTCTTCTCATATAAAAATTTCTATTTTTTGGTCACTATGAAATACCTACCAATTGGTGACATTATCTAGTATGGATGGTCTCACAATCACCTTTAGATGGGGCTGGTTTTTATCTTCTCTTATACCTTTTGGATCATCAAATTAAGCACCAATAGATTCCAATATATCAGCATGATTATTATCTTCTGTTAGAATAGAGGTGATATTAAAATCCATGAATACTGCTATAAGGTCCAAAATTCTATGCTTATAGGACTTGAGCAAGGAGTTATTGGTTAAATGTTGCCCTCTAACTTGATTGACAATGAGCTCACTATCACCAAACACTTGCAATTCTTTGACACCTATTTTTTTTACCCAATCAAGGCCATAAATGAAGGCCTCATATTTTTCTACATTAAAATAATAAGAGAATGGAAATCTAAAGGTTGAAAAATACCTTTCCTTTGAAGGTGAAACCAACATTGCTCCACCACCAGCCCTAATCTTACTTCTAGACCCATCAAAGAAAATCCACCACAAGCCATTCACATCTACATTTGAATTCATCAAATTGGGCATGAAATAATCTTTCTCATGCATATAATATACTCTAAGACTAGATTATTCAATAAATTTATAAGCATCATGTTCATAGTTGTCATCTCCCTACTTATCTAGGTATAAATTAGAAACTCATTCAAGGGAAGATGATGGGGATTAGTCAATGTGAAACTCTTCTTCATCAATGATAACATAGTTAACATTTGATACCTTATGTGAGTATGGTTTGAAGTGATCTCTATGGATAGTTTCTGACTCAATCTTTACTTTAGTTCCATATTTTGTTCTAAACACCATGTAAGACCAATTAGCTACCAAGTATCCACCTATCTTGGATGTAAAATATCTTGACAAGTAAAGAGAAAAATAGGGAGGTAAATCTACTACCACCACATCATTAGGAATTTAAAAGGTAGGAAAATCATGAAGGATCAATTTAAAACCTTTCAAAACCCCCAAATTCTTGGTTGGTAATCCATCCAATTAGAAAACTCCTTTAGTCATTGGCTCGTATTTGATGCCTAGCTTATCTACTATGCATTTGGGCATAATTGATGTGATTGCTCCACTATCTATGATGAAATTATGAACCAAGAAATCAAAAATAATTGAAGATAGGTAGAAAGGATGAGTCTTCTCATCTTTCTTCACCTGACCATCTATAGATTGAGTTTCATTGACCAAAACCACATTGTCACTTCTAGATGGGCTATCTCATGTACCTAGTCCATATAATAATTTTTGGAGTATGTATTTCTACCATGATAATGATAAATAATCCCATAATTAAATTTCCATATCAATATTATTAATTTTTTCACAGCATTAATGGAAGGATTAGTTACTTTGGGGTTCTCTTTATGAACATGTGCACCTTGTGATGTAGCTTGTAGAGGTAGGGTTGTAGCAGTTGTCCTAAATTTTGAAATCCTCTAATTTTATTGTGATTTAGGAGATTAATTAGGCCCTCCCCCCATATTATCTAATTTAGGAGCCAAAATAGGTCCTTTATTGGTTCCTTGAACTTCTTCAATGACCCTTTTCTTTGATCTAGTGTTAACAGCCACACTAGCATTTTGATTACTTATATTCCCCACATAATTAATGGCATAAAACTCACCCTCAAAATGATTCATGAAAGTGGAATAAAATTAGTCATATCTACTCTCCATCTCAAATTTATTTCTCATGTCAAATTTTTTAAATTGAGATGTTTGATCACCTTGTGTAGTCATGCCTTGATTTTACATCTCATTGGTATAAACAACATGTTCTTGACCTTGCTCAAAAGAAGGGTAGTTTGTTGTTCCTATAACAAATTGTTTTGATTGGGAATGAGGGATTTAGAGGATTAGGGAGAATTATGATTATAAATTTTATAAGGCTTGACATGGGTGATTTGGCCTTGTCCCTGATTATTGCCCTAAAAAGGAGGTCTATTTGTTTGTACAAACTAGTTGTAGGACTGATAAGGCCTATAGCTCTAGGCTTGTTACATTTTTAGAGAAAAAAATAATTAGTAACACTTTGAAGTAGGATTTTTGAATTCATGAATTTCATTTTTAGGGGTAATGATAGATTTTTCTTGACTAGGCAAAGGAGCTAAAGTAGGCAACGCACTTTGACTAAGAGAATGCAAATCAGGGAAAAGTGGCATTAGAGGTTTAGGAACTATCTTTCCCACTTGTATAAGAAAATTATCATCATTTATAACTATTTAATATGAAATAAGCAATGTTTTTCCACCCATATATTGAATCATCATGGGAATGTCACTATTTAGTGTTTTCAAGTAGTACAAAAATGCATATTCTAGGATAGGTCTCACAAGGGTTGGAATTATATCCCATGTCTTTTGGAACTTAGTATTAAAATATTACATTAATTTATGAGGTTCCATCTTGATCTTGGTAAATTTCTTAGCAAGATACAAGTGATCATTTTTTCCCCTAAACCTATTAGTCAATATATCCCCCAACTCATCCCATGAGCAAATAGAATTTACAGGTAGGGTCCCACACCAGTCCAAGACTTTTCCATTAAAATAGAATTCCAACATCCCAATAGCTACATTTTATTGGATAATATTATGGATATTATAAAAAAATTCTATATTCTTGATATGTTTAATGGTAGTAATTGGACCATCTCCACTAAAAGATGGAACACTTTTGAGGGTAGCTCTTGGAATCTAATCATATTAGGCAAGATGCAAGGGAGATACCTCAATGAAAGGTATAAAAGGTTATATTATAAACATTTTGGAATGATTAATATGGGTGTTATAGATGGAATGCAATACAAACTTGGAAGATTTGAACAAAAAACCTCTTTTTTAAGGATGAGTGTTGACAAACCTGAATCTTTTGGTGGAATATGAAGGTAATTCCACAAAATTGAAGGGTACACCTTTAGCATTAGACCTAGTGGTCACTTTTGGCATGGAAAATATGATTGATCATCAAATAAATACTTGGATTATTTAATGGATTTTCTAGGTACTGAATATATGTGTTTCTTTCTCTTCAACAATGCCAAGACCATCACCAATCTTGAACAATATTATAGGACTTAGAGGTCCCATTGGGCATGCTAAAAACTATTGACTCTTAGATTTCTAGCTTTGAATATATTATCATTTCTCTTCATCTAAGTGTAAAAATGGAATCATCTCTCTTGATTTGGCTAAAAATTTCATTGAGATGGATCTCTAGATTAAGGGGTAGCTCCCCTTGATGCACCTTTAAAGCTCTCTCTAATCTATCAACTGCATATGAAAAGGGTTAAGAAAAAATATCTAAAGAAAAAAAATGGTGATGCACAAATATGTATTATCCTCAAATTTTACTAAAAATCCACTACTTAAAGGTAAACAAGGATGTTTCACATAAATTCACAACAAAAAGACATTATTACATCAATATTTCATAAGTTAGATTCATGAAGGTATTTGGCACTGAGGAAGGTGATAAATGTTTCCATAAAGGAATAAACATATACCACTTATAAGACTCTTATACACTTAATAAATAATACTAATAGAAACATACAACAACATCCCTTTTGCACATTGGTAAGTGACCATGGATTGACATGCTAGAAAAGTAATTTTTCACTAGTCATTATCAACAAGATTCAAACTTATACTCAATAGTACAATGTGTGAATTCCAAAATCACTCATATGTTTCTTCAATAGTTTTGCAAGTACAAATCTTGCTAGAGTTTTTCCAATAATCAGTGGAGGATCCTAAAATGAGCTAAGAGAATGCATATATATATCCTTTGAGAGAGAGATCGAGCTAAGGGAGTTCAAGGGTCACTTGCACCTGTGTCACCCCAAGAAAATAAATAGTTACAACACATTATGTAAGATGTTTTTCCCATAGTTACATAAATGGAATCAAGATAGTTAAAACTACATTTTACTATAGATGAGTCCATATCTTGGTATTTTATTTTGATGTTATATTCTCTTTATTAGCTTGTCAAGCTATGTAACATTGTAACAACTTGAACCATAAACCTACCTATTTATGCCTAGTGTACACTAGTTGCTCAGGATATTTGCCATTTGTCACCATTGTCTTTACCTTCTAGTTTTAATTGAGCCTTTATTTTAAACTCCAATGGATAGTTTCTATAGTTTAAAATTGACATTTTGTGGGTCATGACTCATTTGGACATTTTCTTCAAACTTTTATTTCTTCAGAATTCTTGTCTTAGCACTTTCAAAAAAAAAATTATTCAGGTCTTCTGTCTCTTTTATTATTTTCCTTTAGCTTGGTCTTTTATGCCTTAAAAAATTTCCATGGACAAAATATCTGAAGGAATTAGTCCTTGACACCTTTTCAATTTTTTCTGAAAGAATTCTTTGGATAATTTCTTTGAAATAATTCCTTCAAGATTTTTGTTTTGCCCTTTTTGGTTCTTTGGAATGACCCTTTGGGAAAGTGAAAGAGACCCTTTTTAAAAGGAAACATACCCTTTGGCTTCTTATAAGTAACCCTTTGAAAGAATTTAAACTGTCCTTCAATTATTTGAAATTATCTTCCAAAAGGGAAAGGTACCCTTCAAATTTTCTAAAATGGTCCACCTTCCTAAAAACGTCCTTCAAAAAAATTGTCACCTACACTTTAGAAAATTTGTTTTAGACAAAATGTCCAAAATAATTCTTTCCTTTAATTTTTTTTGAAATATCCTTTCAAAAATTCAAGTGTCCTTTAGAAGAAATGTAAGGGTACACTCTCCAAAGAAAATGCCCTTCATTAAAGTTACAAATGTATTCTTAAAAAAAATGAAAGTACCCTTCAATAAAGTGAAGTGGACCATTTATTGTGAGAAAGATACCCTTTGGGAAAGTTGAAAGTGCCCTTAAAAAAATGTGTCATTTAGCTTGAAAAGAATCCTTCAAAAAATTTGTAAAATACCCTTTGGAAAAGTAGTCTTGGAAAATGTTTCCAAAGGAATTTTGCTAAATGAAAGCCCAAAATAAATACACTTAAGAGAAAAAAGCCTTGGATAAAAGTTCTAAAAGAATTTGGCAAAGGCTTAGAACAAAAACTTGAAAGAATTCATTGTAAATGGCTTACCCAAAAGACTAAAGAACAAATATTTCAAAAGGAAAACACTTCGGGTTTTTATATGCAAAAGACTTTAGCTTTGTATAGAAACACCTCTTCTGAATGAAACCTGGATACTAGACTTAGACAAAGGTATAGACTCAGACATTTTTTCTATAAAAAGTGGTGCTTAATTTGGCCTAAAATGGTAAAATTTGGTCAACACCTATATCTTTAATTTACTTTATTTATAAATATGTTTCCTACATGTTTCCTATTGATTATGGTTCATGGATCCTTCATTTATCTCTAATCATTTCTTTCTCATGCTCTCTAATCTAATATTTTTTATTGACCACTTTCTCTCCTTTATCTTCACTTTCTAATAGCTTCATGATTATCATATATTTAACTACACCTTTTTACACTTTTCCATCACTAGATATTGAATTCTGAATGTGAGTTTTCACATTAACTCTTTTCTCACCTTGAGATTCCATAGTCTTTCTTGTATTAGATTCATATTGATTCAACACCTTTTTGAAACTTGTTCTGCTATTTTATCTATGTTTATACCTAACAAGCTTAGCAACAACATAATCAATCAATAATTCACCTTCTCACCTTATTTTTATTTAAAGTGCTTATCTTCACATGGACCTTATTGTTTATTCATTTCACTAGTTCTTTGGATAGTATTTATTTCTCCTTTAGTCTCAAATCTATAGCCTTCACATGATACCCTTTCATCCTTATTTTCTTGATTATCTAGACATGCTTGTTCTTGTGACATAAACACTAGATTTTAACACTCTTCCTTCTCATTTAAATTTACATCACCATGATTCTAATTTTAACATCATTTTTCATCATTATTCCTCTATTTCACATGAATTAGTACTTGTCCATACTTGCTCTTTCACATTGTAACATAACTTATTTCCTGATCCATCTTGTAATGCTACCTCTTGAATCTTGATGACAACTTATTCATTCTCTTGTCTTTAATGTGAGATATCCAATATTTAAACTTCATTTTCTTCCATCATGTATTTCAAGAATATCTATTTATGCCTCAATGGGTTATCTTGATGGAATGACTCATTCATTTTCATGGCATGTTCTTGTATGCCAACTAGTTTTTTGTCCTTATCATCATCTTGTTTGGTTTAATTTTATTCAATACTCACCTTATATATTCATTCAACTACTATCACATTCTTGGGATCATTATCACTTACATCTCTTTTATATGTATCTTCATTATTTATTATACATTTGGTTACCCACATTTGTGTCTTCATTTACATGTCTAATATTTTGAGTATTTTTGGCATTTTTTGCCCATGTTCTATATTTATATCCTTATCATAATCAAATCCTTTCTTGGGATTTATAGACTTAAACTCATCAAATAAATTTTACATCCATTTGGGTGTTATATACTCATGATCTATTGTTAGGTTTGATATCTCCAACTTGTTCTTTCTTTCATTGTCCTATATTTCTACATTCATCTTCTTAATAACACCAAGTATCTTAGTCTTTGAAAACCCACTTATCCTCCTAGTAATCTACTATTTAGATGTACTCTATTTTATTTATTGGTTTCTTAAAAATTATTATTTGTATTCATAATTTAAATCCAAATTTAAACTTATGTTTACCTTTTCTATTCCTTGCCACATTTCAATATTTTTCATAATTTCTTTTTGATGTACTTCCTTTCCTTCTTCAGTAAAATCCTCCCAGGCAACTTGAAACTCTAATGCATCTTCCTTATCTTCACTTTTTGGTTTAATTACTTTGCCACAATATAATTAATGATCTATTTCAATCCCTCTCATTCTACAAGGTTTCATGATTAAGATCTACATCAATTGGTATCAGAGCAATATGATACAATTGGGAAAGAAGAAAGATAACCTTCAATTAAACATGAAAAGGTATATGTTTTGATTTTATATATCATTTATGTTTATGTTATGTAAATAAAGTTTTAATAAGATTTATTTTAATATGAAAGAAGGTATAGGTATGAACCATTTAGGTCAAAAGAGAGAATAAGTTAGGAATAAAATAAGCTATATCCCTAAGTCCAAGGTGAAGGACATGATACTACTCAAGAAGAGCCTAGAGAAGGTAGTAAGGAAATAGCATAGAATATAAAGAACAAAGATAGACACCCTAAATCCATTAAGGATTTAAAAAGTTAAAGGAATATGTAAGAATATGAAGTATAAGATTAAAAACATATTTCAACTTCTATCTTCTTAAAACTATTCCTAAACACTCTCACTCTCATTAACACCTATACTCTAGTGATGCTCCTACATTATACTCCATGGGTGGAGAAATTTGGACTCCTATTAAAATGCACCTTCATTCTTTCTTCTCATTTCTTCCTAGTATTCTGATTCATGCCTCTAGGGTCCTCAAATTCTATGGTTATGATAAATAAAAAATAAATGATGGAAAAGGATAAAATAAAAAAAGTTTTCTCAATCATCAATTAGTTATTCTGGTATGAGGAAGGTGAAATAACTCACATTCAATTAAAATTGCTTAAAAAAAAAACTAACTAAAAAATATAGAAGGTGAAATATGTTTTTTAATATTTTCATTAATCTTCTCATTCACCATCTTTAAGTCTTAATTTCTTTACGGTTTTTATCTTAATTCTTGAGCTTCTATGCTCTTTCCTTACTGTCTTCTATAGGCTCTTCTTGCCTAGTCTCAAGTCCTTCACCTTGAACATAGGGATATATATTATTATTTTCTTAAATTATTCTCTCTTTTGAATTCAATGGTTGATACCTACACATTTTTTCATCTTGTAATAAGTCTTCTTCAAACCTACTTTACATAACATAAACATAAATGGGAGATAAAATCAAAACATGTACCTTTTCTTCTTTGCTTCAAGGTTGTATTTATTCTTTTATAGCTATATCATGATGCTATAATAAAAATTTATGTAGAGATAAATCATCTTTAACTTATTTAAAGTATTTATTTCTTGTAATCACAACCCAACTCTGAATATCTTGGTCTTAGGTTTTTAACTTATTCTACAATATCCTCCAATGCATCCTATAATTCTAATGGATCTTTCTTTTCTTCACTTGTTTGTTGCATTTATTTTCCACCATATAATTAATGAGATATTTCAATCCATATAATTTTTTAAGGTTTCATGATTGAGCTCTGCATCAATTGGTATTAGATCAATAAAATCCAACTGGAAAAGAAGAAAAATAGCCTTTAAGCAAATAGGAAAAAGAACATTTTTATTTTTTTATCTCATTTATGTTTATGTTATGTAAATCATGTTTAAATAAGAGCTATTTCAAGATAAAATTAGTTAAATGTATGAACCATTGAGTTTACAAGAGAGAATAAGTTAGGAAGAGAATAATCTAGAGCCCTAAGTCCAAAGTGAAGGACTTGAGACTAGGCAAGAAGAGCCTAGAGAAGATAGTAATGAAAGAGCATATAAACTTAAGAAGAAATATAATAACACTAAATCCATTAAGTCTTGAATAATTTGAAGGAAGATATGAGAATCTCAATTACATTCTCATGGAGAGATTATAAAGGGAAAAAATCCTTATATAAAGGACTAAAAGAGAGAGAAATACCCAAGTGAGTTCCAAAAATAATAAGTACTTAAGTTGTTAGGTGAGATAGGTCCAATTGAGACCTAATAAGTAAATATAAAGTGAGATCAAGATGGAAAATTATATATAGGAGATAATAAATGAGTTGGGACAAAGCATAGAAATAATAGAGCTCATGGTAAATATCATGAAGGAAAAGAAAGCCAATGGTTTAGATGGGACATGAAAAATAAGGTTAAGTGACATATAATGCTACTTATTGAGAGGTAAAGAAGAGTAGAATTAAAAGTAAAAGAGGAGAACATGAAGACAAGTAACTAAGAGGCTTTAACAAAAGAGAGTTTCTAAGTGAGAAACCTAAAATAGACATGGTGAAGAGAGTTCTCATTATATGTAATGTAAAGAAAGATAAAACAAAGAAATAAATGCTATTATGATCACTTGAAGAAGAAAAGTATAGGAAGAAGAGAGTGTTTATAAATTAGGCACTTGCGAA
>JARHVA010005123.1:1207500-1309966 GCA_037957365.1 Torreya grandis | reverse complement strand
ATATGAACTGTACATATGGAGGTAAAAACAAGCTTTTTCTCACTATTTTATATATTTTCAAGCTACAAGATAAATTAGGAGATGAAAAAAAGTTTGTGTGGAATATTTACACTTAATATAACTCAAAATATTCGTTTAACTTCATTAATAAACCTCTAAGTTACCCAAATAGGTCCTTAATTTAAGCCAGGTCAAAATTGGCCTAAATACATAAGCGATGAGAGAGGGGGAGAAAATATATCAAGTAAAGTGATTTAAAGGTACCCATGATGATTAAAATTAAATGGAGGGTATTTAAATGTGTCATAAAATTCATAAAATTTATTTTCATGAATAATTTATTCTAATTTGGAGGCCAATTGTGTAGGGTGCATAGAACGATAGTTTTCAGGACAACAAAAGATGATGGCTCCTTTTTAGTTGATTCCATAAGATTAAACATGAAACCAATGAATGAATAGGGTATTTATTAGATACTACCATTCCATTACAATAATTTATACTTATTCTCATTAGCTACAATATTTTCAAATAGGCCCAATCTTGAAGGTAGTTTTTTTGTGCACAAGGAGTTTTGTGCCACTTTGCATAACTTTGATGACTTGTATAGATAGTTGTAATTATATACCTTTCATGGTTCATCACATTTCCTTCTCACCATTCACAATTAACTCATTAATATCATCTTTAAAAGTGTCCTTTTGACCCTTAGACTTCTCTCTCTCTCTCTCTCTCTCTCTCTCTCTCTCTCCTCTCTCTCTCTCTCTCTCTCTCTCTCTCTCTCTCTCTCTCTCCTCTCTCTCCTCCCTCTCTCACTCTCTCTCCTCTCTCTCTCCTCTCCTCTCTCTCTCTCTCTATAAGAGTTGGCCATTTTGGCATTGTATTTTATACTCCACCTGAGTATGGAAAATCCATAATCATTTTTACACCTTTTGATAAATAAAATTAATAATTTTTACCTCTTCCATGACTCTTACTTAGTGTGTTTACTTTAATGTGTGATATTTCATAAGCGAAGACTAAGGATTCCTTAGCATGTTGCTCATTTTCTTCACCTATTTGTATTTTATTCTTGCAGAGCATGTGATGTTTTTCAAGAGATGCCAAGGTTTAAATGATTTATTATTTTTATTATTTACCTCATATGCCTATTTCATATTCCTCCTAACTTTTTGCATTCATCTATAAAACAACAATGTAACATTGATACAAGAAAACATTGATTGGAGAGTGTATGTCTTAGTTGTCCTTTGATTTCAAGTGTGAGATACATATGGTTGGATGTCATAAACATATCTAGTGTATCACCTCCATAAGATTAATTTTATTTTAGTAATCCCTCACTCTTTTCACCCCTCAAAGTTAGTAGTAGTAGTAGTAGTTAAGTGGTGTATCAAGGAAGCTAACCCTATCTAGAGACTCACTTCATTTCCTTAGGCTACCCACAAGCCTAGAAGTGATTCCATTGTGACACTTAGATTAGGAAAGCCTTGGAATCTCCTAAAATGTTGAATATCCTAGTGACAATAGTAACCATTTTAATGTTTCAAGTTATTCATGTGTTCCTTAGACCTTTCCTTCTTGGAAATCTATCTAAGAGAGTTATCAAAGACAGAAGGAGATTATTTTAGAATAGCTTGTTGTTGGGGTATAAGACTCCATCCTTAATAAAATCTTATGAATTAATTCAAGGTTATAATCTATAACCAATTGGTGAAGTCATGGGGTAGGCAAAGTGAGGCAAATCTAGATTTAAGGACCCAAGTTAAAGAAGGATCTAAACCTATGCAAACCTATCTCATCCCTCCTCAATATTATTATTGTGTTCCTTATCTTCATGAATCCACTAACCACCTTAGAGAGAATATATTCCATGAGAATATTTATAATCAAATCAAATATTTCAAGATAAGGAAAGTCAAAATTAGAAGGTTAAAGGAGAATCTCTATCTTTCCCATCTTGGAACCAAGTCATGCAGTTAAGCAGATCCAAAGTTACTCAACCCCCATCCATACCTCCTCAAGAATCTAGATAATTACCATATTTTAAATACATTCAAATAATTATGAAAAAGGAGGAAGTGGTTAACATAGAATTCATACAAGAGACCATGCAACATCCACTCTTTTCCCCTCCAAATCCCAGACCTTTTCCTTTATGGAGATCCATTCAAGAAGAAAATAAATAGGAGGAGGTGAAGGTGACCTAAGAAGATAAAATCTAGGATAAAAATTAGGTACCTATGTTAACTTATTTTGACCTATCTAATCTTACTAATATATTTAAGGGTCTACTATGCCACCCTTTAAAAAACAGCCTCTCCTTTGTGAGCTAAATCAAGATGTAGTTAAGGAGATAGAAAATAATAACTTTAATGACAAAGAAGAGGAGATAATTATTAGGAAACCAATTGGAAAGAGAAATCATGTATCAATATTTCATAATGTCAAAGAATATAATCTTCAAGAGAAAGTTCAAGTTGGAGGTGAGATCCAATAGGGGGAAGTCTCAGATGTACATCGAGATGTCATTTCTCAAGAACCTCTTGATCACATATGAGTTGTCCAAGATCAAGAGTTTTATAAAAATCCTATGATAGTTGATATAGGTAAATTATAGGATCATATTTATTTATAAGGTATCCATGAGGATAACTCACACATCACCATTTCTAAGGCAGAGAGCCTCGTTGAAGAAGAAGAGCATTGGGAGTAGATGTACCATGATTTCATGGGTGAGGTTGATGAACTTAAAATGGAAGAATTTAATGATGGGATAGTACAAATAGATAAATCTTAATATGAGGATTCCATTAATGTTTTGGAGCTTCAAGAAGATAGTGTTACTCTAGGGATGCTCAAGAAAAATTAGAAAGCTAGTCTTGATGAGAGATTGGTACAAATGGAGGACATGGATGAGATTGAGATATCCCTTACTAAATATCTTTATCAAGTTGAGGATAAAATACTTGAGAAGGTGGATAAATAATTTCCCATGTAGGATAATGACCAATGTTTGGAAAAATATGTAGAGCTCCTTGGTGAGCTTGAGGAACTTGAATCAAAAGAGAAGCCTAGTCTTATTATGGACACTATGGAAACCAAGGAGGTATGCCTTGTTAAACCACCATTGAAGGTTGTAATTAAAGATCCATATGATAAAAATAAGACTATCTGGATACACATAGTTAACCTATTTGGATATGTTTGGTTCTCATTAAACATCATGTTAAAGAGGCTGATAGTTTCAATAAACAAGAAGCAAACATCAATACCAAGAGTTAAAGAGTTATATGCCTCATTTAATTCCTCATCACATGAGGCAATAAAAATATCAAAATTTCCTTTTGATCTAGGAGGAAAGATACACATAGTTTTATGATATATATATATATATATATTAGATTAATTTTGTTCAATTTCCTCTAAGTATAGTTTTTAACACTTTTGTGTGTTGTCCATATTTTGTTCAGTAGGTTAGTTTCATTTTAATAAATGCCTTGGGAACTCTGTCCTATTTTTTTCTCCTTTTTGTCTCTATATTTTATCTCAAAAGAGGTTAAATCAAGATTGGCATTTGATATGTTGGATTCAAATAAGATACTCTATGCCTAATAGACTGGACTAGGCACATGGTCTGTGTTCTTTTACATAGATAGGCATGCTACCCCTATGAGTCACCAAAGATGTTGGCCATTTTTTCCCCACATACCAAGCTTGTACCCATATGGATTATGTTGTTAATGGATAAATATATGGAAAAGATATAGAGACCCTTCGTAATGTCAAGAGTGCTTGGAATGAGTATGGAAGTGCATGGTTTTTCATCTAGTTCTTTATATATTCATATAAACATTTTAGGGCTAGTGGCATAAATTTTGAGTAGGTAGTTTTTAAATGCTATATCTCATAGGCATGGACACATTAAGGAAAATTGGTCACATGGGCTTGTTTATTTTATTCCTAAGAACATATATACCAAGTTTTATGTCATCCACCAAAGTACATAAAAAGATATGAAAAACCAAATTTGGCATCTCAAGAAAAATATATAAAGTTTCCATACTTATCCATTTTTGAAGAAGCACAATTAGAGACTAGTGAGCATATTGAAAAATCCATTTATCATACATGTGGTAGTTTCTAGATAGATTGATCATATGGATTTGTTCATCTTGGTCCCTAGTTTTAACGCACTAATTTTTAGATCATCCATTGAACCATAGTAGAAGTTATGCATGTTCAAATTCGGATCCTCATTCATATTTTTCTAAGTTTCCCATAGCTAATTAAACCAGACCATAATCAGACCATCACATAGGATCAAATAGACTAGCTAATTTGTGCATTTAATATCTTCATTTAGAAGGCTCCTAGAACTAGTGGATCAAATAGGTTTGTCCCTTTTAGTAATAATAACATCTCCTATAAATTTGATGCCTCCATGATTCTTTCACTTTATTTATAAACCTTCAAATTTAGACCACAATCATAAGACATTCACACTAACATCAAGATTTAGATAGAGTAAAGGAAATCCATTTGAGCTTAAATTTGATAATCTACAAGATGTTAATCATGGTTGTGCAAACATCATTTAATGGAAGTACCAACATCAATTTTAATATCATGAACTAGCCATTAGATTTTAAATAGTGGGTCCTAAAATATTAATGGTTGGCATTTGAGTGATCATTCATATCTAATAATGAGCAGAGGTCAAAGGGGTTAGCTAATCTCAAAATCAAATACATGTATGATAAGTGTCAATAGCATGTTCAATTCGTAAAAGATCGATGGATAGTGTTTGATCATGCAGATTGAAATAAATGGAGTGAGATTTGTCAATATGTTAATGATCTTAGTCATATTTTGACAACCAATTAGAACAAATATGAGCCTAATATTTTTGATGGAGGTTGAGAAGCTATTTTTGACCAATCGAAATGAGGTTTTTTAAGGTTATCCTGATGCCAGTGAAGTTCATTCAAATGCCATGGAGTGGTCAAAGTAATTAAATCATATATAATGAATATAAAAGACTACCATTGGAGCTTAATATGGGCCTCTAGTTTAACTTTTTATGGGTTTTAGAGTTCATTCTTGTGACTATGTTTACCATTTCTAAAGAAGGACCTAGGTATGGTGAGCTCTTAGCTCCTGCAAAGACTGATGAGTATTTTTAGACCTAATGGGAGTCCAAAAGAGGCTACAGTCTATAGGTCTACATTTTATGGACAAATATAGGAAAAGTAATGGTCTTAGATTGGTTTTTCATCTATAGATAAATGTATGACCCAAATATGAAAATTAGAGTAGGTATCTATTTAAATCAAAGGGTCCCATTTATCGACATGGATTTATAATCAAAAAAATTTGTACTCCACCACTCAAGGCATGGCATGATTTTTAGTATCAATATTCATGTATTTGATCCTCATGAGCATGTCAAGTGGACTTAGGTTCCCAAGGTAGTGATTCGGTAGTTATAGAAGTAGTTCAGGGCATTATTTCCATTTAAATAGATGTTGGCACTATGAATAAAAATACCTTGTATTTTAGTGGGATATCTTGGCCAATGAGAAGAGCTTGATGATCATTGAGATAATATGAGATCTGTTTATTGATCAAGGATTGAAACTAGAAAGGAATCAAATGTTGTCACCCTCACTCTAGATCTCAAATACTTTCCTCGACTCTCCAATGCATTATTCCCATCTCTCTTTCTCTCTTTCTACTATATGTAGAGGATTGTGATCTATAAAATGGATCCTCTCTATATTTTATCTACTCCCTCTCTTGGACATGACCAAACTCTACCAAAATGAAGCCTGTAACCTCTTGAGATGAATACAAGACTATTTTATATTTCATTGTTTTGGTATAGTATGTACATGTCAGATTTGTATATGTGGTAGATGTTTTTCCCTTTTCAAACTATGATCTCACCTAGTTACTATTTCATCTTATTATGCAAGTCATGTTTAGTATTCTACATATCTTGATTAAATCCTACATATGGATATTATGACTGGTTAGTGTCATAATTTAGACCTCTCCTTCAAATCCCTCATCTTAGATCATTTGGTGAACCTCTTAATGAAAAAATGATGTATGACAAATATTTTAGATCTTATATATGGTCATTTACTTATTTCATTAATGTTATAAGAGTTAAGCAAGGTGGATCAACCCATAATTTAGGTGCATCAAAACTATTAGCTTAGGTTTCCTTTTCATGTCTCTCTCTCTCCCCCTTGCTCATTAGTATTTTCTAGTATTGGGAATGAGATAAAATGATGAATTACAGGATCTAGCCTTGTTAAAAATCCTAGAGGTCTGACCCCATTATAGGATACCCATAGCTTGGGGTTAGTCCCATGTTGAGATAGATTTGGATGTAAGACCGAAACACTCTTGCCTCTAGTTAGGTTACAATCTATATATCTAATAGTCTTATCTATTGATAAACCTTAGTCATCACTTTTCTAAATTTCCTTCCTTGACCACTTTTAGATTTTATTTCTAGACCAAATCCATATTCAAAGACCTTCTCCCCTCCATCCTTCTATCCAAAACTAGGGGAAACATCTTAGCCTGATCCTAATCATGATCACCCTATCCAAATCCAAGCCCATCATGATCCTCAAACCCATCACCTAATCACTCATCTCATAATTTGATAATTCATTGGGACATTGCATGTATATACTCATGTGTGTTGTTTGTTTTGTTTATCTTTTTTGAATGTCTTTTATCATCTATATATCTTGTTTATCTTATGTTTTATTTGTATCATGTCTCTTTTTTTATATTGGTCAATGAATTAGGATGTTATGAGGACATAAAAATTTCCCTTGAGGATTTAGATTTCTCTACTTGCTTATGTACTTTATCACAATGTCCTCCTGGTCATGTCTATATCATGGGGGATACTACCAAATGACATATTTAATGGATTACTTAGACTATGATGAAATTTATGACATTTATTATGGATTGATTACATCCATCCTCATCATTCACCCAATCATATTCCTTCCCATCACTAATCCAATCCTCTTGAATCAACTAACAAACATCCTATCTTTTATCCTTATCATATTCATCTCATCATTCCATCACTAACAAGACTAATCATCCTCAATTATCATCACTTTATAATCACTCATCATCATAATCATCATCATAATCATCATCATCTTATATTAATTGTTATCTATCATTGAGTCTATCCTAAGGTCTTTTCAGACTATGTAGGTAGTACTTGGTCATTTTTTAGTGCTCAAGGATAGCTCAACCACTATCTCTCTCATCCATCCTCATCCCCCACATATTTTGGTCTCTTAAACACATCATTTATTTCTCTCTTATCCTCTTCATATTATTGATCAACTTTAGCTTTGAGCTTTACCCTTCATTATGCTTATCCCATCATCATCTTATCCTAGTTTAGATATATCCCTTGCATGCATCCTTTCTTGGGATACATCTAAAGATTATGGACTTTTAATCATATCATCATCTTATTATAGTTTATTCCCCCTTAGGATGTGTCAACAACCATGACACCCATCATCTCTACTCCCTATGCATGTCTTTGCCAAGGACATCTTCAATTTGTAGCTCATTGTTCTAGTTGACTTTAACATCTTCATTTTATATCTCACATATATCATCCCATCCCCTCATCTATCCATCACATTATGCCCCTCACTTATTATTTTTAGTGGCCATCCATCTCATTCTTACCCACATGTCTCCTTGATGGGGCATCATATCCACTATCATCATCTACTAACATTAATCCATGATATGGTTTTTCTTAGAAATACGATTACTCCTTCCACTTTTGTCCACTTTCAATTCTATTTAAAAGAGGGGGAAAATTTATTCACCTAAATTAACTCACCTCATTAACGTCACTAATATTCCTAATAATGAACATTAATTTTGATAATACTATTTATTTTAATTCATCCCATTCTAATATCCTCCTTTATCTCACTAATTTATCCCCTCTTCTTAGTCCATTTATCTAATATCCCCCTTCAATAATTATTCATTAACTATCCTTATGATATCCCATTCCTTCATTAATAATCCTAAATTCCTATTATCTTATTTTAATCCCACTTACCTATTATTTGCAAATTTTAAATTCTTATGACTCTACCTAACCACCTACTAGGCCTACTCCTAGGCTATCTTACACCCCTAATCCCTAATCCCTAATCCTCACTTAATACCCATATAAGACCCTTCTAAGCCTAATTAACTCTTAATAAGGTTTATAAAATCATATAAATATATAACCTTCTCCAAACTTCCCTCTCCTCAATAGAAGCCTCCAAGTTTAGAGGCTTCCAACGAATTTTAAATTCCTTGGATAATTTACAACCCTTGGATCTCCTTATCCAACTTCAAATTTAAACCCTTCATCTTCCCTCCACAATATATATAAACAAAGACACTCCTCCATTGGATCCATATTATGAATTATTAACTAATACATCCAAATAATCATTGAATTATCCTTCATCAACAATCTCTTTAATCTTGCCATCATAATGTCAAAAATTTGAGTTTAATATGCAATCATAAATCCATTTGCAAAATCCTAGAATGGAATTGTAAGGAGGTAAAAATGAAAGTGATAATGTTATTATTATTTTTATTTTTCATTTTTTATCCATTCTTATTGGTGTCATTAATTTTTATATTTAATTTACTAAGTTGGGTAATATTGGAAGAATCTAAAATTTGGTGCACAAAAGCGGTTCCAATTTTTGTAAAGGTTGGATGAATTGGTTTGGTGGAGGGTAGAAACCATATATTACTTTGAAAATTTGTAAAAAAAAGTGAATTTTAGGCTACAAATTCCATGGAAATAGGGGGAATCTATGTTTTATAGGATCTAGAGACCATCATGCACTTTGTACATTTATAAATGTACAAAGTGCATACCAAGTTCTAGATTCTATTGGCTTGGGTGCTTGGTGAGATACATATCCTACCATGAATTTTACATATTTTAAAACATGAAAATTACATTTTGAGTTTCATATTATTCCAATATTTGGGTTTGGGGTTATTTTTAGGATCTGAAGCTTGAGAAGTTACACAAGTGCAAATTGCATGTAGAGCCCCAAATTCTATAGTTCAAAAGGGAAATATGAGTTTTTATGGTTTTTGGGGATTTTATGAAAAATAAAGGGGCTTCCCTTAGGATATTATATGTAACAATATTTTTTGGACAAAAATATCAATAGTCCTAAACTAAAACATTGATCCATGAGTGATATTTATTAAGTGTACAAGACTAGTTTATCATATCTAAACTATATTCATCATATAGAGAGTGTTGTCTTTGAGATTTTGTAACAATCAACTTATATCACTTCTCCTTCTCCAATGTGGGTTTATGGATTTATTCTCTTTAACTCATGGTTTTAGTGGTTGTGTATCCTTTATGCATAATCATCCCATGTCATTATCCAAATGAGTTCAATAAATGGTATCTTGATTTGCATACTCTTAGGTATATTCATTCCTTGAATTTTCAATTTCAAGTAGTTTAGTGGTCTATATTATTTCATATTTTATATAATGAGTAGACTTCGATATATACATTTTTCTTGCAATTTTTTCATGAAGAAAGTGGGACATTTAGGTTATACCTATAAACATCAAGTATGGTTTTTTAGACATACAAAATTTCTTATTTTATCCTTTTAATCTATCATTTTCATTTCTTGACTAAAAAGAGCACATTTTTAGACATGTGTAGTTACTAAAATCTAGGATTTGAAACCTGGAAATGTCATTCATGACCTACACCTATCTTACATGAATTTTTTATCTCCAAATGGTTTACAATCACCATTACCACATACATACATGATAGTTATATCATAATTCATTATAAGTTTTCATCAGTCACCTACAAGAACATTTGGGCCTCTATTAAAGTAGTTAAATATCCTACTTAGACATTCAAAATCACCATAGTGGAATTTTTTATCCTAGATAGTACCATTAGGATTAAAAATTAACTTTGACATTATAACCCTAAAGCTAATGATACTCCCCTTTGCCTATCATGAATATTTTTAAAAATTAAACACTTCTTATAGGTTGGCCAATTCACTTAGCATGTTAATGGCATGAGAAGTTACCCCAATGGACTTATAAATATAAATCAAACCCACACTTACTATTTATTCACACTTACCTATAAAATCATCTATATAATACTACACATTGAGTAAATTTTCCCTATTATTCCCAAATTATAAATCAAACAATAGGATTATTTATTAGCCAAGTCTAAAACACATCAAACTAGGTCAAGTGCCAACATTTTTATGATCAAAGATAGATTTTTGGGTGCATTCATATACGAAAATATAATAATTACACATTCATAGTAAGGAGAATAACTACGTGTGTCTTGACTTCCCTCTTTAGAGTACTAGATACATAGAATTGGTAAATCATCAATGGGGGTGATTGGGATTAGCTTAGCCCAATTACACTTCCTCACTTTTTGTAGGGGTTAATCCTTCATAAGAGGACATAGGGTTTTAAAGATAAGGAAGCTAATTTATGGAGTTGTGCATGACCCTAAGTTCAAAATTCACTCAAACAAAGACTTATCAAATAAGTGCATTGTAATGTGTAGCCACAAAGAGACAAACCCTAGTCACTAATTTTGATGTTCTTTCCTAGGATTGATGTTATAGACTTTGTATGCACATATAGGTAGTTTTATATTTGTAAAAGTCATAGGCTTGTTTCTAATATCTCCCCACTATCATAACATAGTCATAACAAATTAGTCAAACACTAAGTATATTTGATCTCTTAGTAATTCCCATAAATAGTAAAGTGCATTATCATATTAGTCTCAAGAAATTACATTTATATTTATTCTTTATTTATATATATTATAATCTAAATTTGTTATATAATTATATCCTATTGTGATTAACATTAATCTTAAAATAGGGTATATAGATTGTTAAAACCATAAATTATTTAAGCATTTCTAAATCCTAGGTTTTCCTTAGGTTCTTGTCCTTCTTTATATAAATTTATGTTTTTTGTCTTAAATTCTTATGTTCAAATCTGATTTCTCATTTTCCCTCACATTGAAAATTACATATGGATTTAATGATTGAACATTGTTCCGATTGGTTAATTCATGTCATGATCATAATCATATCATATTATGTTAATTTTGTATGTGTTATTTGGATCATTTTTTTAATCTAATTTATTAAATATATATACAATCATAATACTTATATGAATATTGAACTATATTTATCCTCCCTTAACACACACACCCTTGAAAAAATTATTATGACAAATGAGAGCACACATACTCAAAGGGATGCTAACAAAAACCACCCTCATAAGAATATATTTTATGATGAAAATGAAAAACAATTTACCCAATTTATTGACCAAAATCCACAAATGCATGATGTTGTATTTGACCCAAGATTAATATAAGAATATATCTAAAGTTACTACATCTAGTGAATAATATTATCCTTTTTATGATATTAGTTAGACTACTAATGTAAATATTATTCCTACATATACACCTATAGGTGCACACATGATATATACCAAAGGTGTGGCAAAAACACAATGCCTCTCACATTTTTACATGCATATGCCTACAAAATATACTTATTATTATCTTTTGATGATTTTTTATAATACACCATTTACCTCACCTACCACATGTTCCATTGAGAAAAATATTGTACATATACAAGATAAGGTGTTGTGGTTAGAACAAGGTATATCTTGATCTATTAATTCATTGTATTTACATCCATTGATCCATAATATTTTATCTTTCGAGATAGAAATTGTACCTTAAATTTTATATTCACCTCTTATTACTATTTTAAGCAATAAAAACCTAAAATCTAAACACATCAATAAGAGAGAATAAAAGATATAATCAAATTGTCAAGAAGATTATTACCATCATTTTACCTCTTTATAACTCCTTTCCAAGATTTCCAAATGAATGATTGATGCCAAATTGATAAATGTTGGATTGCTTGTGTTTGCTTGATAATGGCTTCCAATGGATAATTGCTCTTGATATTGGTTCTTGATGGATGCAATAAGGATGGTTACGAGTGAAAGATAGCAAGATAGCTTCAAGATTTATCATTAGTTTTCATGGAAGGGGTGGATTAGTTATATAAGAAGTGGAGGGAGAAATCAATGGCTCAAATTTAATTTTGAGCCATTGAGATAAATGGATAAGATATTTCCAAGGAAATTAAAATTCCTTAGAAGTCTATAGAATGGAAAATTCTAGAGGAGAAGGGTATAAAATGGATGAGATTTCTAGAATCCTCCAATTGTATAAATCTCCTCTTAGGGTTTAAGAAACAGGAATATATAAAAATAAGGTGGTAGTTGGGTAGGTAAAATAAATTGTAATTTTAAATTAGCAAGTGGCTTAGGAAGTAGGTTAGTAGGTAAATGGGTTTTGTTAGTAGATTAATAAAGGGGATAAATTGGTTATGGGATGGAGTAAGGTTTGTAGGATATAGGAAATGTGATATGGGATATTAGTCAATTATCTAAGAAATGTAGTTATAGGTTAAATTAGTGAAATTAGTATAATTAGTGGGGTGAGCAGATTTTAGTGTATAAATTTTACCCCTATTTGACAGGGCATTGAAAATGGACAAGATGAGAAGAGTAGTGGTTTTTCAAACATGAGCCATAATCATGTAGAAATAATGTTAGACGGTTTTAGATATGAGTTATTAGGATATGATTCCCCATCAATAGAGCATACAATGATAACTAACCCAGATGGTCACTTGAATAGAAGTTCCAAGGGTGGGATAAGATGAGGATTAAAAAATGGGGTTGGGATGCCATAAGACATTGCTAAAGTTGAGATGCCCTAAGTGATGAGATAAGGGGATAAAATGGTGCAATTATGATGGGTTTTAGACAAATGACCAATGTCTAAAAAATGATTTGATTGATAAGATGAATTTTATTGAGATGAAATGGGTAGAAGCCTATGATAATTCTCATAGAAAGGACACATGCTAGGAAAGACTTAAAAATTGATAGTAGAGATAAGTGTTGTTAATAGAGAGCTAATTAATGTAAAACATGTAGCTTAAAATGATGTGTGATTATCAAATGAATAGTCCAATGATGGAATGGGGATGAGGATTTAATTATGGCTAAGCTATCCCTAGGTACAAAATTAGGACTAGGTGTTGCCTACATAATCTTAGGAGACCTCAAGCTGATGTAATTCTGATTTGGGAGTTAGCTGGATATTGGGGAAATGGAAAATCCATGCCCCATATGAGGTATGACTAATTGGGATGGTTGAGGGATGACTAATTGGGGTATTGGAATAATTTTATGGGATTTAGATGCAACAAGGTTGCTAGCAAAGGGATATTGGGGCTTGGGTGTTTTTTTGTGAATTTTCAATCTGATCTATAAACCATGGACCAGCTTCCTTGATCTTCCCATCATGTTGAGCAAGTGTAAGAGTTCCAGATAGTGGTGGAGGATGTACCTCTAATGAGTAAGAAACCCTATTCTTCATGTTGTTTTGAATTTTGCATTGATTTTATGTGGATTTCTAACATGAAATGATGTCATCTATGTCACCATTAATATACCATGATTGAGGTAAATGCCCTTATTTATGATACTATAGTCACAACCTCCAATTTTATAAGGGTGTGAGTAGTATTGTAATACCACAAGTATACAGATGCAATATTGCAATACCATAATTTAGTCTCATGATTTTGCAATATCATGAATTAGGGAGTAATAGTTTTATGTAACCATATGATTAGGAAAAATTATGGGTCATGAATGGTGGTATTTTCAAGGTCATAGGTAAGGGCATACCAATGAGTTGATGTTTTATCAAGGCTAAAAAAAGGGGTTAAGTGACGGGAGATAATTTAGGGGTTGGTTTAGCTAGATGTGGTTAAAAGGTTTGAGGATTAGTTAGGTAAACTAGGATAAGGAATATATAGAGTTAATTAGGGTGTTTTTATATTTAGTTAGTGGATGTTGAAGGTAGGTTAAGGGGTGATGAGGTTGGTTAAATGTGAGTGTGATTAGGAAGGGGGTTAATTACTTAGATATGATAGGATGGGGAATAGGATAAAGGGTTTAGGTTAGTTAGATGCCATTAGTTATATAAAATGGAATGGGGGATAGGATAAGGGTTTAAGGTAGTTATATGATGTCATAGGTGTGGGAAGTTAGGTTTAACTAGTTAGGTAAATTGAAATGGGGGGATGGGGTTAACTATGAATGGGAGGTTAGGATAAATGAGTGTTATAACATGAAGGTAGGATTAGGGATATGTTGGAATGGATTAGGGTGAGGTTTTTATTAAAATATTAGGATGGATTAGGGGGAAGAAGGATAGGGTTCAAAGCTGGATAACTAATTAGTTTAGGTGTGTGGTCATGTAAATTAGGGGTAGAGGTGTTTGATGAAGGGTTATGAGGGGACCTTGGTTTATATATCAGGGAGTTAATTTGTGATAAAATTAGTGATAGGTTGATGGTAATTAGTATAGGAGGACTTAGGTGGGTTATCTTTATGAATTTGATGACCTAAGGTATTACATGAGATGCACCTACTGATAGATATTGATTATGAGGTGATGGAGATGATAAGATTACATTATATCATGATGATGATGGTGGTGCACATTGACTAGGATTTTATCATAACATTTATGGAGTGATGGTATTTAGAGACTAGCACATTTCACTTTTTCATAGGCAAGATGATAGTGACTCTAGAGGATGTGTATCAGATTCTACACCTATCGATGCTAGGAGATAAGATCTATAGGGGGTGATATATACTAAGTGTTACTTTATAGAGACTAGTAAGAGGGATATATATGGGTATTAATGATAGGTGTGTATATAACAATAGATGTCTCAGATAAGGGAATATTAATCACCTGAATATTCTGGTCATGTCTCTTGTTATTGACATAATCTTTCTAGATAAGAGAAGGTAGTGGTTTCACCTGGCCCTGAGAGATGTCATAGTAGATATAGTTTAGGATCATAGAGATTTTACTTGGGGGTTGTGGTATTAGCTCATCTATATCAAGATCTCCACTTAGGATCCTAAAAGGGAGAAGTTATCCTAGGGCCATTATTGTTACTATAGATTTGTATTTGGTAGCACATTGTGATCTAGTGATCATTTGGGACTTGGGAATCTAAGGAGGCACATCAACCTATAGAGTTTGGGTGGTACATTTTACTGGGAGTGTAAATGGGCCATGCTAGGGAGATGAAACTATATCAAGAGGCATTTTATAGATTGCATATAGAGCACATCACTTAGATTCCCTAAAGGGGATTACAATTTGACTTGGATGATGAGGTGGTGGTGACTAAGTACATGTTTATGGGTCATAGAGATTTTATCATAGAGAGGTATAAGTTGACCAGTTATAGAGGTAGTTTAGATTATTTCAATACATGTTAAGGGGAGTACCAATTTTATCAAAGTGGCTAAGAGAGGTCCCAATAGGGTAGACTAATATATAGGGCCCAAAACTTTATAGATTATGATAATATTTCCCTAGTCCCTTAGGATTTTTAGACATCATTTATTGATCCTAGGGTTATAGTAGCTTATAAAACATGGTACCTAGAGAATTCCATTGAGATTGCTCTATCCCAGGGTTGTAGTGTAGAGAGTGGTGGTGAGAAGGGTGCTACAACATGAGCAAAATTACAAAGGAGGATGAGGTAAACACCTACACATTATGGGTAGGATAGGGATGCCATGGATATGGATGGAGGGAACAGATGCCATGTAGCAGTGGTAGGGTAGGCTAGAGGGAGTGGTTCTTAGATGCAAGCATAAGTATAGGTTGGTACACAAGTTAGGGGTAGGGGTGGTGGAGATGGTGAAGGTCCCTCACAATAGCCTTTTTTAGAGGATGAGAGATCTTTACTTGCATGACTACAAATGGAGATTCAAGCTTGAGTTGTAGAGATTTCTTGGATCACTCAAGAGAAGGATAAACTACATACATAGATGTAAGCCCAAATGGTGCAGAGAGATGGATAGTTGGCCTAGGCATAAACATAGGTGATAGGTTTATAGGACCAGGTTATAAGTTTATAAGCATAGATAGTTATATTATAGAGTTGGATCTATAGTAACAATGTGAATATCACCCAGATGTAGGCATAGATTCAAACTCTGATGGGAGAGGTAGAGGTGGTTGATAAAGCTAAGGAAGAATCTGATATGGTAATGAGTGAGCATGGGATGTCCAATGTGATGAATAATATTATGAGATTGAAATGTGAGACCTAATATTATAGGACATTGTATGAGGCAATAGTACCACTAGGTTAGTGTGCATCTTCATTTGGGGCTAGCTCTTCACATTCAATGCATTAGTCACTGAGAAGACCCCTAAGACCATAGCCATGATTTGCATGAGACTTGATATATATAGAGGGATTTTGTATTGTAGCATACTTTTGCTTGATGGGTCCATGTATTGTGTCTATTTTTTGACATGGACTCCATATGGACTATTTATATTTATATATATGATGAGATGATGGATGATGTGATGTGTTTTATATTGTTTATACATTGATGATGTGATGATATAGATTTGATGAACATGTTGATTTTTTTGTTATATGATGAGTTTACTTAGATGTATGTTGATTAGAGGCTTGATATTAGAAGTGATGTCATGGATGTATATATTTATGATTTAATGATGGATATGTTCATAATTATGTGATGATGCATTGGATTTATTTATAATGTTTATGATGTGATGATTTCATATATATACATTATTTTATGTTTATAATGATATAATGCATGTAATTCAGATGGGAGGTTGATTGATTTACATGTTTGATGCATACATGCGATGTGATTACTATAGGATCATGGTAGATGATGTATTTCATAGGATGATGGATATGTGATATAACATGTAAATGTTTATCTAAATGGAAAATTATGTGAAGAGATGGTATGAGATTTGATAGATGTATGGGATAATGGTAATGAGATATGTAAATCAATGTGCTAAAAAAGATTCATCTATTTTAATTCATTATGTCTCATAATATAAGTTTGGGTAGGAATCCTCTTACACCATGGAGGTAGGATAATGATAGGATGGGGGGATAATTAGGTTTAAATAGGATGGTAATAGGTTAAGTGGGATAGTGATAGGATTTTAGGGTAAATGGAATGGGTGGATGAGTTGGAATCCATTTATAATGTTTGCAATCCTTTTTAATATTGCACTGGTGGATAAATATATACCAAATTATATTAAGTATCCAATGCATGAGGGAATTCTATTTGAAATTTACCTTGCCTAAAGTAAGTTTAGGGTCTCCTATTCCATCCTTGTTCCCCTAAAAGTTAACAAGATAAAATATTATATAAAATGCTACCAAGAATTATTAAATAAATAAGGGAATGTAATTAATATGTACATGATTAATTAAATAACCACACACACTCAAAATAGACACGCATTCACACAAGACAATCATAAGATAACATAAACTAAAGATAGGGATAATAACAAGGATATAAAAATTGATAATGAGGTGATGATAAAATTATTATAGATAATGGGTCAAATAATGGTAAGGGGATATGTACATGGAGTATGTAGTGCCGAAAAAATATTATTTTCAAAACAATATTCCAATGAATTCCAAAAAATAACCATATATGGGGTGGAAGATGATCAATCGAGATTTGGTGTCATAATATATGCAAAACCCAAAATAGAAAATATATTTTTGACCCTTCTTTAATGATAAAATTAGTGGAAAGGTGTGAACCATTGTTTTTATATAGTACTAAATAGATGGGGATGGGATTTATCTTAAGATTAAAATAGAGACTTTCTTGTCAAAGAGGATATGATGGGATGATAGGATAGGGGATGGACATAAGGATGTGTTAGGATTTGGGGACATATAAATGATAGTTATGGATAAGAGACTCCAAAGGACTTCCCTAACAAACATCCCTATTACACAACAAGTAATTACTTCTTCCTTGTTTGAAAACATTTGTCTCATGGTGCTACATAAGATCCTATAATGGATACCCACTATTAAGACAAGGGTCAAGAATGTGAAAGAAGGAGAAGAACATAAGGAAGATTGATTAAATGGAAGAGGATGTGCCCCCAATAGTGGGGATCCATTGATTAAGGTAAGGTGGAACCTTTCAAGTGTAAAAACACTTCAAATTCATTATATTCATTGGATCATCAAGATCTTCACCATATAACGTAGATAATTTATAGGCTTCAGATCCAAACTTGGAAATTATTATATAAGGCCCAAGCCAATTAGCTTCAAATTTGCCCTTCTTATCCCTATCAACATTAGTATTTTTTTTAATTTTTTAGGACTAGATCACTGACCTCAAATTATCTAGATTGGATCTTCTTGTGATATTAGCCTTTTATTCTATTTTTATATGCCTTTAAGTGATTAAGAGTGTTTTGATGATTTTCATTTAGAAGTTCCAATTCCTATAAGATTTCTTGTATACAATTGTCTTTAGTGATAATGCCCCTTAATTATATTTGTATGGAGGAGAGTTCCACTTACAAAAGCAAGATACCTTTTATCCCATATACTAAGGTGTATGGAGTGGCCCCAGTAGGTGTTTAGACACTTGTTCGATAAGACAAAGTGTAGGATATAATTATAGGTGCCATTTCCTACCAGCCTAATTGATTGTTTTCTTTAACATCTTGATAAATGTCTTATTTTTTGCTTTAGCCTATCCATTTCCTTATGGGTAGTAAGGAGAATAAAAATGCTTCTTGATGTGATAACATTGGCATAAGGCTTCCACTTCTTAGTTTTTGAAGGACTAGTCATTATCAAAGATGATGTTGGAAGGAATGCCAAAATGGCAAATGATCTAATTTAAGATGAATTTAGAAATATAGAGGCCTATAATATAGGTTAAAAACATTGCTTCTACTGATTTAGTGAAATACTCTATAGTAGTGATAATGAATTTGTGTCCATCAGATGATGTAGGATTTATCTTTCCAATTAGACCAAGTCCCCATATAGAGAATGGCCATGGACTCATAATAGGTTATAATTCTTATGTGGTTTTATGGATAAGATTACCATGTTTTTGACAAGTTACACATTTCCACACATATTGGTAGGAGTCCTATTCCATGGTAGGCCAATAATATCTAGTCTTAAGTAGTTTCTTATCCAGGGCCATTCCACTAATATGACCACCACAAATACCATCGTGGACCTCCTTTATCACAAGAGAGGACTCTTCTAATGTCAGGAATTTTAACAAAGCCCCATAATATCCTCCACAATAGAACATGCTATTGAGGATAGTGTAATGGGAATTATAGTGGATGAAGGACTTATGTTGATGGTGATTGAGGTTTGGTGGTAAGATTTTATCATGGAGCTAATTATAAATGTCATGGTACCATGGAAGATTGGGATCAAGAATAGTGTAAATTTGTAAAAGAGCCATAGATTGATGAACTAGGAGAATCAAATGTTCTATTAAAAAATTCCCTTCAAGGACATCTTCAAGGAGAATAATTAAAGATCTAATAGTGGCCATTAAATTATCTACTTTATTACTCCCTCATGCAACTTGTTCAAATGTAATAGTTTAAATTTTTTATTTCAACTAATCTACCAATTAATTATAAGGGAGCAATTTTTCATCTTTGGTTTAACACTCATCATTAACCTATTTGATTATAAGATACAAATCACCAAATAGTTGTACATGTTGAATATTCCATTGGTGGCTAGTTGAAGGTCAGATATTAAAGCTTCATATTCTAAAATATTTTTGGTACATGAGAAAGTGAGGTGAAAGGATTTTTGAATAAGGTCACCTTGTGGGGTGACAAGAAGGATGCCTACCCCTAATCCATACATAGTAAAAGAGCCATTGAAAAATAGCTTCTATCTACTAGATTCTAGATTATTCATTATATATTCATCTGAGAAGGTTGTGATAAGAAGCTCATTATCAACAAGAGGTGCTTATGCTAGTTTATTTTTGATCACTTGTCCCTTAATGGCCTTTTGATTAAAATATTTAATATCAAATTCATTGAGTAACATGATCCACTTGGCCATTCATCCTATGTTGGCTAATTTTGATAGTAAATATTTGAGAGGATCAACTTTAGCTATGAGTTGGACTTGGTTGTTAAGCATATAATGTCAAAGTTTTTATGAGGAAAAGACCATGGCTAAGAAAGATTTCTCAATTAGATTATAATTCAGATCATAAGATATTAAAGTATGATTGAGATAATAAATTTCTTACTCTTTTCCTTAATTATTATGTTGTGCAAGTAAGGCACCTATTGCACATAGAGTTATGAAAATGTAAAATAACAAGGGCCTTCCAATGATAGGGGGTAATAACACAAGTGAATTTACCAAATATTGTTTGAGGTTATTAAAAGCTTGTTGACATTTAGAATTCCAATAAAAAGTGGTCCCCTTTTTTAGGATATGAGTAAAGGGGTGACATTTATCTATGAGCTAAGAGATCAATCACCCAATGGATTAAAACTTACCCTGAAGACTCCTAAGATGCTTTAGATTGTGAGGAGGAATTTCCATTATTTTTTTTAACTTTGGTTAGGTTTACTTCTATGCATCTCCTAGAAACTATAAATCCTAATAACTTTATTGAGGTAACACCAAATACATATTTCTTTTGATTTAATCTGGCTTTATACTCTTCTATATACTCAAAGATTCTTCTTAAGACTACATGATGTTATGATCTAAGTCAGGACTTCCCCAAGATATCATCTAAATAATCTTTAATTATATCATACATCATGTTTTAGAATATAATAGCCATGGCCTGATGATAAGTGGAACCAACATTTTTGAGACCAAAGGGCATGACTTGATAGTAGAAGGTCCCCCATGAAGTGATAAAAGTTGTTTTATGTGGATATTTAGGATGATTTTGATTTGATTGTATCCAAAAATCCATCCATAAGAGATAACATTTCATAACCTATTATTGAATCCATCATCATGTCAATATTTGAAAGGGGGAAGTCATCTTTGGGACATGCCTTATTAATGTTTCTAAAGTATATACAAATCCAAATTCCTCCTTATGGCTTAGCCATAGGAATAATATTAGAGATCCAATTAGAATAATCAATGGGTCAGATGAAGCTTGATTTTAAGAATATTTGTAACTCCTCCCTAACTAATTAGGCCATTTTTGGGTGCATCTTTCATAATTTTTAGTCAATTGGTTTAGCATTAGGGTGCATAACAAAAATATGTACTACTAAGGAGGGTCCAATCCCAAGCATGTCATAATAATGCCATGCAAAAACATTTATGAACTCAAGTAGCTCAATAATAATTTGATGCTCTTTTGGCATTAGAGTTGCCCCAATTTTGGTGATTTGTAGATTTTCTTCAGTTCCAATGTTAAATTCAATCACCTCCTTGATGAGAGAGGGTGAATGATATTGGATATAAGGGGGTAATGACTGATCTAAGATATATAAATCAAAACAATTTGGGACTTTTGTATATATTTCAACATATTCTTCTGATTTAGCTATATCATGAAGAATTTCTTCTAAACTTCAAAGTGGCTCTTCTTCTTCACTTTAATCAAGGGGATGTTGTTCCCCAAAATAAGTTGATTTATAAATATTAATAGAAAATCTTTTCTTATGGTTGTTGGAAGGCAAAAAATCTTTGGAAGGCATAAAATCTTAAGCTCCTATAAATTCTAAGATTGCCTCATCATTTTGAAATATATTGAATGATGGATCCTAACATTAATCTAAATGAATTAAAGAGGGATAGCAAAGGGATATGTTGATGGTGGAAATAATGGTATCAAGAAAATGTTTTATGGTAGCAAGCTCCTCAAAGTGACTATAAATGGAGCCTATTTTAATTTCTTCATCAAAGAGAGACTCTTTAGGGACCAAATCAGTATCCATAATAACATTGTTTAAGTCATCATCAAATAGTTTGTACCCTATACCAAGATATTTTGGATGTTATCAAATTTTTATGGGTTCAATCCTACCTTGTTCATGTCTCCATAGTCCTTTCTCTTGATACTGCATGTTTTGTAACATTTTATGGATGCATGGGTATCACTTTTTAGGAGAAGTGAGGGCTTGTAGTCATATTAAAATGAAATTTATACAACTTGAGCATGACTTATGATGCCCAAACCATAGGTTTTTCCTACTCACTTACACAACCCACTTAGGCATGTTTTCACTATTTTTGAGTCATTTGAAGACTCTAGATTCAGTCCCTGTTGTCCTACACTCCTCTCCAAAGCATATATCTATCCCCCAAGCTCCCTTTCCCCTTAGAAAATGATGCCATAAGTTAGACTACAATACTAAGACCTAGGGTGTCCACTTTCTAGTGCTATTGTCCAAGTCCACAATAGCCTCAAATGGTCAAATTTTCTTGAATCCTTATCTTTTCCCTTGTCAACTTAATATGATTTCATCTAACCCATGATCACTAGTTTCCCTATACAAGACCATTCAGAGGTCATGTATAAGGGTTGAAAAGCATTCAAATGGCACAATCTAGAAATATACTAAAGCACACTCAAGTAAATCTTCTTATTCTCTACATAAAGCTAACCACTATTAATTTTAGCCTGTCCAAGCTCCTGCACTAGTCATGAGTCATCTCAATCTTGCCCAAATTTGCATACACTTGTATTTTTAGACACCTAAAATTGGCCATCGATAACCTCCAACCAGGATTTTGACCAATTTCTACCTAAAATGCACAATTTGGCCTAAAAACACTAAAACACATAAAATGATGTGAAACTGATATATTCAAGTGCTAATTTTAGCCAGAGTATCCCTAAATGGGGCAATGTAATTTATGGGTCAGCTAACTTTGATCAGTCCATTTTGAGTTAAAATGACAAATTTGCACTTGCATGCTCTGGACTACTCTTTCCTATCAAATATTTTGTACAAAACTTGTGGCTTTTTTATTTGTTGTTGGTAATATTCTAAATGGGAATACACATCTAATGCATCTGATGTGGACTTCTAATTCCAATCCAGTCAAATTTAGGACCAATAAAGAGGCATTCTGATCAATTTGAGTAATTTTTGCAAAATGTGCTTAATCATGGTTAAGAGCTAATTAAACCAAATCAAGGCATAATCAATAATTCCATGGAAACTTCTTGAATACTTATTTTTGGAAATGAATATTGAATATATGCATCATCAAGTGACCTCATTTCTTAGGAAGACATCTCTAGGCCATAAATGCCACAAATGTCAGGATTCATGCCTCATCAAGGCCTTCCATGATGACCTCCATGCCTCTTAATATGCCCAAATCACCCTTATAATTATAATTTATTGCATAACCAATATATTATCATAAGCCTAACAATGCAACAAAATGGCTGCACCCACACCACCGCTAAAAAACTCTTACATAAATCTATATAAATCTCTATATAAATGAGTAAGCATAGTGTTCCCCCATAAAAACATAGTATCATACATCACAATAATCCAAAATACTATGTGCATCCTATAATCGATAGATACTACACTACCATCCATAATAATAAAAGAAGCCAATAATACAACCAACCACTTCCATAGGCACAAAACACTCAACTGCACAATAATTAATAGTAATATATCACTGTTACTAACCCTATGATGTACTCTTATAGGCATCCCTAAAAATTATATAGATGCATGATCAATGGCATCCACACCCATGTCATCTTGTAATGACACTTGTCTCCCACTGATCGATAAATGTAAAATCTAATACATATCCTCTAAAGTCACAATAATATCCCTTATTAGAAGCTAAAATATACACATACCAACATTCCACCTCTCACATAAGGTGGTGATAAAATATCTATCCCACTACACTATATGAAGATAACATACATGACCCAGCCTAGCCCTATCCATAAAAACACACTCATCAGTAGATAATAGAAATAATCTCAAAGTCTCCAAAACATAGCCTCTATGAAACTCTCTCATTTGCACCTTGCCTTAAAACACTAGTAAGTAGACTATATGCCAAAAAACCATTCTAAGGACAAATAACTAAAAAATACAAAAGCAAGAACAACTAAGAAATTGGATAAGCCATCCACATTAGACAACAATGTTGTAAAAGGACACTAGCATTAGAACCTAGACAATAGTGATGTGTCATAGACAACAACACCAAAATTAGTTAAATAATTTTTAAACTACTTTAAAATGACTCAAAATAGCTAAAAATTACCAAAAGCAAGATTTAAATATGAATAGAAGTAAAAAACTATCACTACTCACTAGGGAAACCTCCTCACTAACATGAATTTGTGTTACCAACTACTCATAACGAGTCATAGTGGGTGTTCATCTCCTCAACATCTTCTCACTCCATAGCTCCAATCTCAAACTAGTCAATACACAAATGAATCATGATTTAGTCAAATCTTCCCTATATCAAACCATTTAATAAAATCAAAATTCTACTTTCCCATAACTTGAGCTCTGTAACTCCATTTTACAAATTATTATGTTCTTCCAAATCATGATAATGACACCTTCAACACAAATTAGGACTTGCTCTCTTACTATGTTATTTTCCTACCATGACACACACATCTATACACCTATATAGTACCTAGATTGGTCTTCACCAAGCAAACATCCATTCAAAACATTTAAACAACCCATCCTATTTGATTAAATCACTCTTTCATCCCATTCAATCTATTTTTACCTCATATGCTTACCATGGTATGATATATTCTATATATCTACTAAACCTAGATACAAGTTTTGATCATAATTAACCAAAGATACCTTTCACTCTTGGTAATTCAATTTCACCAATTCAACAATGGCCTTTCAATCTAAATGATATATGCCAACCATGTTTATATACATTTCACCACTAGTCCTTAATTTTGGCTCACCCTATTCTATCATGGATCCCATCCCTTTCCCCAAAAAGGGGGCATCATTTACATTATCCCTATTCCCATAGTTTATCCACCATACCTATCTAGTACACCATGGTTCTCACACCTTTACTAGTCAAATTATCAAATTTAGCTCAGATTGGTCAAGATTTCATAAGTGGTTCAGACTCCAAGGGTCACTTAGCATTACTCAACTCATATTGGTCAAGATTTCACACGTGGTTTAGACTCCATGGGTCACTTAGCATTACTCAACTCAGATTGGTCAAGATTACACAAGTGGTTCAGACTCTAAGGGTCACTTAGCATTACTCAACTCAGATTAGTCAAGATTTCATAAGTGGTTTAGACTTTAGGTGTCACTTAACATTACTCAACTTAGATTGGTTAGATTATATATTGATTCATATTACATTAGGGTCACTTAACATTACTTAGGACATTAAGAGGGATACACCTTTGATTTTAAAATATAAAAATTATCTAGATACCAAATTTGGGGGAATGTACAATACTACACATCTCACACATACAACATAACACAGTTACATACTAGATATCATATTATAGGCATAGTATAGAGCACATTATTTTGATTTCTAGTTTTACACATGAGACATGACATGATAGATCATATCACACATGGTTATATAGATTTCTAGATTATCCAGATTCATCACTCACATACCAAATTTGGGGGCATGGCACATATGTTCATATCCTTCATCTTCTAGGATTATACATATTGATATGATATGACATGTTATTTTATTCTTACACATTTATCAATATTTTCATCTTACACCCAGGCATTACTTAGGTTGTCACCAAGATGGACCATATGGTCATCTATAGTGATTTGTCCATAGTATTACTCAAACCCAAGAGTTTGTACAGGACAGAGGATAGACATTAGTTTTGGACTTCTAAGCACTTCTCAAATCTAATTTAGATTATTTAGATATAGTATAGGTGGCATCCATTATAGAAATTCCTTCTCTTTTTAGACACTATTCAAGTTCAATATAGGGGGAATCTATTATAGGGATCCCTTCTTTCTTTGAGGACTATTTCAATTCTTCAATCCACTTCCCTAGCCAAGAATTTTAACCCTTTTCAACAAACTTATCTTCATGCTATAGACACCTAAAACTAGCCATTGATAACCCCCAATCAGGGTTTTGGCTAATTTCCACCTAAAATATACAATTTGGCCTAAAAATGCTAAAACATGCTAAATGATATAAAATTGACATATTCAAGTGTTGATTTTGTCTAGGGTATCCCTAAATGGGGTAATGCAATTTATGGGCCAGCTACCTTTGATCAGATCATTCTAAGTCAAAATGCCAAATTTACACCTAGGTGCTTTGGATTTCTCTTCCCTATCAAAACCTTTACATAAAATGCATGCCTTTGTTATTTATTTTTGGTAACATTCTAAATGGGAATACGGTTCCAATACATCTCACATCACCTTCTAATTTTAATCTACTTTAATTTAGGACCAATAATAGGGCATTCTAATTAATTTAGGTAATTTGTGCATAAATTACTTAATCATACTTAAGAGCTAATTAACCCAAATCAAGGCCTAATTAATAATTCCTTGGAAACATGTTGAAAAATTATCTTTGGAAATGAATACTAAATATTTGCATCATCAAGTGACCTCATTTCTTGGGAAGACATCCCTAGGCCATAAATGCCACAAATATAAGGATTCATGCCTCCCATGCCTCGTAAATGCCCTCCATGATGCCCTCCATGCCTCTCAATTTCCCCTTCTTCCAATGTCATGATGAGGATAATTAATAAACTAATTCTAAAAATTAAATTAATTCTAAACCACACATCTAAGTCTTGAGATGGACAGTTGAGGTTGATTCTAATCAAATCCAAAAATCTATAAATATGAGGCCTCCCAACATCATTTCAAAAGCATAATATGTGCAAAGTTATAATGTAGATTGGTTCCAAAAGATTCTTGAAATTAGAGTTACCATGCCAAATTGATTCCAAGCCAAGCCAAGCCAAAACTAAAGGTGCCAAGTAGAGATGGAGGTATCCAAGCTTCCATTTCTAAAGACTTCATGAACACAAAACGGAGTGAGCCACTACTACAAAGGCATTTGGAGCATCTACGGAAGGTGAAATAATTCGTGTGTTTTATTCCTTACCTTTTAATTGTGTTTTTCATTTGTTTTTGTTAATTAAGCTTTCCCTAGTGTCTAGGCCTAGATATATTATGCTATTAGTGTGTTTATTTCATTTTGTTTTTATTTTAGAACTAACACCATATTAACCATCCTCTCTTGAGTCAAATTCCTAAATCATATTATGGCACACCCGATGGGACTAGATGCATCCTACACATGAAGGAGATACTTTTGCAATCTTAAAAAACTTATTTGAGCTTTTAAAACTTTTTCAAATTGTTTTTCTGACTTTATTTTGCCATTTTTGGTTGCCACAATTTTTACATAATAATCGACGTTGGTAGAAATACTGACATCAATTACTTGGATTAACTAATGTCAGTCAGTAGAATCAACAACGATCATATCTTGGTTGGCCATGATTAATGTCAGTAATATTGACTGATGTTGGTCACTATGTTTTTCCAAAAACACAGACCTGAGACCTACTTTTCCAAAGTTTCTTGTTTCACACGCAAAAGAGATTCAAAGCTAAAGGACATGCTAAAAATTTTGCTATAGGACCAAGTGGGATTTAATCTCAAAACATGTTTAAATCACTTTTTCATTCTTAAAATTTGATTAGGAACTTTTGTTTTGGTCTTTAACAGGGAATTTTTAGATGTTTTTAGTGAATGTTTTTCAAATTTTACAACTAAGACCAAGGGGTCAAATGAACACCACCAAACATTTCATTCAGGTTTAAAATTGAACACGCTTATCAAATTTTATTTTCAATAGTTGATTAGATTAATTTTGTTTGGAAAAAATGGGAATGTTGTGTGTATGCTCTTCCATTTGTCCCCTATGGGGAACCCTTGGAATCGAAAGTGCCATTTCTATTATAAGTAGCCTTTTCCAAGGCTTAGAAAGAAAGTCATTTAAAGCACTCCCCAAAAACTTGTCAAAGTTTGGGTGACCTTGAAAATGAACCTAAAGTATTTTTAATTTCATGATTTATTTATTAATGCATCTTGGCTTATGAGGGGCACTTCATCACCTCCCATAAGTTCTTTAGGGAAACTTTTACTTGGGGTTTCATCTCTAGGAATTGAAATCATTTGACACTTTTAGAGTTGCACACAAGATTTAGTGGAACTTTAGACATCGCACTACATTGAGAAAATAATATGATGTAGTGGTTTCAAAAAGGACTAGACCTTTTTGTAACAATCCAAGTGATACAAACACAAAATCTATTATTTTCTTTTGCATTCTTTGGTGTGAAAATCATTATGCAATTGATTCCCTTGGATCATTCAAAAAATTGTTAGATTTTAGTCAAATCCCCACTTGCCACAAAATTATTGTTGGTGTAAGGTGCACCTCAAGGTCTATGTCATAGTACTATCATTTGAGAGAAGGGGGGTGTAAAAACCCTACTATATAATGCACATTTACTTTTGGATGAACACTTAAAATCCTCTTAAATGATGTATATTAATAGATTCCAATAGTATCAAGCAACCTTTTTAGTTTAAGATCTAAGGGTGATTAATTAGTTGGTCTTATCCTAGATTAAAGTCTTATTTGAATTCAAAACTTGGTGTAAACAAACAATCCCAAACCAAACACATAGTCCAAATTTTCCTTTGAACAAATAGTCATTATGTTGCCCATGTGAGATCATCCATTTTCTTTGTTCAAAGATTATCAAAAGCTTGAGATTCATATCATCTACTTTGGCATAATTATGATTCCCAATTGAGTCTAGACCTTTACCAAAGTTTTTGATGTCCTTAACTTATAATTTAAATTCAAAATTACACCTTTACAAGTTCATAGGGTTGATGTGTTAAGTGGGTTTTCCATTTGCGCTAAACTTGAGGGAACTTAGGTTTAATTTCCAATTTAGTTTGAAGGCCATTTAAGACACATAATCATTATCATCACTCGATAGACTTAAGCCATTTTGTGCTAAACACTTCCACTTTAAGTCTATATACCACAACATTTTGAGTCAAGAAAGGTAGTGTTATATTGTCAAAATTATGGAAAAATGTCTTTGCCTTAGAGAGTCTTTGAAACAAACTTTTTTATCACATATTTTTGGTAGTATAGCATCATTACGCTACCCAAAGTATTTCAAACTTTGTTTCATTGACCCTCTTATATAGAATTCCAAAATTATTCCTACATATTTATATTGATCCAAGTATACTTTTGATCATTTTTCTAAAGCATAATTATATTGTTCACCTTTGTATAGCTTGTTTGTCAAAGGAACCTAGTTTTATACCATTATTTATGAGAAAATAAACTATTGCTAAAGTCCCTTTTATTTCATACCTTATACCTAGTTGACCAAGTTCATGTCCAAGAATCAAATGCCTAGTGTTTGTTATAAGTGTTTCAAATTTGTTAGATTAAAACTTTCATATATTTTTAAAGTCTAGCTTTTGATGCCATTTGGCCAAGAGTCCTAGCACATGCCTTATTTGAGCCTAGTTTTTGACACCACATTTGGCCAAAAGACTTAGCAACTTTTAATATCCTAGATTAGACTGATTTGAAAAACATTGAACTTAGAGTTTGGTATTCCAATTTTTGGTCCATTTACTTGCTTACCTTTGTGTGAATAGTGAGATGTTAGATATTTTATGCTAGCTTATTTCCTCACAAGTATTTTCATAAACCTTTTTGATCCTCTTGACAAATATAGACCATGTTTAAGGCATCATTTGTTTTATATTTTGTCCTTTTTAGACTTTGTATAACTCTTTAACCTTTTATCACAAAGCATTGACTATGGATCCCAACATGTATTCCTACACTCATAGTGGAATCATGTACAATCCAAGGATTAGTAATGTAGTTGCATAGGAAAAAATGGTACAAGACCCCTATGTAGATAATATTGCTTATGAGATGGATTCTTATCCCTCTTAGAATATTCAATTAGGGGCACAAAGCCAAGATCCATTAGCTAACTATTTAGTTAACACACCACCTTACAAAGAATAAGACCAAGAAAAAACCATGAAATACTTCACTACAATACCCAGGATGGATGAGCTAGTACTTTAACATCCATATTCTACTAATTTAGCTTCCATGTATGATCCATTTATGTTTGAGTGACATTTTTTAGAGAAAAAAGATAAGATTTTGGTTAGGGCCATAGAGGTAGGGGCTAAGTTTCCCATAGACTTCCCCCATGAAAATTTACCAAGTCTAGTAAGAGTGCCCCATAATATCATTTATGATCAACAAGATTCTTCTATAAATCCTATGGATATAGTCTAAACAACATACCAAGACCCCAATATATCCAATCGAGGTAAAAACATCATGGAAGATCACTTTAACCAAATGCAAACAACATACCAAACCTAATTGAATTTAGCACATGATTTCAATCAGATGAACATGGTAAGTAAGCCTATCATTGACCTAGTTCCTTCAAAAAGGGTGTTGATGAAATTAAATAGATAAGGGAATCTAAGTTTCAACCCATTTATATAAACTACTTTGATAGACAACTTGATACATATGCCAGTTATTGAAGAAGTGTCTTTAGATTCTGCACTGAATAGTGAGCCAAACATAGTAAATAATGTGCAAACAATGTCTAATCTTGATCAAAGTGGTAATAACACACAAATAAATATCCAAAAACATGTGCCTATAGTTAATCCCATGAGCAGATGATCATACTAAGGAATAGGAATTTTTACACCCTAGCCTCAACTAGCTGCTTCCTCAAGTGTACAACCTATAGGACTAGATAATCAAACCTAATGTTACACCTCAATGATAGAATGTGATGAATCCTACTCCTCCTCAAAATTAATGAGTGATATTCCATAATAGAAAACACAATCTAGTGTATCAATGCAACAAAGGATGAGTACATTACCACCTCAATTAGGGACAACAAATACTCCACCTCACTAGGTAACGATGAACATACCTCTTTAGTCATAGAATAATATGACAATTCAAAACCATGTAATGACTAATAAATAACATGTAAAATTTTATCAATAGTAAATGTTGAATCTACAACATACTTTCACTTCTTTATAAAGATTCCTGCAACAAGGAGGTCCTTATGATTGTTAGCATATTATTGTATTTACCTTAGGTTATTTACTAAGGTAATTTATTTTGGTTAGTTTCCTTAACCACTTTGGTTAAGAGGTTAGTTGTTTATTCGACCTTTGTTATTTCATGCAAGCCGACATAGGTTAGTTTTATTATACCCGTCTCATGCTTCACGGGTATTTCATTTATTTGCCTATTTAATAGGCCTTCATGCTTAGTTGAACGGGAATGTGTGCTCTGCTATTCTCAATCTCATTTTTTCTCTGTATTTTGTTTAATCTAATATGGTATCAGAGCCTATGGTTTGTAGAACCTGAGTGAAGGTTTGTGGAACCCAGAGAGAGGTCGGTGTCTTGCCAGGGAGGAGCTTCAGGCACCCAGTGGAGAGCCGAGGAGAGAGAAAGCATCACAGAATTCGGAAAACTCAACCAGAAGGTCTGAAAATTGCCAGGAAGTATCAGAAGGCTAAATAAGACCAAAAGGAAGCAAAAACAAGCTGTTTTAGAGGCTCAAAAGCCTCTGTTGAATTTATCTCTGTGTTGGGCGCCGTACGGATTTGGCAAAATCAGAAAAATTCATTTCTTCATCTTTTTCAGCGAAACAAAAGTCTAAATTGCAAGTTAAATCAAAACTAAGACACTAGTGAAAACGGTTTGCAATTTGGTTGAGAAACGGGCTCAGAATCTTCGCCTTAAGTTTCAGAGGTAGGCCAATTTTCTGATTGGCTGAATTTTTTTATAAAATTTTTAGCCTAAAGTTTTTAATATTTCAATTATTTTTATTTTTTAATTGAAATAAATCAAAACTTTAGCCAATAAGGGTTATTGGGGACCTACCGCTGACTAATAATCACGGAAGCGTCTGAAAAGCTAAAAATTTTACCGTTTTCTGGGTTTTTTATCTGGATGTCAACGGAGAAAGAATTTTTTAAATCGGAATTGTAGTTTTCCCGATTTAATTGTTTCAGTGGTAGATTTTTTGTGATCTTGCAAACGGTATTGAATTTATTGCCAAAAACCGGATAAGGTTGTTCAGTGTCAATATAGAATCAGTGTGTAGAAGGAATTTTTTTTTTTTTAATTTAAAAAAAAAAAAAAAAAAAGTCATTATAGTTTTTCCGATTTTATCATTTTCGTGAAAAACTAGGTAAAATGGCTAGTATTCAACACCTGTTACTACCAGATTCTCAAAAATTGACTGGCAAGAACTTTAGTTTGTGGAGTCACAAGGTTTTGACAATATGTGAATATCTGAATATTGATCAAATAGTGCTCGGTAAAGAGCAAAGGCCTGCCACTGCTACCAATGACTATGATAAACGTCATCGTGAGGCTCTCATGTTGTTAAAATTGTCAGTAGCAGATAATCTAATCTCAGAGGTCAGAAATGCGACTATAGCATCAGATTTATGGAAAACTTTATCTTCAAAATATCAGGCTTCTGAAGCCGGTAGAGTGTTGTATTTGAAGAATTTGTTGTTTTCCACTAAGATGCAGGAAGGTGGCTCCATTTCTGAGTTTTTATTGCAGATCAAGGACATCAGTGACCAGTTGAAAGCAGTGCAGAAACCTGTTGATGAGCAAGATTTGATTGTCTTGTTATGCAAAATCTTCCACCATCATTTGAGTCATTTGTGGAGTCCTTGCACATGATTGCTGAGATGCAGACTTTGGATTTTGAAACATTGTCTACATTGCTATTGCAAAAGGAGAGACGACAGGAGCATGCAGTGTTGTCTACATCCACTTCCACAGAGAGTGCATTTTTTATTAAGGAAAAGGGTAAGCAGTCTGATAAAAATAGCTATCCATCAAAATCTTCACAAGTAAGTGGTAATAAGAGATCTAAATGGAAATGTTTTTATTGTAAGAAACCTGGTCACCTTAAGAAAGATTGTAGGAAAAGACAACATGATATGGCTAACCCCAGAAAGAAAGCTCATCATGCGAATGTAGCTGAAGGTGAAGGCGAGGAATCACCAAATTTTGCTTTCATGGCTTCCAGTGGTAATTCTGTGGTGAATCGAGCTTGGTACTTTGATTCAGGGGCATCTCGCCATTATACATGCCATAAGGACTGGTATGTGGATTTTGTTGAAGATAACAGTAGTAATGAATCTGTATCTTTAGGAGATGGTACAACATATTTTGTGAAAGGATTTGGTAATGTTCATATAAGTTTTAATGGCACAGTAAATTATACATTCAAGAATGTTAGGTATGTACCGGATATGAACAAAAATCTTCTTTCAATCAGTGAGATCACCTCAAAATCTGATTTTGTTGTAAAATTTCAAGAACAACAATGTTTAGTCACCACTAAAGATAACAAGATTATTGCTGTTGGGATCGGTGAGAAAGGCTTGTATAAGCTTGTAGATCCAATCAAAGCAAAAGAAAGTGCACTTGCAGCAGTTGATAGCACAAGTTCACTATGGCATGAAAGGTATGGGCATTTGAATTTTCAGTATTTGACTACATTGAGTAAGACTAAGATGGTTAAGGGGATTCCTTCTATTCGACATAGTCATCATGTATGTACTGGATGTCAGTTGGGGAAGCAAGTTAGACATTCATTTGATGTTGGTAAAGCTTCGAGAGCAAACGGAGTATTGGATTTGGTACATGCGGATTTGCATGGTCCAATGCAGACACCTACCCCTTTTGGTGCCCGTTATTTCCTGTTACTGGTTGATGATTTCTCTAGGAAAAAGTGGGTATACTTTCTAGTAAAGAAATCTGATTGTTTTTCTAACTTTCTTACTTGGAAAACTATGGTTGAAAAACAGGCAGGACGGCCAGTGAAATCTCTTAGAACGGATAATGGGGGTGAGTTCATCTCAAAACAGTTCAAAGAGTTTTGTGCCACTAAAGGCATACACAGACAATACACTACACCTTACACTCCACAGCAAAATGGAGTTGTGGAAAGGCGTAATAGGATGGTGATGGACATGGCTCATTGTATGGTCCAAAGCAGAAATGTCCCATACAGGTATTGGGCAGAGGCAGTGAATACAGCAGTATACATCCTCAACAGAAGTCCTACAAAAGCTTTGGAGAATTTGACTCCAGAGGAGGCTTGGTCAAGTCGAACTCCAGATGTAAGTGATTTCAGAATTTTTGGTTGTGTAGCTTTTGCAGTTATTCCTAGTCAAAAGAGAAAAAATTTGGATGCAAAAAGCAAAACATACATGTTTGTTGGATACAGTGATCAGTCAAAGGCCTACAGATTACTTGATGTTTCTACTAACAAAGTTGTGGTAAATAGAGATGTCATAGTAAATGAACAAATGCCATACTTCACAGCAACTGGTCAAGTTTCAGATATTGAGTCATTGTTATCTAATGATTCCATTATTAGTCATAATGTGAAAAATGAGCAGGATTCTTGTTCATCAGTGGAATCACATTCCAGGGAGGGAATTGATACAGGTCATTGTGAGGTTCCAGCAACACAACCAAAGAAGCCAAAGTGGTATACTGCCACAATTGAAGCACTAAAAGAAGGAGACTTGCCACAAGATGTGGAAAGTAGAAGACTGAGATCGGCAAAGCAGTTTGGTAATAGAGGTGAGCATGTTAATCTTGCTCTAACAACTGATGTTTCACAAGTATTTGAGCCTAATTCTTTTTCAGAGGCCAAAGGGAAGTCTGAGTGGGAATCAGCTATGCAATTGGAATATGATTCCTTGATGAAAAATAATACTTGGAAGTTAATGGAACTACCACCAGGAAAGAAATCCATTGGTTGTAAGTGGATTTATAAGGTAAAATACAAAGCAGATGGTTCCTTGGACAAACACAAAGCCAGACTTGTTGCAAAAGGTTATGCACAAGAGGAAGGGGTTGATTATGAGGAGAATTTTGCTCCAACCACCAAGATGGTAACTTTTCGTTTGATTATTGCTATTGCTGCTCAGTTTGGATGGCAGGTGCACCAAATGGATGTAAAGAGTGCTTTCTTGAATGGAGATCTAGAGGAGGAAGTCTACATGGTTCAGCCACAGGGTTTTCAGGTTCCTGGTAAGGAACATCTTGTTTGCAGGTTGATCAAGTCCTTGTATGGACTTAAGCAGGCTCCTCGAGCTTGGTATACAAAAATAGACTCATATCTTAGGGAGTCAGGTTTCAAAAGGTGTAACTCGGAACCAACTCTCTATGTAAAGGTGTCTGGTGATGATATCTTGATTCTCATTATATATGTTGATGATATAGCCATCACTGGGAGTAGTACTAGTCTCATTCAGCAAATGAACGCTGATGTTTGTTGTACTTTTGACATGACAGACTTAGGACTACTAAAATACTGTTTAGGTGTTGAGTTTTGGCAAAGTGGTAATACTATATTTGTGTCACAGAATAAGTATGCCAGTTCATTGCTAGAAAGGTTTAGAATGATGGATTGTAATCCAACTCACACACCTATGGAAACAAGAGCCAAAATTTCAACAAACACTGATTCACCTTCGGTCAATGAAACAGTGTATCGGCAGCTAGTGGGTAGTCTCATTTACCTCACTACCACTAGACCGGATATTTGTTTTGCAGTGAGTTTTCTATCTCGCTTCATGTCTAAACCACAGGTAGTCCATTGGTTAGCTGCAAAACGAGTATTAAGATATGTTAAAGGTACTCTTGACTTTGGCATACTGTATAAGAAGTCTGTAGATTTTGAACTTTTAGGATATTCTGATTCTGATTGGGCAGGTTCAGTTGATTCAAGAAAATCTACAACAGGGTATGTTTTCACTTTTGGTTCAGGAGTTTTCTCATGGCAGAGCAAACTACAAACTACAGTAGCATTATCTTCAACAGAAGCAGAGTATAAAGCTGTGGTTAGTGCAGGTTGTGAAACCATGTGGATAAAGAAAATTTTGGAGGATCTTCAGTTTGAGTCATCAAAGCCTACTCCAATTTTTTGTGACAACCAAAGTGTTTTGAAGATGGTGAAGAATCCAGTATTTCATGCCAGGACCAAACACATTGAGGTTCACCATCATTACATCCGACAGTTGGTTACAAATGAAGACATCAGTCTCTTCTACTGCCCCACTGCAGAGCAGCCAGCTGATATAATGACCAAACCACTTGGTACAGATAAGTTCATAAAATTTAGAGATAAACTTGGTCTTGTTTCTGGTTTAGTCATTAAGGGAGGGTGTTAGCATATTATTGTATTTACCTTAGGTTATTTACTAAGGTAATTTATTTTGGTTAGTTTCCTTAACCACTTTGGTTAAGAGGTTAGTTGTTTATTCGGCCTTTGTTATTTCATGCAAGCCGACATAGGTTAGTTTTATTATACCCGTCTCATGCTTCACGGGTATTTCATTTGTTTGCCTATTTAATAGGCCTTCATGCTTAGTTGAACGGGAATGTGTGCTCTGCTATTCTCAATCTCATTTTTTCTCTGTATTTTGTTTAATCTAATAATGATTCTCAAGAACCTACTAGACAACCATTGGTTTAAAATGTGCCACAAAGTCAGAGACAGGGTCTTGGTCCACAAGCTCCTACTCAATAGTAAGGTTTGATTAGTTAGCAACATGTAGCTTTTCAACCAAAATAGACACAATATAGTTATATCCCTTCACCCCAACCATAAAATCTTCTAAGTCAAACCTTTATCATCAACCCAAACTAGAATATCATGCCACTAAATGTGCAATATCAAGTACATCCTAATCCATGTATGCATATTCTTGGTCCATTCCCTAACCAAGATAATACATCCCAATAGGTGTCTCCATCATACCCTGGTCAAAGTGTTCCACTTGTGACCTCCTAACCATCTATCCAAACCAATATTCTCCCTTAAACCAATATCCCTTCTAGTTTCCTATCCCAAGAATTACAACAGATGAAGGATGCAATTACTACCATTTAGGTAAGCAAGTAGATTAAGAAGTTAAAAATAGATGATTTGTGTTTCTATCCATTCAATATGGAGTATTTATAAATACTATTTCCTCTAGGATATGAACCACCCAAATTTGATAAGTACAAAGGAAAAGGTGACCCTAAGGCCTATTTGACTTAATTCTTTGTCGCATGTAAACCAATATAGTGACATATACCTTTTATTTTTATTTACAAGGAGCTTTTTTGGACAAGCCTTGGAGTCGTCTTTAAAGTTACCCAAGAATTCAATAATAGACTTTGATGATCTTTCTAATAAATTTGTGCAACACTTTTCCTATAATCTTGAGCATGAGATTTCATTAGTAGACCTGATACAAGCAAAGAAAAAATTTGGGGAGAGTTTTTCAAGTTATTTACAGTGATGGAGAGCCCTTACAAGCCATTTCACCCATGGTTTACTAGATAAACAATTAGCCACTATGTTTACTAAAAATTTTCATAGTGAGATAGCCTATCATCTAGAACTGCAATGTGCACATATGTTTAAAGAGATCATTGATAAAGGTTTGTTGATCAAGTGAGTGTTTATCAATAAATGGGTCATCAAGATTAATTAAACTAATCAAAATCAAAGCACCAATCATATAAATGACCAACATCCTAATCAAGCACAAACATCACAACCAACACAAACCAATAATCAAGAAAGATTGAAGTAATTCAACCACAATAAGAATGATGTGGGAAATGGAGTAATCAAATCTCATCATGTCCAAAATATGTAGACATAATTTGTACCACATTTTTAGCTTACTCCTACCCAAAAAAATCTTCAAAAAACACCATAATCACAACAACCAAAAAATACAACAACCTTTACCATTACAAACCCCTCCTCCCAAAAGAACCATGCCTGCATGTCATGTATTTAGTGACCTAGGAGAAACCATTGAATCTATATTTTTCAATATTTTTAACACTAATCTAATTAGTTGGCCCATACCAAAACATTATCTGTAAGGCATTCCTTACCTTGATTGGTACTGTGAAAATGAATTTTGTGACTATCATTAGGTCAACAAGCATAATCTATGAAGATGTGTCCAAATCAAGAATTTAATTGAAAATATGTTGGATAATGGGGAGATAAAAATGGATAGTGGTGCTTACAATTCCAATAAAACTCTTAATATATATCAAAACCCCTTTTCCCAACATAACAATCAATAGTAGTAGAATAATCAGCAATAACAACAATGGCTAGTGTAATATAAAAATCAATCGTATCAAAATCAAAGGCTAAACTAGTAGAATTAATAAAATTAGTAGTATAATTCACAATAATAAAGAAATGGAAAAACCAAGGTTAGAATGGCAACAACCAACAAACTTACCATGTAGTTACACATGACTACAATAGGGTTGTAGGTCATATTGTAGGGGGTAGAATTAATACCATCTCCATTAATCCTTGACCAAGTACTAATCAACCTAGACCATTGCTAAACAACAATATTCAACAAAATCACATGGATAATCCTTATTTGACCTAGGAGTGCATACAAGAAAACCAACAAACTAGGACTCCCACTTTTGGATCTTATAGTGACAACTTGTTCTCGCCACGTGACCACATACAAGTACACTCATAATCGAGACTTGTCCTATCTGGTCCCACACCATTCCCAACATTAGTTATTAATAATGGTCTAGTATTTAATCTTGATTTTCTAATCACAACTCAGAGGTTGAAGATTAATATCCCAAGCCCATAACCATCCACCACTTTACCTATCATCCAACCAACCATTCAGTGTCAGAATAAACCATTCACTACTAACGAAGACAAGAAGTTTGATATTATGGAACAATTATAGAAGACAAAAAAATTCTATTTTAGATTTATTGTAGATGTCAATAATCCAAAAAAACATCTTGAATGATTTTTTGACCCAATCTACTATTGCTAGTGACATATCTTCTGAGAAATTTAAAGTTTTGGTTGGATACCTATCTCTAGCCCAGAAAGTCACATTCAACCAAATTTGATATGTCTCTTTTGGCCCACTCCATAATAACCTATTGTACATAGAAGTTTGTATTAGATGACATAAAGTGAAGTGTTTCCTTATTGACAATGTATCTAGCCTCAACATAGTGTCTCTCAAGCTCATAAAACTTCTTAGGTACATAATGATAGATCTCTAACCAAAAACAATAACTATTAAAGCCTATGATAATCAAGAAAGAGAGTCACAGGGCACCATTAATTTATTATTTGTTATTGGGCCTTTAACCCATGATATACTTTGCCATGTGTTGGATCTTTAGTTATCATACAACATATTTCTAGGTAGACCTTAGTTACATGAGATTCATGTAGTCCCATCAACACTGCACCAATGTATCATGTTTTCCCACTCAGGGATGGAGGTGAATATTCTAAGAGATTTGCACCATATGAACACAACAAGAATCTTGAGGCCAAGTTTCAAATCTAGAATTATCAATATGGCATGAATATAAGTTCTAAGCAAGATAAAGGAAAGGCTATACATATTGATTCATCATTAGATAATTACATAGATTCTAATACCTTGGATTCCCTTTCCCACATGTCACCTCCTGAAGCTTCCAATCATTTCACCATTTTAGATAATGGACCAAGATAATATGTAACCCATGATACGTTTCGTATTACCAATCTTCCTCAAATTTTGAAAACCTTTGGGTGACCTAAAGTCATTCCACATATGTATTGATAATGAAAGAACAAAGATAAGGGACTTGTTACATTTTTACCAGCATCTAGCCTAGAACCTAACCCTCTTGAAGGAGATGAATCATGGCTATATAATGATGACCAAAATGATTATTATAAAAATGAAAAGTATCTTATTCACAATAGGATCATGGAGTGTCACAATTATGAAGGAAGAGGCCTCAAACTGAATCAAAAAGCAACCATCAAGCTGATTTCCATGACTAAGTATGAAAGACTTTATGGACTTAGATTTAAACTGCCTAGGGTGACCCCACATATTTTATTCAAACTCCATCACTAGTGACTATTGATGATGACGCTGATAGAAAAGTAGAGTCCAATCATAGCCTTATCTTTTATAACCTAGCCAAAAGTAAGCTATTTTGATAACAATGCCATTTGTACCCTTACCTAAGTCGTTAATCATAATCCATTGACATTATATTATCCCCAACTGATAGATTGGGACCATTAAGAATCTAGTTTTTTGATTGATGAGTTCCAAAATGATGAGGCATTTTGTGATTTCTTAGGCCTTTGGGACAATGTTCCATTAGGAGATCACAAATCAGGATTCTCAATCATATTAGATCTTGCAGCCTATTTTGGAGAGCGAGTGGACACCCTTATCTAAAAAGAAATAAATAAAACATTGAGGTCCCAAAGTGAAAACCTCTTTGAGGCACTTATTGACCAGGGAAAAAGTAAAGATAAAGGGAAGTCTAGTGGTGAAAACCTATTTCAGGCACCATTAGTGGGTGTGTTTATTCTTCTTCAAATTTAAACCAAGAGACCACCAATGATGAACCTGCCTATGGATATAAGTTTAGTTTTGATTAAAAATAAGTATTAGATCAAAATTTCCAAGAATTTTTAACTATTTTTATTACATGGCCAAATCTACCATTAGGAGACTCAGATTTATCATGCCTAGGAGAAGTTGAAGAGCAAGTCCTAATAGAGGACCCTGACATAGTCCAATAGTTCAAGTCACTACCTACTATCCTAAAAAATGGTTTGACCCTTCTAGTCAAAGATATAATGGAGATAAATATTAGGACTCCATCAGACCTAAAATGGATGAAATTAGGTGTATCCCTCACTGAAGAGGAATGCAACATTTTTATAGCTCTGTTGAGAGAGTTTGTGGTTATATTTGCATGGTCCTATTCTAACATGCCAAGATTAGACCCCACCTTGGTTCTACACCACCTTGTGGCTAATCTTGATGCCAAGCTGGTCAAACAAAAGCTATGTAAAATTCATCCTTGCATTGTGATATTGGTAAATAAAAAGTTGGAAAAAATCCTAAAAGTAAGATTTATCTAATCCATTGACTACTTAGAATAGATCTCTAATGTAGTACCTGTTAGTAAAAAGCCTAAAGGAATCACAATCTACACTAATTTTTGAGACATCAACAAAGCTTGTCTTAAAGATGATTTTTCATTGCCTAATATTGACATGATCATTGAATCCATGGTAGGTTATGAAATTATTTCACTTATGGATGGATTTTTAGGATACAATCAGATTATAATAGCACCATAAGATTAACATAAAAATAGCATTCACTACTCTATGGGGAATATTTTGCTATCAAATGATGCCATTTGGATTTAATAATGTGGGAGCTACATATCAAAGAGCCATGACTATCATATTCCATGATATGATGCATGATATTATTCAATGACATATTAGGAAAATTCAAGACTAGGGCTGACCATCTAGTAGTGTTGCGTAGGATATTTGAAAGACTACAAAAGTAAAAATTTAGACTAAATCTAAAGAAATCTTTGTTTGGTATAACTTCAAGAAAATTACTTGACTTCATCATGTCTCGTAGAGGTATTGAAGTTGATCTGGCTAAATTCCATGCTATAACTGAGATGCTACCACTAACTAATTTGAAGCAACCCCATAGTTGGTAGGGTAAGATCCAATCCATCTAATGCTTCATCTCTCAATTATCAAACAAGTGTTGTCCATTTATCTACCTTTTAAAGAAAGGAGTTAAATTTCACTGGGATGATCACTACCAAACAACTTTTCAACAACTCAAAGATTATCTTGTCAATCCACCTATTTTATTACCTCTTATACCAAGAAAGCCATTCTTATGATACCTATTAGCTACTGATCATGCCTTAGGGGCACTCTTGGCTCAACATGATGACAAAGGGAGGAGCATGTTGTTCACTAGTTGAGATGTACCTTGATTACATATGAACATAACTATTCACCTATTGAAAAATCTTATCTAGCCATGATTTTCATAGCTCAAAACTATGTCATTACATGTTGAATAATAAAACCATGGTCATTTAAAAAGTAGATCTGCTCAAGTATCTACTATCTAAAATAGCTTTGCTAGGTAGAATGACTAAATGGATCATGATTCTTAGTGAATTTGACATTGATTATGTCAAACAAAAAGTAATCAAAGGACAAGTTCTTACATATCAACTTGTTGAATCACCTCTCATGGACATACAACCACTCAATTTTCCATTTCTTGATGAATCCATCATGACCATTATTGATACACCCCTTGAGGAACAACCATAGAAGCTATATTTTGATGGTTCATTTATTGTATCTCGATCAGGGGTAAGCCTATTATTTATTACACCATAAGGGGATCTAATCCCTAAATCATTTAGAATTAGCCTTCCTTATACAAACAACATGGTTGAGTATGAAGCACTTATTGTAGGACTTTAACAAGTAGTACATTGGAATATATCTCATCTTCAAGTTTATGGTGATTCTTAGTTAATTATCAATCCGATCATAGATCATTTTCAGACCAAAGATGATAAGTTGGTTCCATATAAAGCCATGGTTCAAAATCTTAAAAAGCAAATTGCTAACATTCAATTTGAGCATATACCAAGGGCTAGTAATAGAGCTAAAGATGACATGGCTACTATTGGCTCTCTAATTTTACAAATAAATAAAGCTAGAGAGTATTAGTTCCTTGTTGAAAATTTGTTAGCACCGGCTCGTGAACCTTCAATTATTACTATGATTTGTGATATTATTGGTCCTAATTATATCTAGTACTCAGACCTTTATAACTACCTTCATGACCAAGTTTTACCACCTAACCTATCTTGAAAACAACCAAAGCCTTAATTCATCATTCCACTCATGATACTTTACTTGGATCCACTATTTGTCATCATAGTTTTGATGGAACTTTACTTCATTGTTTAACTTCAACAAAGTCTACATTATCATTAAGAGAAGTTCATGAAAGAGTATGTGGATCCCATTCTAATGGGGAAGTCCTATCTAAAAATCTCTTGAATATTGGTTATTATTAGCCCACAATAGATGTAGATGCCACTGCATATGTAAAGAAATGTGACAAATGTCAACAACATGCTAATTTGATTCATACCCCAACAAAAACTCTAAAGTTGATGTTGACACCATGGCCATTTTATATATGGGGACTTGACCTCATTGGGAAGATTAATCCAACTTCATTTGATGGCCATAAACATATCCTTACCACCATTGAATATTTGACTAAGTGGTTGAAGCTATACCCCTCACTTACATGACTGGAAATTAAATTTAGAAATTCATCTTCAACCATCTCATCTACTGCTATGGTATCCCCTCTAAAATTATATATGATAATAGAGGATCATTCAAGATTAAAGATATAGACCAATTATGTACTAAACACAACATCACACAAAACTTTTCTATAACATATTACCCTCAAGGTAATGGTCAGGTGAAGAATCCAACAAAACCATTGTCAATATTCTCAAAAAGATTTTCAATGATGCCAATCATGATTGGCACCTCCAGATATTCCCTACACTTTGGGCATACCATAATAATCAGTGTACCCCCATAGGATCCACTCCATACTTATTTATGGTACTAAAGCCATCCTTCCCATTGAGGTTGAGTTGTCTTCACTACGCATCTCTTTCAAGCATGTCTTAAATGATCATGACTATTAAGTAGTTCACTTGCAAGAGCTGGATCTACTTTATGAAAAATGCATGGCCATGCTCAATAATCTTCAAGCATATCAGAATCAACTCAAAGGCCACTAAAATCAGAATGTGAAGTATCAAACATTTGAACTTGGTGATATTTTTTTCAAAGAATACCATGATCAAGAAGAAACATAAATGGAAATTCAAACCAAACTAGATAGGGCCTTTCATCATCACCATACATTATGGATCAAGAGTATACAAGCTTACCATGCCAAATGATGACAAGCTTCCAAAGCTAATGAATATTATTAATCTCAAGTGGTACTATTATTGAATGCTAAGGTGTATTGTTTGTAAGGACCATTTTAGTTATGCCTTTTTTTCACTATTCTTCTTTGCACACATACTATCCTTATCCATCCTTTTTACCATATCCACTTTCTGCTTCTTCTATTGACCTAACATGTTATAAAGACTAACCCATTTGACCTTAGTTTTAATCATTCATTACATAATTTTAACATCAAGGTATCTGATCATTTCATTAGTTGGTTTAAGTATTTTAGATAGGGAGAATATCTTGGGATAGTGTAACAAAAGTTTTGGCAGTTGCATCTTTCATTTGTTAGTCCTTTCTTACCACCAATCTTGTTACTAATTATAACCACCTTTGGGAAAATTAGTACCTTTGATCTATGTCATTATGTCCTAGTTATAACCACCTATGGGAAAACTAGGGGAAATACTAAGCCTTGATGTACCAACTTGCCACTTCTTATGCCATATTGTGTCTTTTTACCAACTGTGCCTATTTTGTTTGAATTAGTTGTTGCACTAGTCGAATTCCTTCACTAAAATGGTGGAACTACAATGACTTGAGGTCCTACTCTGAGACTATGTATTTAGTGCTCAATACTTATTGAGGTTATCTCAATCACCCCTTTTACCCACACTCTCACCATTTTGTGAGAAACCTAAGCCAAACTCTCATCATTTTATGAGCAACCTAAGCCATGCTCTCACCATTTTATGAGTAACCTAAGCAATGTTCTCTTTGTTTTTCAAGTAACCTAAGGATGAATTCTCTTGTTATTCATGATATTAAACTAATTAGTGTCTCATCATTCTTGATTGAGTTACAACACTCTAAAACACTTCTAAAAACATTTGTAAAAAATGTTAGAAAAGAACATAAACACTGACCACCTCTTTACCTTAAGGATTATGGGAGTCCTTACTAAGTTACAAGAAAATCACTTGTCATTTAGTTTCCCCATCCTTCTTAGACTTTTTTTCTCATGCACTTGTCATTTTGGAAGACCATTCCTATTCTTCTATCACATCAATTTTGTTTGTTTTCTTTAGTTATCATTTTTTCCCATTCCCTGGGAGAACTAAATTTGGCCTAAATTTTATTATTGGATATTACATCCATGAAACTATGTAGGCAATGCCCACTTGCCTAGTGTATATGGAGATAGCTCAGCCACCCCCTTCCTTTTATTTTATTCCTCCATTTAGTTTATTTGTTAAGTTTTCACCTATTTTCTGGGGGTAATGTTCATAGGATTTTTATTGCATTGTTTATTTGTTTGTTTCTACTTTTTTTTTTAATCTACCTATTTGTTTGCTTTCAACATTTTTTCCTTGATTCAATTAATGTGTGTTCATTGGGTGATTTTTTTTCATACTTACACTTGAATCCATCCCTATTCATATGTTTACATTATCATCATGGTTTTTATCATTGGTGCATTAATTTCTATTGAGTATTAGATTATGGGAGTTAGTCCTTATGCATATTTTGTCCAAGTCTTTATGGTGTTCTATCATGAAGCCTATCATCACATGCTACAACAAACCTCAGCTTCAAGAAGTCTATTCAACAATGGTGTCATCTCTTTAGCATCGACATCTTGATTCCATCATAATCATATCCCAAATAGAGTAATTAACGATGAAAGAAGTTTAACCTTTATTAGTTCAGATGAGCATCTCCCTACTAGTAGGTTATTCTAATTCATCATTACCATTTGTCTTAATTTATCATCATCCTTAGCCAAGTTTATCACATTTTTCATAATCATAGTCTAATGATTATAACCACCTATGGGAAAATCATTACACACCATCCTACCTACATTTCTCAATGATTATAACTGCCTTTGGGAAAATCATTAAGTTGTCACCACTTTACTTTTTCTACCCATATAGGGGCATGTTATTATCTTGTTTGTCTATCCTAACTAGGGTAGCTCCATCTTCTCAATGATTATAACCACCTTTGGTCAAATCATTATGTTATCATACCATGTTTCCACTATTAGGGTACAATGCTTATAACCACCTTTGGGCAAACCATTGTGCACCATCTCACTTACATTCTCAATGATTTTTACTACTTCTTCAATGTCATTATTTTTTCACCCCCATCATCTTTCCTTTCTTTGGTCCCCTCATTTCATTTCTTTAATTTTGAGGGATCATTTGCCAACCTCTTTATGCCAACCATTCCCTCAAGGGGGCATCATACAGTTAGTTTATCATCATTTTAGTTTTAGGTATGCAAGACCTTTTCATTCTTTGAGAAGATGTTACTATGCTTATAGATTGCAACATCTTCCCAAATAGGGGCAAATTGTAGACACCTACAACTGGCCATCAATAACCTCCAACCAAGATTTTGACCAATTTCTACCTAAAATGTACAATTTGGCCTAAAAAGACTAAAACATGCAAAATGATGTGAAACTAATATATTCAAGTGCTGATTTTGGCCAGAGTATCCCTAAATGGGACAATGCAATTTATGGGCTATCTAACTTTGATCAATCCATTTTGAGTCAAAATGCCAAATTTGCACCTGTGTGCTCTGGACTACTCTTTCATATCAAATATTTTATACAAAACTCATGCCTTTTTTATTTTTTATTGGCAACATTATAAATAGTAATATGTATCTAATGTATCTAACGTGAAATTCTAATTCCAATCCAATCAAATTTAGGACCAATAACAAGCCATTCTGATCAATTTGAGTAATTTGTGCATAATGTGCTTAATCATGCTTAAGAGCTAATTAACCTAAATCAAGGCATAATCAATAATTCCATGGAAACTTGTTAAATACTTATTTTTGGAAATGAATATTGAATATCTACATCATCAAGTGACCTCATTTCTTGGGAAGACATCCCTAGGCCATAAATGCCACAAATATTAGGATTCATGCCTCCCATGCCTCATCAAGGCCTTTCATGATGCCCTACATGCCTCTTAATTGCCCCTTTTTCAAATTCCTTGATGAGGATACTTATAAATTTTAATTAAAAATTGAATTAATCCTCAATCGCACTTCTCAATCTTGAGATGAATGGTTGAAGTTGATTCTGATCAAATCCAAAAATCTATAAATAAGAGGCCTCACAACATCATTTCTAAGCTTAATTAGTGCAAAGTTATAATGTAGGATTGGTTCCAAAAAGCTTCAAGCAACTAGTGTAATAATTCTAAATTGATTCCAAGCCAAGCCAAGCCATAAGCCAAAGGTGCCAAGAGGAGATGAAGCTAACCACACTCCATTAAAGAAGACCTCTTGAAGCACAAGCTAAGAAAGATACCATTATAAAGGCATTTAGAGCATCCAAGGAAGGTGAAAAGAATTATTTTTTTTTCATTCCTTGTAATTTAGTTGTGTTAGTCATTTGCTTTTGTTAACTAAGCTCTCTCTAGTGTCTAGGCCTAGAGATGTTATGATATTAGTGTGTTTATTTCACTTTATTTTCATTTTGAAACTAACACAATACTAACCATCCTCTCTTGAGTCAAATTACTAGATCATAGTATTGCATACATATGATTTCATAATACACATTCAAATTGGGAGAATTAAATTGGCCTTAATTCCTCTTCATAGTATTGGTATGTAGGTAGCATGCCCACACATAGGGTGTGATCACATGTTCAGTGCATATTACACACTAACCCCTTTCTCCAATTGGATTCAATATCACCTATCAATCATGAAGAGGAACTAGGAACCTTGAAGACAAAATCAACTGCACATGGAGATTTGTGAACATCCAAGACTCATTATTTCAGGAACAAGGTCTCTTGGAGCATATGAATAGAACCTAAACATCTCAAAAAGCTCAGACACTAAGGACTATAGTGCCAAAATTTGGAATACAATGTTGGACCTCTAGGTGTCCCATTTCTAATGCTCCTATCCAGGTAGAAAATAGACTTTTAGATCCTATTTTTGACAGTCTACCCTACTAGATTAGCAATTTGTAGCCTCTATCTTAGCCCAAAAATAGTTAAGTTTTATTCTCTATCCACTTTTTTGCTATTTTTAGAAATCAATCAAGAACTTATAGATTCAATAAATTAGTAGGTTAATTAAAGAACATTTATTTACTAATTTTACCCTTAATATATATCCCTTTACTATTCAGGAAATTAACCCCTATAGTTTCCCAAATTTAGTAAAACATTTGGTGAACCTGACTTACTTCAAATTTTCACACAAAAACCCTTAAAAACCTAGGGCTAATTACATCTAATTTTTTGCAATATTTTCCTAATTTTCCTTGAGTTTAAAAATAAAAAAATACAAATTAATTGAAATATTTTCAATAATTCACTTAAACCCTAGTTTTCACATACTAGGTCCTATTTACATACAAACATATTCACACCACTAGGAAAACTATATTGCCAATTTTAGAAATATTTTCATATTTTTCTTAAATTTTTCAATCTCAATTCTAAAAATTTATAACAAAAATTTCAAATTATTACATTATTTTTTTAAAAATTCATTTCAAAGCCCTCGTTGCATCAACTAAATCCCAATAATTTTCAAGTAATATTCCACTTATTTTTTGCAAATTTTGAATGAATATTAAAATCAAAAATTCACTTCAAATTTCAAAAATTCATAGTAAATTTTAGAAATTTTATTTGTCTCAAAACCCTAGTTGCATCTACTAGGTCCCATTTAAGCAAGTAATCTCTCATAATTTTTTGAATTTTATCTTGCATACTTAGCTCAGAAAATCAATTTCAAATTCAAAATTTCATAGTATTTTGCAAATATATTTCTAAAAAATCCCTAGTTGGATACACTAGGTCCTATTGCTTCTTGAGGTATCACGTTACACCCATATCTAAATTTCAAAATAATGCTTACTTATTTACACATGATTATTGCATTTATTACAAATAATAAAAAACCATAATGGGCCCTATCATGTACATGAATGATGAATTCTATCATATGTTAGTACAAAGTTTCATTCTTTGATTTGCATGTTTACTTTTTTTAGTATAAAATGATATCCAACAAACTATATTTGCATATATTAAGACACCTCTTGTCCCACCTCCCTTAGAACCCATCTTCCATGCTAATTATTATTGCATGGTTAATTTTACCATCCCACAAGTCACTGTCCATCACCAGAGATCCCAACTAGCACCTTTCATCCCTCCACCTCCTCACCTTATTGATTATCTATGCTCTCCTCCCACACACACTACTAATCATATATAGATAGTGGATAATATAGTTAGAGCTATTACTCAACATGTCATTATCCCACCTCCTCACCCTATTAATTATCTATGCTCTCCTCTTGCACACACTACTAATGCTATATAGATAGTGGATAATGCGGTTAGAGTTGTTACTCAATGTGTTATTATCCCACCTCATCACTATGTAGATTATCTACAATATCTTCCTACACACACTACTAATCCTATATAGATAGTGGATAATATATTTATAGCTATTACTCAACATGCCATTATCCCACCTCCTCACCCTATTGATTATCTACACTCTCCTCCTACACATAATACTAATCCTATATAGATAATGGATAATGAAGTTAGAGCTATTACTTGATGTGATGTTATCCCTCCTTTTCCCACCTAGGAACCTCACAACCCACCTATTCCATCCCATCCCCAACTTGGGCCCCTTACATAAATAGATTTAAATAAGGCATATGATATTGTGGATCAATTGCACAATACTCCAACAAAAAATTTAATGTTAGAATTGTTCCAAAAATCCAATGTGTTTAAGGACATTCTCTATCAAGCACTCACTTAGACTTACATGCCAGCTTACTCTGAGCCTTATTATTTTTTATCAGTGGTCAACACACTAAAAACTATCAAAGATGCCATTTATTTTGATAAAGAGGACACACCATCTCAGACAGTTACTGATCAAAATCCGCCACTATTCATATAAATTTAAATCAAAACTAGTGTAGTAAAGAGAGTTTTAGTTGATAGTGGTGCCGAGATAAATATATTTAATATCACATTATTAAAAGATATGGGTGTATATATGGCATCTATGCAAAAGTCATATAAGCTATTAAAGGGTTTGATGACATACCATGATATACATTGGTGGGCATCATTGCTTTAGATATCATGGTCGGGTGAAAAACCCTTACTACCTAGTTTTAGGTAATGCCTGGTCCTCTCCATTATAATATTTTACTTGGACAACCATGGATACATGAAATTCAAGCAATTAATTCTTCTCTACACTGGTGTATCAACTTCATTCATGGTAGATATCTCTACACATGTCTAATAGATAATCAACCCTTTAGATATTACTGAGTTATAGAGTCATCTTCAATTATTTTCCTAGATGGGACACCTTCTCTTATCCTATATTCACCACTTCACCATATTATTATTGATAAAATACATAAATATGAGGTGGGAGAGACCAACACCTCTCACATTCCTCTAATTCTAGATATATCTCTAGCTATAGATGCTTAGTTAGTTATAATATCTCCAATCAATCCAGTAGTCATAATAACTACACCTATTACACTTAGGCCATCACTAATAGCAATTCTAGTAGTACTAGTTACTCCCATAGATACAGACCCTTAGGCCAATATAGATACTCTCATAGCATCTTCATCTACTCCTACTATAGTTATCGAGATAGACTCCTATTTCATTATTATCCCTTGTGGTAAATTCAGAGTTACCTTACATACATGATGTTGATACAAATTTATAGGCTTCTTTAGATGATGATGATACAACACCCACACTCAAAGATAATTATCTATGTTGATTTAAATTTACACTAGTTGGCTTAGGAGAATACCAAGATAATTCTAGAGCACTTATTAAGCATTCTACGTCACTCTTAGCATCTCCTGACACATTCTTAGGATATACTCCATATTCATAACCATAGACAGATTTTTGGGCGCATACAGTTAACATGGTTACTTATATGAATAAAAGGATAGTCATTCATATCTAGGCAAGTAGTACATAACATAGACCATAAATTTTATTATAGATGTTACTTGATGATAAATTTATCAAGCTTCCTAAATTATGGCATAAATCTATCAACATATTATCACAAGAGGAAGGTAACCCATCTTACCTTTTTCACAATATAACTAGCCATGATACTAACTCATGTATAGCTTTACAACAGTGATTATATAAATGACAACATCAAGGAATTATTCAGATCATAACACCACCAACACCACTACCAATGAAATCACTTACCAACAAGACTAAACAACCAAGACCAGAAGTAGCATATCCACAACCAGAGCAACCCTTAGTTCATATTTGATTTGATGACAACATGAACACAATGCTTATAACATATGATGATATTTATGATGATGATCTTGATTCATTCAATGATGTATGAAATCCTTTCCTCTATTTTTATCTCCAATAGCTTCCATCTCTAGATCCCTTCCCACCCCTAGCCTAGTCTCTTATATTATGATGTGATTTTTATATATACTTTTCTTTTTAGCATTGATTATACATAGTTTCCTCTTCTTGATTGTACATATCTCAAATAATTCAAAATACAAAAATAATATAATATTTCAAAAATAAAAAAAGCATGTCAATTATATGCATCATCTATGTTTTACATTACTAACCATTATGTTAGACTTACATTATGCTATTCTATGTTATTATTTTTCAATTTATCTATATTACCAGGCTTCACTTGATCTTATTTAAGTGTGTGTAGTACATCATTAGGGGGCATCCTACTTCTACATTATAGCTACATATCGACACATCTACCCACTAGGGGCATACTCTACATGATTACACCATACAGGTTATGTCATTCTTACACTATACACTCTAGACATCTTGTTTTAGTACATTCAATACTTGCTTACACAAATATCACATCGACATCCATTAGCATATATCACACTTTTTTATAGCATATACATTAGTCTTGTATCACATATTTTATATACTCTTATTTCTTGCTTTCCATAGGTAGATGCATGTTTATATTTCTAATAGTTTGCATACTTCCACTCTTTAATTTGATTAAGCTAGATGTGCTTGCATTTTCTAGTTCATGTTTGCTTCTTGCTTGCATTTTAGAACGTTTGCCAATGTCCTTTGTTTTAGTCTATATGTATGTGCCTTTGGACACTTGCCAATGTCCTTTGTGTGTACCTTTCATGTGCTTGTAGCCCTTGTGATAATCTTTTCTTGTTCCTATTATGTGTGTATGCAACATTTGAACATGCCTTATAAACCTTGTGTGCTTATTTGGCCCCTTGGCCACCCTCACATGTTTCTTGCTTCTTACTTTATATGCTTGTTTCTTGATTGCTTATATTTTTGTGTAATTCCATGATTCCAATCATGAATTTGCCTTACTTCTTGGATGTCATGTCATGATGGACATCATGCTCCATCTATTCATGCCACTAATAAATAACATTTAAAATTATAGTTTACTATTATGAACATGCTATTACACTTTTATATTTATCTAAACATACCATTTTGGATATAACAATCTTTCTCTTCAAATTTTGTTATATCTTGAGATAATTTATATCAATTCTATATCAAATATTTTCACAACTTAACACACTTATAGGGATTCTTATTCTGAGGTCAGTCATTATAGGGTATTCATTACTACCCTTACAAGAGGGGGCAAAAAATAGGGGTTTTATCATAGAGATTAGAAATCCTAACAGTTGAAAAAGTATTTTCAAAATATTACAGTCTAGAATTCATAGCTCAACATAGGCAAACTAGACTAGGTAGATAATAGAGAATCCATATCAGTCATCAGTCTTGGCTCTAGATAATAGTGCCAAAATGAGACTATAGTTTTGGGCCCTTTTTTTTTAGTTTTTGATGTTGTCCAAATAATATAATATTTAGTTTTTTCTAGAATCAAGCAGAGAGGTGAGTTTAGTCACATTTTTTCCATTATAGTTCAATTTAGAAATCAATAGTTTTTAGGAGTTATTTTGCTCAGAGACTTCAGATATAGGGGGAATCATGCATAGAATGAGGGTTTCCATTTTAGTTTAGATATGGTAGTTGATACAACTTTTAGTTCAAAATCTGTGTTCTTGACACTAGTTATTGGGGGCAATGAGCGTGGCACATGGGCCTTCTCTAGTTCTAATTTTATAGCATTTTATTATACATTCCCAATAGTTGCATGCCTTACTCCATCTATAAGTGGTTGTAATCACATTCAAGTAAAATTTCACTCAAGTTTGCTTCCTGCATACTTGAGTTCCTGAGTGGCTTCCTAAGCCTTAATTCTAATTTTAGGAGGGGCTTTTATATAAGTCTAATATTGAACTTTTGAAGTGGCCAATAGTGGCCTAGTTTCTAGATTACATTTGGCTATCCATGCCAACATTATTAGATTACAATGCATTCAGGGACTCCATGATCCATATCATATGACATTAATCTATAATGATATTTTCTCATTTAGCTTCACATCATGGGCTAATGATGGAGCCAAATGTCTAGTTAACCTTTTTATTATTGAGCCACCTATTTATAGGGATTATACATGTGGTCTAGACATTAATTATCACCTGCATGATTCATTAAATTCACATATTTATCAATGAAGGAGCTAAAGGTCCTACCTTTGAATTCATGAGCCAACTTCTACGAGATTGAGCACTCAGTTCATTCATTGATAAAACTCTTGGTTTAACATACTTATAGCATCACCCAACATAACCCAATAACATAACAAGTTTTGTATTTGTTCATGTACTTGGTGAGGTGTATTCACTCCTTTCTCTTCCTTCCTCTCTCTTTAAATAGATTTATACATTCTTATTTTAGATATATCATATCTAGTAAGAACTGATCTACCCTTACTTTCATTTTTGTAAACTTATTTAGTATAATGTGCTCTCACTACACATAACCTAGCATCACACAACTTTTTGTGCTTAGCCTCATAGGTAAGTTTAGGTACGCTTCTCTTTTTTTCCTTTATCTTAGTATTTTGATTTTATACATACTTTGAATAAAGAGGGGGAGATGTAATAATACTAAAATAGGTCTCTCTTGCTTGCTTACATAACCCACTTAGGCATGTTTTCACTATTTTCCAATATTTTGAAGCCTTCTAGAGTTAACCCCTGCTATCCCAAACTCCTCTCCCAAGCACAAATCTATCCCCTAGGGTCCCTTTCCCCCTAGACAATAGTGACATAAGTTGGACTATAGTGTTGGGACTTAGGGGGTCCACTTTTCAGTGTTGTTGTCCAAGTCCATAATAGCCTCAAACAGCAATATTTCCTTGAATCCTTATCTTTTCCCTTGTCAACCTAATGTGAGATCATCTAACCCAAGATCACTAGTTTCCCTATGAAAACCCATTCAAAGGTCATTTAGAAGGGTGGGCAATCATTAAAAAGGAACAAGATAGAAATATACTAAAGCACACTTAAGAAAATCTTCCTATTCTATGCATACATACAACCACTATTATTTCTAGCCTATCCAAGCTCCTACACCAGTCATGAGTCATCTCAAGATTACCAAAATTTACTTACACTTGCATTACATACATAGGATTGCATAATACACATTCAAATTGTAAGAACTAAATTGGCCTTGATCCCTCTTTGGAGTATTGGTATGTAGGTAGTGTGCCCACATATGAGGTGTGATCACATGTTCAATGTATATTACACACTAACCCCTTTTTCCAATTATATTTGAGATCACCTATCATCATGAAGAGGAGATAGGATCCTTGAAGACAAAATCAATTGCACATGGAGCTTTATGAATAACTAAGACTTGATATTTTAGGCATAAGGTCTCCCAGAGTAGAAAAATAGAACCCAAAAATCTTAAAAAGCTTAAACACTAAGGACTAAAGCACTAAAACTTAGATTAAAGTGTTGGGCCTCTAGGTGTCCCATTTCCAGTGCTCTTGTCTAGGCAAAAAATAAACTTTTGGATCCTATTTTTGATAGTCTTCCTAGCTAGATCAATAATTTGCAACCTCTGTCTCCTCCATCTTAGCCTAGAATCAACTAAGTTTTACTCTTTATCCCCTTATTTGCTACTTTTAGAAATCAATTAAACACTTTCAGATTCAATAAATTAGTAGGTTAATTAAGAAATATTGATTTACCAATTTTCCCCTTAATCTAGACCCCTTTACTATTTAGGAAATTAACCCCTATAGTTTCCCAAATTCAATAAAATAGGGTCCCATCTTATAAAATAAGCAATGATCTATATGATTCATCAATATACTCTTTGGATAATATTCCTATACTAGAGAAGGATGTGGGTCTAAATTGATATTTGAGAGGATTGGTCTTCTACATAGTTGAGGACCCATAACTATATGGGGAAAAGAGGTAAGTCACCTACACAAAAAGTTTTATATTCATATTCTACACAACTCGTGGATGTGATTTATAACCAAGTGACTTCAGGTACTAAATCTAAAGTAGTTTCAAGCTTGTCAAGGCATATATACTCATCAACTATTGGGATTAAAATAGAATTATTTTTCTAGGATAATGATATTGTAGTCAAAGATGATCTAAATATAGAATGCAGAACATTCAATAATTGGTATAAGAGTTTAGATTTTGAGATCTATTTGTTTAGGTGAGTCTGATCTATGAAGACAAAGGGGATTCCCTATTTTTGTAATTTTTATTAGTTAAGATAAGTTGGTATCAAGTATGGACAATAGTTTGGCATCTTCTTCAGTCATTTCAAAAAAAGTATGTGATCTTAAATTTCTAGTTTGTTGAAAGAAGATAGGATTGGTCCAAGTGGGAGCTTGGTAGCACTATATTCTTTGTCAATAAAGTAAATACTTTTGATATGCATAAAGTTAATGAGATATTGTGTCTTTGAGAGAGAATATCAGCTTATAAAAGGAGAAGAGTTTATTTTCAATATTTTTAGATGTTCCTTGATATCTACTACTAATGGAAGCATAGTGGATGCTTGGTTTGAGGTGGAGATATTCATGGAAGTTGACTAAGCTTGATCTATATTAAAGTGATCATTTAATCTGATTCCATTTAGAAATAAATGATAGTTATTGAAATCCTTTGGGATTAATGTCACAAAGGGAGAAAGATCAGAAAAAGGAGAATGTTTTGAAAGTTTAGAAAAGGATGAGAATATGGGAGAAAGATTAAAAAAATATAATAAAAGGATCAAGATCATAAAGGAAGAAAGAATAGGCAAAGACCAGGTCTAAAAGATGATTTCCATCAAGAAGTGGTTGATAGAATTTTTCTTAGTATGTTTGCCATCAATGATAAAGGGGTAGATTTTAGGACATTGTCATTGATTAAGGGAGAGATTATTGAGCAATATCTTTGAGTGTTGAGATTTGATATTTAATTTTGTCATTGATGTCAAACATTCTAATATATATGATTGGTTATTTCATTGATGTCAATCTAATATAGTTTATATCAAAGGTTTTGGTGTAAATACTTGGTAAAGCAAGACTTGAGGTTAGTATAGCAAATGTAAAAGAATATTTTAATTCTTTGTATTGACCTTGTGAGATTGTGTTTGCAAGTGTCAAGATGAAATGAGTGAGCTTCAAATTTCTATGTGAGAAGTTTTGAAGTTACTCCAAATTTTATATGAAGACTAAAATGATTTAAAGAATACCTAATAGTATTTGATCATGGTAAATATTGTCTAGGGTGGTATTTGAAGACCTTGTAAATGAATAAAAGGTCAGCTTTGAAGATCTATGTACTTTGAAGATACTATAGTTGAGCTCTAAAGATATGTAAGTAGATTTGAAGAAGTTATGTTGAAACTCCAAAGAAGAGTGAGGGTATGATGTTGTTCAATCATATAAAAGAGGAATTGAAACATAGGTGAGTTCTAAAGTGGAGTCTATAGAGTAGTTAGAAGGTTAGTTTGAAGGCTTAATAAGACTTACAGGTCACGGCTTAGAAAGTAAAGATAAATGGTAGCCAAATGAGGTAACATGATCAATTTACATGTCATGAGGGAGCATATGAACATTGATAGAGGTGGGTTAGGTTATTTTAAAGTATGTTCATAAAGTTTTAGGACTTAGTTTGCAAAGAAAAGACTTGAAAAGTGTTTCAAGGTGTCATGAGTACATAGAATGAAGAGATGTCTATTTGAGAAGGTTTTCTCAATGCTCATTGGCATGTTCATTATCTATATGAGATTACAAGACATTCATGGTAGATAAAGAAGGTTTCTATCTCAAATTTACTAGTGCTTATTTCTATAAAGAGGAGCTAAGTTTTATGAATGATTGTTAAGACTAAAAGTTAGTCTAAACCTTCATAAAACCCTGAGTATAACCTGATGCTGATGATCTTGTTCAAAGGAGCTTAGAATAATTTGATATGATCATACAAGTGATTTGAGATTAAAATAAACTCCCCCAATCATATCCATGTGTGATTGGTTTCTTAGGTGAGTGAGAATACCATACAAAAAAGTACTTAGCTTTGGAAGATTTGCTAAAGTAGATAACATTGATCGAGTGAATGGTGAAAAGTGGATAAAGATAAAAGTGTGAGACTTCTAGTTGTAGTTCATAAATATTTATAGATAATTTTCAGATATTAGATGTGTGAAGTTAGTGATTAAAGTTATCCAGTCACTGAATAGACCCTGTGGTGTAAATAGTGAAGAAATCAGATAGAAGATGATTTATGACATGCTTTCATGTAAGAGTGATGCATTGAAATGCATGATGATGTTATTTGGATCTTGAATTATTTATCCATGATTTTTAGAAGCTTTGAATCTGGTACAAGTGTTTGAATCATTGAAGCCAAAATGGATTATGTAGCTGAGTAAATTTTGTGAAGGAGAAGGTTAAAAGATTAGTCTGTAAGACCAATAGTTCTCTTTAGATATCATGATCTGATTGAGGTTTCTCTAAGTATGTTGTAAGATCATTTATATGCAATAAAATACCTTAAATATATTTAATCATGTATTAGATGTTCATGATTCCTAAACCATGTTTTGGAGTTAGTTGGTAGTTTTAAGTGAGCATCTTACAAAAGACTGTTTGACCCTATTTTCACTAAGTTTAAGCATCAAATGAAGTTGGTGATGACCCTAAGGTCATGAATTTAATTAATATATATTATATTTACTTAATTATTTGGTAACATTAAGTATGTACCTCATTTTTTCAAATTAAAATTTTTGTATATGTGTAAGTCTTGTATAAGCAGTAACTTAAAGAAGGGTTCAAATGGTAGTTGGACCTAAAAGGTGTTGTATACCTAAATAAAATTTGGATAAGGGATATTGGAGTGGCATGTGATGTGTTCCTATTGTGTGAAGTTTTTGGATAAGATTCAAAGAGATCAAAGGGTAATGTGTTGTTGAGAAGGCCTATTAGGTCTTCATAAGTCTAAAAGAGGAGTATGGGATAATTAATGTATTGTCAAACTATTATAGTAATTGATTCATGACTAAGGCATGTTATTCTAGTATGTTTTAACCTATTCATATCTGAACTAAGTGATTTGAATGTATGGTAGACCTAAAAGGATATGATTAAATGACTTGTATAAAAACAAAGTAGTTAGTCCTATTTTTTGTGCTTAAAAAAAGTGAAGAGGGGATGATAAGAGTATGCTAATAAAGTGAGAGAAGAACAAGATAATCAAATAACATAGATCATTTATGATTAGAGTGAGGTCATGTAGACTAGTAGAGATATAATAAATATCTAACATAAGTTTTGTAAGATAGGATAAAGGTTAGAAGACCTAAATAAGCCATTAAAAGGGTTAGATGAGTGAAGAGGACTAAAGATCAGTTTGAGAGGGCTAAAGATAAATTTGAGTGAGATAAAGAGAGTGAAGAGTATAAATAGTAGATCATCATCTATTTTAGAATCAAGAATGATTTTTGAAGGTGATCAAATAATTAGGTGGCTAAGTTGGTGATGAGTCATCTAGGGGGTCAGAGCCTACTTGTAAGTTAGAGCTTGCTAAAGTAAGCTGGGTTCTTATTAAATTAGGGGTTGGTGTTATTTGTTGAGTTGGTTCTTACTAAATATTATCAAGTTGGTGTTTGATAAATTAGGTTTGGTGTACCAATTTGAGTGGGTGCTAAACTAACTGTTGATGTTTGTCTTATAGGACTATATTCCATTTGCTTCACTAGTGGGTTTTCTACCCTAAAATGGTCTCCCATATATATGTCATGTTCATGTGTTTCATGCTCTTATGTTTTGTTGTTTATTATTGTTGAGATGCACATGCATGTTAAGATGGTTCATACATAGTTAAGTAGAATTGAATAATTTTTTTTAAAGATTGAGTTACCCCCCTCTTAGTAATATTGTTCCCAAAAATTGGTATTAGAGTAGGTCATTTATAATAGGCTTTATAACCTAAATAAGATCTTAAGAATCAAGGTGAATAGTTAGAAATCTCAAGGATGTTTTTCTAAAATTAAAGATCCATTGTTCAATAGATCTAACTATGCCTTATATAATGTCATAATGAAGATATATCTAATGCCACAAGGACATGATATTTGGTAGTCAATTATGGATGGCTATATTACACCTCCAATTACCCCTACATATGTAGTAGGCAAGAAGTCTAGTGAAAATAATTCCAAAGAAATGAATGCTATTATGTCTGGCCTATCAAAGGGTAATATATTGTGTTTCAGTAAAAGATATATGGGACAAATTGAAAACCATCTATGAATGAGACACCAAAGTAAATATGGACAAGTTACAAACCCATCAAATATATTTCTAAAGCCTAAAGATGATTGAATATGAATCCATTGAATTATATATGTTAAGAATTGATGAAGTTGTCAACGTCATTAGAGGACTAGGTAAAGAAGTGAAAGAGTCTACTATTATCCAAAAGGTATTGAGATCTCTAACTTTTAAATTTGACTCTAAGGTGTTTGTAGTAGAATAAATGCAAGATTTAGACAAGCTAGATATGGGTGGGCTTCATGGAATCTTGACTACCTATGAGATGAGATCAAAATAATGAAGGCCTCTCAAAAAGGAAGTTGCTTTCAAAATTGAAAATAAGTCAATGGTAAAGAAGGTCAAAGATGAGGTATGTTTAGAAATTGATGATGATAAACTCATAGAAATGTTTGATAGGAAGATGATATTTGGATCAATAAACTACAAGGGTAAGTTACCCTTCAAATGTTTTATTTTTGGAAAGATTGGTCACTTTTTAACCAAATTTCCTAACAAAGATAGATATGAGCATAATGAAGAACATGATGAACCTCATGAAGATAACAAAAAGGTATACAAGTCTGACAAGAACAAGAGAGACTTAAAAAATAATGAATAAAAGGATATTTTAATAATAAGAACTTCTATATCAAAGAAGATAGTGCATCTAATGTGATTGATTTAGACACATCTGACAGTGAAGATGATAGAAATGAATATGAGCATGAAAATAATAAAAACTTGTTCATAGGCATAGAATAAAAAAATGAGGGTTGTTCACATGGGAAAGGTTCATGATTGATATAGAATCAAAAGAAGAAGATGAAGAATATGGTAGTGAAGAATCTAAAGTAAATCTTGAAGTAGAACTCATAGGTACCCTAAAAGAGTTAAAGATTGTGAAGAAAAAAATAATAAACTAAAGTCATTGGTTCAATACTATGAGGATTAGATTGGATTATTTAAAGGAAGGTTGTGAAACACCTATAAGGAGAATTAATATATCATCAAGTAAATTGAAACCAATAATGAGATTATGGAAACAAGCCTAAAGATTAGAGAGGAAGATTGTAGAAGATATGACACTGAGATAGAATCTCTAAGAGCTAAATTGATCAAGTATCTAGTAAATGAAAGAATTTTTTGAGATTTGAAAAGAACATTGAAGCTCTAGATGATATCCTAAATAGCCAAAAATCTGTAAGTGATAATACATGTCTTAGATTCAATAAAAATGAAAATAAGCATCTCAAGTTGAGAAGAAGACTATTGAAGACAAGTAAATCAAAAGACCTATCAGACAACCCAATTCTATAAGGTATGGTAATTATTTTAATGGTTACTATTTTAAATGTAGTCATTTTGGTCATAGAGTTAGAGAATTTAGAAGATCCTCTCGAAATGAGTATTCTTTGAACTATGGAAGGAGATGTAATTATTCTAGGGAGATCATAGTCATTATCAGTCAAACGATATGTATAGAGTGGTCTGTTATAGATATCATGATGGACATAGTGTAAGATTATTTTATAATAGACTTAGAAGATCATTTAGTCAAGACAAAGATGTTCATAGACATGTCACTAAGAAATGGATCAAGAAGACAAATCATGTGGATAAATTGAAGGTAGATCAAAACACTAAAGAAAACTATTCTATGAAAATTTAGAGTACAGACAATGGATACTCAAGCCACATGTCAAGAGATAAAAGAAGTCTTAATTCTCATATGGCTAATCAAAGTAGAAAGAATGGAGAAGTGGCCAAGAATAATAATGGTGACAAAATAAGTCTTGATCATCTCATAAACCAAGGTGGGATGTTTTTTACTATATATTAGAAGTCAGAAGTGAAGGAATGTCTAGAACACTTTTTGTCTACATGTGTTGACAAAGTAGTCAAAGAAAAGAAGAAGGATAACAAGGTTGATGATGAGATCAAGCTTAAAGAGCCAGTTAAGTATATAAGGATGATAAACAATATTAAACATAATATGGATATGGATATTTGGGTATCTCATGAGTTCATGTTGTTTTAGTACCCTATGAAAATGGGTGGCTCCATTAAGCTTCATTGAGAAATTCTACTATCAACATAACCATGAGATTGTAGTCAAAGATGCTCTAAAGATAGAATGTAGAACATTCAATAATTGGTGTAAGAGGTAAGCTTTTGAGATATATTTGTTTAGGTGTGTTTGATTTGTGAATACAAAGAGGGAGTCCCTATTTTTTTAATTGGTATTAGTTAAGATCAATTGGTATAAAGTATGGTCAAGAGTTTGGCATCTTCTTCAGTCATTTCAAGAAAGGTATGTGATCTTAAATTGCTATTTCATTGAAAGAAGATATGTTTGGTCCAAGGGGGAGCTTAGTGGCTTTATATTATTTGTCAGGAGAGTAATTGCTTTTAATATGCATAGAGCTAATGAGAGTTTATGTCTTTGAGAGAGAATATCAGTTTATAAAAGGAGAAGAGTTTGTTTACAATAGTTTTAGATGTTCCTTGATATCTATTTATAATGGAATCAAGGTGGATGCTTGGTTTTAGGGGGAGATATTCAAAGAAGTTGACTAAGCTTAATCTATGTTAAAGTGATCGTATAATCTGAGCCCATTCATAACTAGATTATAGTTGTGGAAATCTATTAGCATTAATGTCAAAGGGGGAGAAAGATCAAAAGGAGAAAGTTTAGAAAGTTCAAAAAAGGATGAGAATATGGGAGAAAGATTAAATAAGATAGTAAAAGGATCGAAATCATAAAGGAAGAAAGAATAGGAAAAGACTAGGTCTAAAAGATGATTGTCATCAAGAAGTGGTTGATAGAGTTTTTATGAGTATGTTTACCTTAAATGATAAAGGGGAGATTGTTGGACATTATCATTGATTAAAGGAGATATTTTTTAGCATTATATTTGAGTTTTAATATTTTATATTTAATGTTGTCTCTGGTATTAAATGTTTTAATATAGATGCTTGGTTATTTCATTGATGCCAATCTAATATAGTTGATATCAAAGGTTTTGGTGAAAATAATTGCTCAAGCAAGCCTTGAGGTCAGTATATAAAATGCAAAATAATATTTTAATGTTTTTTCTAGACCTTGTGAGATTTTATTTATAGGTGGAAAGATGAAATAAGTGAGTTATGAATATGAACCAATGTACTTCAAAGTTCTATGTCAGCAATTCTTAAGTTACTCTAAATTTTCTACAAACATAAGAATGCTCCAAATAGAATGATATGAAGAATACCTAATAGTATTTAAGAAAGAGAGATATTGTCTAAGGTTCTATTTGAAGACCTTGAAAATGAATATCAGGTTAACTATGAATATATATGTACTCTAAAGATACTAGAATCGAGTTCCAAAGACATGTAATTAGATTTGAAGAAGCTCTATTGAAGATCCAAAGAAGAGTGACTGTATGATGTTTTTTGAGAATACACAAGAGGCATTGGAACATAGGTGAGATCTAAAGTGGAGTCTACAAAGTATTTAGAAGGTCAATTTCAAGGCTTAGAAAGTAAAGATAGATGGTAGTCAAATGAGGTAACAAGATCAGTTTTTATGTCATGAATGAGTAGATGAACATTGATATAGGTATTTAAAGTTTTTTTAAGTATGTGCATAAGTTTTTAGGACTTAGTTTGAAAACAAGAGACTTGAAAAGTGTTTCAAGGTGTCATGAGTGTATAGAATGAAGAGATGTCTACCCAAGAAGGTTTTCTCAATGCTCATTGACATGTGCAATAGCTACATGAGATCCTAAGATTTTCATTATAGATAAGGAAGGGTTATAGCTCAAAGTTACAATAATTTGTTTCTAGAAAGAGGAAATAAGTTTTATGAATGATTGTAAAGACTAGAAGTCAATCTAAACCCTCATAAAACCCTGGGTGTAACCCGACGTTGAAGATCTTATTCAAAAGAGATAAAAATGGTCTAATATGATTAGAAAAATAATTGAAAGTTAAATTCAACTTTCTCAGGCATCTCCAAGTGTGATTGGTTTCTCAGGTGAGTGTGAAGACCATATAAAAAGTGCTTATTTTTTAAAGATTTATTGAAGTAGACAACATTGACCAACTTAATGGTGCAAAGTGGATGAAGATCAAAGTTTGAGACTTTTAGCTATAGTTCATAAATATTTTTGGAAAAGCTTCATATCTTAGATGTGTGAATTTAGTGATCAAAGTTATCTAATCATTGAACAGACCATGTGGTGCAGATAGTGAAGAAATTAGATAAAAGAGAGAAGATGATTTGTGACATGATTTCATGTAAGAGTGATGCATTGAAATGTATGATGATGTTTTTTAATTCTTAAATGATTAATCCATGTTATTTAGAAGCTTGGAAGTTGGTGAAATTGGTTGAATCATTGAATCCAAAATGGCTTATCTAGCTGAGTAGAGTCTGTGAAAGAGAAGGTTAAAAGATTAGTCTATAAGACCAATATTTATCTTTATATCTCATTATCTAATTGAGGTTGCTCTAAGGATATTATAAGATCTTGTATATGCACTAAAATCCCTTGAAAATATTTAATCATATATCATATGTTCATGTTTCCTTGACTATGTTTTGGAGTCAGTTGGTAGTTCTAAGTGAACATCTTGTAAAAGAGTGTTTGAGACTATTTTCCATAAGTATAAGCATCAAATGAAGTTAGTGATGATCCTGAGGTCATGAAACTCCTAAATATATTATTTTTCCATAAGTATTTGGTAAAATTAATAATATACCTCAAATTTTCAAAGTAGATTTTTTGTATATGCACAGGCCTTTTATAAGCAATGACTTGAAAAAGGGTTCAAATGGTAGTTGGACCTAAAAGGTATTGTATAACTAAAGATAATTTTAATAAGGGATATTAGAGTGGATTTTGATGTCTTCCTACCATGTGATGCATTTGAATAAGCTTCAAATAGATCAAAGGGTAATATGTTGTTGAGAAGGCTTATTAGGTCTCCATAAGCCTAAAAGAGGAATAATGCCTAATTGATGTATGAACGACCTATTGTAGTGATTGATTCATGATCCATAATCATCAATAAATAAGTGTTGTAGATTATGGAAAACACACTTATAATGGATCCTAATCTTAAATTCATGATTTAATAAAAATCAATTTTAAAAGATTACAAAAATTAATTATTTTCACATGGAATAAAATTTAAAAGTGAAAATAGAGACAAATTGATAGAAATACCAAACACTATTCGATAACAGATTTTGGATTAAAAGCCTATGTTTATGGATCCTCTCCAATGGGGGGATCGCTCCTATTAATTTTTCTCAAAAATGCTTAAAAATACCTTAGAAGTCTTACAAATAATCTTCTTGGATTTTAATTCTACTAGAAGTATACTCTCAAACCCGATTACAAGCTTGAGGCTCTCAAAATACTTCCTATGTCTCCAAAAACCCATTATACATACTTGGTCTTCACAAAAAAACATGTCTTTCAAATAGAATTTTTGATCCCTTTATATGATGCTCTGAGCTATGGGTATAGCAGTGGGAATGTTATCTTTTTGCCAAAGATGATAGGGTTCAAAACATGTCATAAATGTTTTTGTGGATAAGGTTAATATTTTAGTCCCACATTGGTAAAGTGGGAACTTACTTTAGTATTAAAATCCCATGAATTTTGTAGTTAATGATGCCTATACATAGGCATTGGCATAGACATGACATGTTGGTTAATCTCATGAAAATTTTGTGGTGGGCATACTTCATGGTAAAATAGGCATGTAATAAATGTCTCGATCATGGTAAATTAGGATGTTTGGTTAGCATGGAACTTTTGATTGTCTTTGAACATGATAAATAATTATATAGTCACTAGGTGATTATTAATAAAATTTGACCATGGAATAATATAGTAGTGGCAAGCCACATGGTATATTAAGGAGCCACCATGTGGACCACTCTAACTTGAAACTTGTCTATGTACAATTGGATGATCTATATCTCTATAGATGGTAGGGTCCCCCTCTGAGACAAGAGCAAACTCCACTGGCTATGCTCCCCATAGTCGGCCTTTTATGCTAGAATTGAAGTATATAAACCAAACCCAATTTTTTTCACTAACTTATTATTGTGTGTCCATCACATGATTAGTCTGCTTGGTTTGATAGAATTATGCCACATCACCCTATGTCACCTTTTTGTCCTATTTAATCTAGATACTTCAACATGTGATATCTTATGCATATAGGCTCAAAATGAACCCATTCAAATTATGTTGAAAAGATCTCAATGAGCTCTATATTATGTCAATGATTCATCTATAATTTGATGACTTCTATTTTGAAGTGAAACATAGATCCTCCTGGATCAATTCTCCCCACTAAGAGCTTTTGGACCTCCAAAATTTGATTAATTGATAAAAAAGTGAGGGTATTTCTCCCTCACTCTTTTAGCTTCCATCTATTTGGCTTTGTTCAGGTGCATCCCTTTGAGACCAATACAAAGATAATCATCATCTCCCCTTTGTGAAGTCTAAATCTTCCTATCAAGAATTGTATCTTCCTATAATTTTGTTAGATACTCAGGAGTAAAATCATCAATAGAAGAAATAGATACACTCTCATGATGATCTCTAATCATTAGAGGCTCATACAATTTTAGATTTTCCACATTCAAAACTAAATAAATCTACATATAAGATGGAAAATACAACTAGAAAACATTTTTACCAATATTTTTCATAATCTGGAAAGGACCATATTGGATTTGTTTCAAATTTTTACCTCCACCTATCAGCCTTTCCTTATTGATGTGAAGCCATACAAAATCACCTACAACAAACTAATGATCAACATGATGTTTGTCATGTCTTACTTTGTACTTTTCTTGACTTTTCTCCAATTAATCTTAGATAGTCTAGTGTACCTATTATATTTTTAAAATAAAATTATTGGATTTAACAACATCATTACATTCATCTATAGCTGAATCTTATCCATAAAAAACATATAAAGGAGATTTATGTAAATATCCATAACAAACTTCAAAAGGATATTTCATAGTAGAAGAATGAAGTGCACGGTTATAAGAATGTTGAATATAGAATAAATGCTCATCCCACAACTTGGGATGTTTACTGCAATAACCCCTAAGCAAGTACACCATTGTGTGGTTCATAACCTCTATATAACCATAAATTTGTGGATGAAATGTGGTGCTCTTATTCAAATTAATGTCCATTAATTCCCACAATGTTGACCAAAATTCCCCAAGAAACTAAGAATCCAAATCAGAAACAATAGAAGTGGGCAAACCAAAATGAACCCATACATGTTGAAAGAATAAGTATGTTATACTTTCAGCTATAATTTTCTTAATACAAGGGATCAAAACACACATCTTGCTAAATCCATTCACTACCACATACAAGTAATCATGTTTCTTATGTGACATAGGTAAACCCCCTACAAAGTCCATGGAAATACTTTCCCAAGGATGGGTAGGATTAAGTAAGGGAGTATAGAGTCCCAATGTCCTAGTACTTGGCTTTCTTGCAGCACAAAGAACACACCCCTTGATATATTTGGAAACATTTTCCTACATATGAGGCTAGTAAAAATACATTCTTAAATGTGCAACCATTTTACCTTCTCCAAAATCACTAGAAATAAGAGAAGTATGTGCTTAACTAATCATGTGCACCTTTTCATTTTCAAGAATACAAAGTTTACTTAAATGATATAAAATTCCATTATGCACATTATAGTCTGATTCTTCTACCTATTTACCACTCATTAAATCCTTGTACACATCCTTAAAGTTAGCATCATCAACATTTTATTATTTATAACTTTCATGAGTCAAAGAATCATGATATAAAAGAATAGATGCAACTACTATAGGAGGTCTAGAAAGCTTGTCAAAAACTTTATTTTGTATACCTTTCTTATACTAGATCACAAATGAAATTACTGGAAGAAACCCATCTAATAAAAGTGCCTAGACTATTGTATCTTGGCCTGTGACTAGAGATACTAGAGGGGCTGATGATCTATATGTATCACTATTTTTTTTCCCATCAAGTAATGCTTCCATTTTTTAACACTCTGAACCAATGCATATAATTCCTTATCATAAGTCAGATAGTTTCTTACCATACCTATGAAGGTCTCAAAATTATATCATACTAGATTCTTTCCTTGCATTAGGACAACTCCCATAGCATAATCACTTGCATCCATCACAATCTCAAATGGTTCCTACAAATAAATAAGTGCCAAGATAAGATCAGTATTGATCTTTGTCTTCAAAGTGTTGAAGTACTTTTGTTGCTTGCCTCCCCACTAAAAGACCTATTTAGTACTAGTAAAAGAATGTAAGGGTGATGCAATATATGAGAAATTAGGAATGACTTTATTCCAATATTGTACTACACCAATAAAACTTCTAACCTCAATTACATTATTAGGTTTGGGCCATTTAACTATAACCTCTACTTTTGTAGGATCAATTTTCAACTCACCATGTCCTACAATATAACCCAAGTAAACCAAAGAAGTCTTGCCAAATTCACATTTAGACAATTTCAAATAAAGTTTCTCCCTTCTTAATTCATCCATGACTTTATTAATATGTATCACATGATCTTCCCAAGACTGACTAAAGATCAAAATATCATCTAAGTAGACTATAACAAAATCATCAAGGAATGGCCAAAAAACATCATTCATCAAATTCATGAATGTATCAAGTGCATTATACAAATTGACAGACATGATAAGCCATTCAAAAAATCCATGTTTTGTCTTAAAATTAGTTTTCCACACATCACCATCATTTATTTTAACTTGATGATAACCACTTTTCAATTCTAACTTAGTGAAATAGATATAATTTCTTAATTGATCAAGAAAATCATCAATACAAGGAAGAGGGTAATAATCCTTAATTGTAATTTTGTTCAAAGCATGAAAATCAACACACATTCACCATATGCCATTTTTTTGGTATTGAAATAATAGATGAACCAACAGGAGATTAATTTGGATGAATAACACCCCTTTCCAAAACTTTTCCCTTTAGAATGCTTAACATCCAATTGCTTACTTTTAACTTTAGGAAAATAATCTTTTGTCTATTTTCCTCTAGCCTCCAAGTGAATGGATTTAAAACATGCTTCATCTAAATGAGTAGGATTGAGGACAAGAATCATGTGTTTCAAGTAACTATGTAACCCACATGTGTACTTAAGTAGTGTTTCTTGTGTATAAAGAAGAATATTTAAAAGTAAATCCTTTTTCCTGAATTCCTATGTATATTCTTAAACACTTTGGCCTTTAGTTTATCTAAAAGATTTCCAAATCCATCATAGCTTATTACAGATATCCTAAAGGATAAAATTGATTTTTGAGTTCATCAATAAATTCATTCCAAGTGGAAATCAAGTTACCTGTGTTAAGTTCATTTTCCTTCAACTTACTCTCCCACCAGATGAGAGTTGTGCTTCCCATTTGAAGAGTATCTAAGTGAATTTTATCCTCATCATATACAATTTTATATACCCTAAAATATACTTTAATTTGATTCATCTATTTATCCATCTTCTTTGCATTAATTTCACCATTAAACATCACCAATTCAAACTTAATATCTAGCTTTAGTGAAGAAAGAGATTCAACAACTTCTTTGTCTTTACCATAATTTAAAGAGGAGAAAGGTTACTCAAAAATTTTACCACCTTCATCATGATCCATTTTCCTTCATCTTTCATGATAAACCTCATCAATCATATCCTTCATTTCCAAGAAGGCCTATCAAAAATCTCATTTAGACTCAAAGTCATCTCCCATTTCTCTCATACATCTTGACCCAATATCTAGATTGTACTTAGCCAATTCTCCTTCACCCCATTTATATCTCAACCTTGTCAACATACACTAGTAATCCACATGGTGAAATATAAATTCTACTTTGATATCAAAAATCTAATCTATAATCATCAATAAATAAGTGTATTAAATTATAGAAAACATATTTGTAATGGATCGTAACCTTAAATTCATGATTTAATAAAAATAAATTTTAAAATATTACAAAATTTAATTTTTTTCGCATGGAATTAAATTTAAAAGTGTGAATAGAGACAAATTGATAGAAATACCACACATGATTTGATAACAGAGTTTGTTTTAAAATCCTACGTCTTTAGATCTGATTTAATGGGGGGATCACTCCTATTAATTTGTCTCAAAAATGCTTACAAATCCCTTAAAATTATTACAAATAATCTTCTCAGATTTTAATTATACCAAAAGTATACTCTCAAACCCAATTGCAAGATTGAGGCTCTCAAAATACTTCTTAAGTCTTTAAACACCCTGTATACATACTTGGTCTCCACAAAAAATCATGACTTTTAAATACAAATTTGAGCACTTTATATAGTGATTTGAGATACAAGTATAGTGGTAGGAATGTTATCCTTTTTCCAAAGATGTCAGGGTTTAAAACCCATTGGCAATGTTTTTGTGGCTAAGGGTAATCTTTTAGTCCCACATTGGTAAAGCGGGAACTTTCCTTAGTATTAAAACCCCATAAATTTTGTGGTTGATGATGCCTATACATAGGCATTGACATGGATATGGCATGTTTTTTAAGCCCGTGGCAAGTTTTTGGTGGGCATGCTTAATGGAAAACTTGGCATGTAAAAAATGTCTCAATTGTGGTAAATTAGGATGTTTGGTTAGCATGGAACTTTTAATGGTCTTCGAGCATGATAAATATTATATAGTCACTATTGATCATTTTCTAGCCAATAAAGAAAAGGAAATTAGTCCCCTTCTTCCCATACTATTTAAGGCCAATTCATTTTCTTTGATCTTGCATAAGTCTAGGAGTTTCTACGGACTCTGCAGAGCTTGGTTTTTTTCTACAGGCTCAACAAGTGAAATCCTTGGTAGATGAGAAATCAGTTTAGAGAGTGTTAGGGTTTACAAGGCTTTTGGGGCATTTGTCTAAAGAATATTCACAAGGAAGGTTGGCGGCACTGAACCATTGAACCATCGCTTCAATTTCAACCTTCTGGTTGAATCAGTGAGTTTAAACAGTTCAACTGACAAAGTTCAATAGACTAGTTAAATGGTCCAATTCAACAAGTTGGTTCAATCACTTGGTTTAACTCCTCTAGTTCAACGTGTAGGATCAAAAGCAAAAAATCCTGAAGGAAAATTGCCAAGGATGGTGACATCTTGGATGCCATCAACCTTAATAAGGTGAACTAGCCGTTGTTTTTTAAATAATGATAGGTGCACAGACATCAAATTCAAGCCAAAAAAAAGGCCATTGGTTTTTAAATTCCCAAGCGCCAACCATGAAAGGAGCCCAAGCAATTTAGTGACCAACCCAGAGATACCCCTGAGGGCCGAAGGAGCCAGAAGAGACAAGATAGGGAAAAGACAAAGTGCCAGGTGTAGGAGTAGACAAATAATGTAAGTGGTGAAGGGAGGTGTCAGTTCAAGAAATTACTCCAACAGATGACACAGTGCCTGTGAATTAACCATTGGGAAGTGTAAACAACTAGTAGTGCAACCGGTTTTCTTTATTTCACATTTATGAGTAGACAAGTCATGTAATCACCTTGAAGAAGTGGCCTTATAAGTAGACAAAAGGGCACAGCTTAATGATGTTTTGAGTGACTTGTTCATCCCAATGCTCATAAGGCACATGGGTCACTTGTAAAAGGGGTGCCAAAAGGCCTCCTTTCTTCTCCTATATATTGAGGACTTGTCATTTGAAAATGATCTTCCACATTTGTAAGGTGTAGCCCTAGCAAAATTTCACCTGAATCAATAAACACATTTTCACCTCTATCTTGGATAGATATTTTTGTGTATGTCTTGAGTGTTAGTTTGAGTTTAGTCACTATTTATTGATGCTTTCACAGGTCCAACACCAACATATCTATTGTCTACAAGGTGCCATTTTTGTAGCTGACAAGGAGAGTTCTATTTGGAAGTGAAGAAATAGAAGAAATTACCTTATAGTGTGCCTTTCATAGCACCTTTGGTGAATCTCTATTTTTTTGTATTTTCATTAAAGCCTTCCTATTAATCTCTTGCAGTCTGATCCTTCTACTAGTTTGGAGCGTATGTGTGTGTTTGTCTGATTTTAGTGTGAGGGTGAGAAGGTCAGATTTATTTTGGTGCATCACCTCCTTTAGAGTAGTTTATTTTCCTACAATCTTTCTCCCTTTTCATCCCCCCCCCATTATATATATATATATATATATATATATATATGTTAACACTTGCTAGAATGAATATGATGCATCAAAGGGAGCTAGCCCTTACCTAGAGACTCTCCCCTCCAGCTTCATTGGTCCCATAAGTGAGAGGGAAGTTTCCATAGTTGTGAGAAGAAAGTAAGAGCTCAGCCTCCTGCCAAGGGTGCAATCTTTTGTGTCAACAGTTTTGGCACACCTAGTGGGACCAACTAGGACAAGTTGTGTCCAAAGAGTTGAATAATTTTTGGTGTGTTCTTCAACCAACTAGCCTTTGGAGGCTTTTGCATCAACACCAATGGCGACTCTGAGTTGAATCTGCTAGTTAAGCAGCCTGGTGCCATCATAAATCTTACTTTTATATGTATAATTCTTTTGCATAGAATCATGGACCTTGTATTCCTTCATATGACTATGATCAGACTCAAGATTTTTAGAGAATCACCCCAAGCAGCCCTGCTAGTTGCCCTGTAATGTTAAGGGAAATGGCCTTGGAGTTTGAGAAGTAGATGATGGAGATTGACAGACTGGAAGAGCAGTATGGGTATCAACAAGAGCTAATGTATAAAGAGGAGTGTTTGTTTAGGAAAGCACAGGCCTTGTAATCCATGGAGGAGGAGGTAGCAAAATGGAGAAATCCATTTATTCAAGGTAGTTAGCCTTGTGTGCCCCCTCCTATTCTAAATAAATCCCCCTCTTTTACACCAAATCCTTTATATCAAATAGCACTCACCCACTCCAGCTCATCTGATGCATATGCTCTCAACCCCTTGTGCCTGGCTTTCCAACACTAGAGGGCATTAGAATAACCTCCCATGGAGATGAACCTTCTAAACTCCTTAGATCATGAATCTTCCATTAGGGGGAATACCACTAGCCAACATGTCCCTCTTCTAAAGACCCCTCCAGTGCATCAACAATCTCTTCCTTGCATTCCCCAACCTCCCCAAGTCTTTCAAAATGATGTGCAGATTCCAAGTTGGAGGAAGGAATGCCAGGAACTAGCCCAAAGCTTTGAAGAGGATGATGTTAGTGACCTCCAAGAAAGACTCTTTTAGGATAATCTAGCCAAGCAAGTTGAAGATTTATAGGTTAGGATGAGACTGCTTCTTGAAAGAGAGATAGAACTTCCAGACCTCATGGAGGAGCCCTAGGACCTTAGAGAAGACAAAGTTGCTGCTTGTTCATAGGAGCAAAATTCTAATTTTAAGATCCTAAACTAGGGGAAAATAGTAGAATCATGGGGCAAGAAGGAGGAGAAGCAAGGTTTTTCTCAAAACCTTGAAGAAGCTGAAGCTACTCAAGATGATGTTGGTGACCTCAAGGAAAGGTTATTCCAAGAGGATCTAGCCAAGAGAATTGTAGAGTTGGAATCTAGAGAGAGATTCCTCAGCCAATGCATGATGGATGGTTCAGACCAAATGGCACATTTTATGACTAAACACACCCCATCTACACACTTCTAAGAGAGCTATCAAGCCACACCTAATATAGATGAAGTGTTGACCAAGTGGAAGGAGGAGAATCATTCAATTCTAGCTTAAGGACTGCCTCCTCTTCCACGTGTTTTTCCCACTTCACCCCTTCTCAAGGAGGAACCTATTTTTCAAGAGGTAGGTGAGGAGAAAAAGATCTAATCTTCAATTCCCCAAGAGGCTATCATGAGTGACAACGAAGAAGAAATCATCATTGATGCTTCTTGTGAAGACACCATCGGCAATGGAGAAGATGTAGTTCTTGAATATATGCAGATGTTCCAGCAATATGAGGAGGAATAGAAGCATGGTGAGCTCTCTTCCCCCTTGTTTGATGAACTTCCTTGTTGTTTTGATGATGAGGATGGCTATGCTAAAGAGCCTGAGTTGGAGCAAGATCAAGAAAATATCTTTGAAAATCTAGAGACCCTGATCTTTGAGGAGGAAAAGGAGAGGTCTGTCTTCCTGGAGGAATGCCTTGAAGAAGAAAGCTTTGAACAAAGAGGTGATGTTTTGTGGGATGAGAAATCAGTTTATGATTCCATTTCAGACATCACAATTGTCACCCTTCTTCAAGAAAGCCAAGAGGAAATAGAGGATGAGTCTGACAAAGCCTACAACAAGGCAGAAGGAAATAGGTTGGACCATGATGCACGGCAAGGGGAATGTGCATATCAAAGGGCTAATGGTGACGAGCTAGTAGCCATTAATTTCTTGGTGAAGAGCACCAACATGAAGAACCAACATTCAATAAGCTTTCAAGAACAAACAGAGTACACATATGTTGGGGGCATGTTCAAATCTGATTCACTCGGATACTAGCCAAACTAGGTGACAAGCAAGAGGAGCAAGTCACCAAATCTCCTTTTTGTTTAGCTACTTTCCTGCCACCATAAGTCTTCTTTCTAGGAAGGGGACTTAATAAATTTTCCCTTTGATATAGGGGGAAGCAAATATTCCTAGTTAACTATATATAGTAGTTTGTTTTTAGTTTCTTTCCTACTTTCCCCAAGTGCAGTTGCACAGGTAGTTTTTTTTAACCTTGTGTGTTTCCCTTTGCGTGTGGGGTAAAAGTCTTCATGTTTGATTCTTAGATCTTTTGGAGCTGTTGCTAACCTTTGTTCAAGCTACAATTTGACCTCTTGCCTAATGGATTTTCAAGGCAACTGGCTTTTAAGAATAGTAGGCATGCTTCCCCTGGGAGTCACCAATCTATTGACCATTTTTTGACCAACAAAGCAAAGGAAATCAATCCCCTTCTTCCCTTGTTATTTAAGGCCAATTCATTTTCTTTGATCTTACACAAGTCTAGGAGTTTCTACGGACTCTGTAGAGCTTGGTTTTTTTCTATGAGCTCAGTAGGTGAAATCCTTGGTAGATGTGAAAATAGTTTAGAGAGTGCTGAGGTTTATAAGGCTTTTGGGGCATTTGTCTGAAGAATTTTTGCAAGGAAGGTTGGTGGCACTGAACCATTGAACCATCACTTTAATTTCAACCTTCTGGTTCAATCGATGAGAATGGTTTAACTGGCAAAGTTTAATAGACTGGTTAAATGGTCTAATTCAACAAGTTGGTTCAATCACTTGGTTTAACTCCTTTAGTTCAATGTGTAGGATCAAAAGCAAAAAAAGCCTGAAGTAAAATTTCCAAGGATGGTGACATCCTAGATGCCATCAACTTTAAGAAGGTGAACTAGCCATTGTTTTTTTTAAATAATGATGGGTGCACAGACGTCAAATTTAAGCCAACAAAAAGGCCATTGGTTTTTAAATACCCAAGCACCAACCATGAAAGGAGCCCAAGAAATGTAGTGACCCACCCAGAGATAGCCCTGAGGGCCGAAGGAGCCAAAAGAGACAAGATAGGGAAAAGACAAAGTGCCAAGTGTAGGAGCAAATAGATAGTCTAAGTGGCAAAGGGAGGCATTGGTTTAATAAATTACTCTAGCAGATGACACAGTGCCTATGAATTGACCATTGGGAGGTGTAAATAGCTAGCAGTGCAACTAGTTTTCTTCATTTCACATTTATGAGTAGACAAGCCATGTAATCACCTTGAAGAAGTGGCCTTACAAGCAGACAAAAGGGTGCAGCTCATTGATGTTTTGAGCAGCTTGTTCATCCTGATGCTCGTAAGGCACATGGGTCACTTATAAAAGGGGCACCAAAAGGCCTCCTTTCTTCTCCTATATATTGAGGACTTGTCATTTGAAAATGATCTTCCACATTTGTAAGGCGTAGCCCTGGCAAAATTTCACTTGAATCAATAAACGCATTTTTACCTCTATCTTGGATAGATATTTCTATGTATGTCTTGAGTGTTAGTTTGTGTTTAGTCATTTTTTCTTGATGCTTTCATAGGTCTAACACCAACATATCTATTGTCTACAAGGTGCCATTTTGCAGATGACAAGGAGAGTTCTATTTGGAAGTGAAGAAATAGAAGAAATTACCTTACAGTGTGCCTTTCACAGGACCTTTGGTGAATCTCTATTTTTTTGTATTTTCATTAAAGCCTCCCTGTCAAGCTCTTGCAGTCTGGTCCTTCTACCAGTTTGAAGCATATGCATGTGTTTTTTTTATTTTAGTGTGAGGGTGAGAAGATCGGATTTATTTTGGTGCATCACCTCCTTTAGAGTAGTTTGTTTTCCTACAATCTTTCTCCCTTTTCATCCCCCCCATTATATATATATATATATATATATATATATATATATATATATATGCTAGCACTTGCTAGAATGAATATGATGCATCAAAGGGAGCTAGCCCTTACCTAGAGACTCTCCCCTCTAGCTTCATCGGTCCCATAAGTGAGAGGGGAGTTTCCATAGTTGTGAGAAGAAGGCAGGAGCTTAGCCTCTTGCCAAGGGTGCAATCTTCTCCATCAATAGTCACTATGTTTTTATTAATAAAATTTGAAATTGGAATAATATAGTGGTGGATTGAGGACCCACCGCATGGACCACTCCCAACTTGACACTTGTTGATGTCCGATTGGATGCTCCACATCTCTATCAATGGTAGGGACTCCCTCCAAGACAAAAGTAGACTCCACTAGCTATGGTCCTCATAGCCAACCTTTTACGTCGATCAAAAATGAAGTATATAAATCAAACCCAATTTTTTTGCACTGACTCATTGCTATGTGTCCATCACATGATTGGTCCACTTGGTGTGCTATAATTACACCATATCACCCTGTGTTACCTTATTCCCCTATTTAATCTACAAATTTCAATGCATGATATCTTGTACATACAGGCTCAAAATTGACCCATTCAAATTGCACTAAAAATCTCTCAATGAGCTCTACATTATGTCAATGATCAATCTATAAGTTGATGACTTTTGTTTTAAATCAAAACATAGATCCTCCTGGATCAATTGATGACTAAGGCATGTTATTATAATATGATTTAACCTATTCATGTTCAACTTAAGTGATTCAAATGTATATTTGATATAGAGGGATATAATTAGATGACCTGTATAAAAATAAGGTAGTTAGGCCTATTTTGTGTTATTATAAAAAGTGAAGAGGGGATGCTAAGAGTGTGCTAAGAAAGTGAAAGTAGAACATGATAATAAAATGACATAGATCATTTGTAATCAGAGGGAGGTCATGCAGACTAGAAAAGATATAATGATGATCTAATAGAAGTTCTACAATAGAGGATAAAGGTTAGAAGACCTAAACAAGCCATGAAAAGGGTTAGTTGAGTGAAGAGGGATAAAGATCAGTTTAAGAGGGCTTAAGATCAATTTGAGTGGTTTGAATAGAATAAAGAGAAAAAAGAGTATATCTCTATTGTAGAAGTAATAAGGATTTATGAAGGTGATCAAAAATTAGGTGACTAAATAGGTGTTGAGTCACCTAAGGGGTTGGATCCTCCTTTCAAGTTGGATCTTGATAAATCCAAGTGGGTACTTGATAAATTAGGGGTTGGTGTTTCATGATAATTTGGTGCTTAGCTAAAGACTGTCAAGTTGGTGCTTGATAGATTTGGTTTAGTGCTCCAAGTTAAGTGGGTGATCAACTAAATGTTGATGTTTATATTATAGTAGTTTAGTCCATTTGATTCATCAATGGTTTTAATACTTTAAGAGGGTTTCCCACGTATATTTTGTGTTCATGTGTTTCATGCTCTTATGTTTTGTTGTCTATGATTTTTGAGATGCACATGCATGTTAAGATGGTTCATACATAGTTAAGTGGAATTGAATGAAAAGTTTTGAAGACTGATTCACCCCCCTAGTCATATTGTTTTCAATAGTGTCAATATCACTAGGGACCTTGAGGTCATTAAAAACCTGATTGAGTATCTCTAGATGTAAAGGGAATGTTTTGAGAAGTTCCATCAATGAGGTTTGAGTGGGTGTCTTCTCAAGTTGCTAAATTATATCATAATATTTATTAGAAGATACTAAAACTTTTTTATAAATATTCCCTTTTGAGAAGTATAGGTGGATGGGTCCTTTGGGGGTACACTAATAACTATGATTTTTCTGCATTTTGTAGTAACCACACAATCAATAATGTCCTGATTGATTTTTGAAATAGTGGGTGATGATGTAGTAGGCTCTTGGGGGATACAAATTTTGATGGTGTTAATGTAGTGATATGTCATGGCATGATAGTCAATATGATTAAAATAAGAGGCCTTACCCTAGTCCCTTGGTGGCTTCCTATTTATTTGATCATGCTTGGGTAGGGGGTCTTGCTAAATTCCTAGCTTTTCATTCTTAGAGTGATTTGAAGTAATCTCCCCTTCTATTTCAATCTCACCTCTTTTAATTAGGTCTAGAATATAGTGCTTTAGTTACATAAATCATTCTATACCATAACCTTTGACTCTATGATATTTGAAAAAATTATCCTCATGGTACCAATTTGGTCAAGGTTGATGGTCATCCAAAGGTATAATTTTAGGAACACTTATTATGTTAGTAGTAATTAATTATTTAAGAACTATTTTAATTGGTACTCCCAATCTAGTTAGAGTTCTTTTTCCAGTTTGAGGCTTCAATTTGCCTCATGGTACTTGATTAGAGGAGACATTTGATTGATCTGTGGGGTTCCTATTTTGCACTATTTGAATATTCTACTATTTGGAATCTGTCAACCCATCTCCCATGACATTATCATTCTTTTTTAAGTTTATTTACTTACCCAAAAAGTAATTATCTTGATTCTAATTGTGTTCATTTTGGGAATATAATTTAAATGTTCCTTTTTCAATAAGTGCTCACTCAATTTGCATCCCCTTCTCAATGATCTCATCAAAAAATTTTACATATTAGAGTTTTAACTGATATTTGAGCTTAGAATTAAAGTTAATAACAAATATTTTAGCTATCTCTTTTTTAGGTATTGTGCATTGAAGGTCAATTGTTAAGCTTCTCCATCATTGAAAGAAAGATGCCAAGCTTTCCCCACTTCTTTGTTTGGTGTTATATAGGTCTATAATGGAGACATCATGTTCAATGTTGAATGAAAAATGTGTGACAAATTATTGAGTTAATTTTCCAAAACTAGATATCGACCCCTTTGGTAGATGCACATACCATTCTGGGGCTGGTCTAGTGAGACTTTTTGGCAAAAGTCTTAACATGTAGGCATTTTCATATGCAACTTCATGACAAGCCATGTAGAACTCCTCTACATGGTCTCAAAGATCACCTTTCCCTCTATATTTTTCAAATTTAGGTACTTTGAAGTGTGGTGGGAAAGGTATTTTCAAGATGCTCATGTCCAATAGTGAAGATCAAAATTCTTCATATTTATATTTCATTACTTGTGAGTGTGGTTCAATTTGTTGGAGAGTCTCCTTCAATAATTTCCATTCTTGTGCGAATGTGGGGTATCCAAGGGGATTAGAGGTTTGGGTGATGATGGCCATTGATTTTTTGTAAAAATTAAAATGGTTATTTATTATGTAAGTTCATTTATTCAATCCTCTAAAATAGTTTTCCTTATTTTAGCCTCAATATGGTTATTTCATATAGGTATGGGTCATTCTTCTTCTTTAAATTATTGGTCCACACCTTACTCTTATTTGATTATTTGATCAGTGTGTGTATTTTGATGTGTTGTATTAGGTTGGGTGGAGGGATGGACTATGTGTTATAGAAGGCTAAGGTCAAAGTTTGAGGGTAGTGTGCCCCCCATTTCAATGACATGGGCTAAAACTTGGTCATAGTTTCCATATAGGTATTGATCAATTAAATTCCTAACCTAATCATTATGGATGGGATTGAATCATTTTTCTTATCCTCTAGGGGTATGCATATAATTATGTGTATCATCATAATATTAAGTTAGATCACCTATATTACCCAATGGATCATTGTCTTAGTTGGAAGCTTGTTCTATCCTGAGTTGTTGGGCACAAGTTTGGATCACCATATTGTATGAGGAAAGGGGATATGTGATGAAGTTTGATAGGCGATGGGAAAATTTTGAATACTAATTCAATCTATAAATCAAATATACTAGTGGTTAAATAAGGTGAAGTGGTGATCTTTGTAATGACTAAAAATTACCAAAAGATAAAGCCTTGTAAGAGTCTAATCTAGCAAGAATGAAAGGGAGTGAGGGGATCTAGTACCTTTTATACTAGAAAAAAGGGAATTGGATGAGTGCTAGGTATGAAAAGGCAATTGATAGGGAGAAGTGATGGGTGCTATATTAGAATCTTGATAAGACTATGTATTGTTGATAATATGTATTATAAGGATGATAATAAGGATAAAAGTGATGGGTGACCACTAAAACTTGATTCCAAGACTAAATATAGTATTCAAGGGTGATGGGAGAATATGAAATGGATGGGGTATGAAAGATAGAAGATATATAATGGGAAGATATGAGATGAATATGAGAGGAATGGAAGCTATAGGATGGATATCATGTGGGTAGAAAATATAGAGGATATATGAGATGTTGTTTGGGATAAGTAATAGAGGATATAGGATGGATAAGATGGATTTTATAAGTTACTTAGGATAAAGATATATAATGGATGTTGTTGGATATGTAAGATGTGTGAAAGATATATGATATATATTAGATGGTATCTAGGATAGGGAGTGGAAAATGTGGGATGAGTGAACAACACAAGATGAGTAGATGGTATAGGATGGATTTGGTTTAAGATGGATAAAGGCTATTAAGATGGGTATTAGACTAGATGGAAGATGAAGTATTAGGGTCTAGAGGATATGATATGAGTGTAAGATTTAGGATGGATGTGGTTTGGGGATGGATGTGATGATCAAATTGATATAATGATGGAGTCTAAGAATGTATATTATCTTAATGGTACCTAAGGTGTCAAAAATAAAAAGGGTGGCTAACTCAGCTTACAGACAACATAGATCTAACACAACACTCAATCAACACATACCATAACAAGTCTTAATATCGTAAACTAAAAAGGGTGTATAAATCAATGCTCACACCATCTAATGGCTTTGTAGGTGAGGTTGTTGTCATGTGACCCATTACCAAATTAACCAAACCCTCTTGACCCCATCTATACTTAATGGCTTTTTAAGAGTTTATCCTACCTCTTATAGTGAAATGTGTATTATAATCAAAAGGTCATATATTAGGTTTATACAAGGGTTTCTAGAGGATTCCTTGATATAAGTGAAGATACAGTGGGGACCAAGTCTATGTAGGATGTTATCTAACCACCTTGTGTATTGGAGCTTAACTACCACTTACTCCAAAAAACCCTTTATAGGTAATTCTACTTAGATGCCTAAAAATAGCTCTCCTAATTTTTATACTCCACTAGAACATGGAGTCTGGTATATTGCATGGTGATGAAATATATGTTACTAAACCCTAATTATTAATCCCATGTGTGGGGATGAATTCTACGTCACGTGTTATCCTATACTCAAGAGGGATTACAAATAAACACAACACGAATAATTTTCTTGACTAATTACCTATGTGAGAAAAACAAAAGTATATATAATTAATCCATATAAAAATATAATATATACAAGTAATGATAATAAAAAATTATGATTTTGGCACCCCTCCTATAAACATGAAATTTAAAAAACAAAATGGGGTACTTAGATCTTGAGGGGTCCTACACAAAGTGGTTAGTAGTTTAATTTTTTGTAAGACCACAAATTCTTGCAAAACCATAGTTACATAATACAAAATTGCAACTAAAAACTAAAAAACCAAAACTTCAAGGTAAAATCATAGATTTCAAGTTGTGATATTGAGATAATTATCTAATCATGGTAGTTGACCTCCAAAACCATGATTGTTAAGTAAAATCATAATTACAAATGTAATATCACAACTCTTAAAGTTTCACAATTTTCAATATTTCAAAAAAAATGAAAATTATAAAAAATTAATGTTTTTAACTATAGTTCAGAAATACTAGTGAGATAGGATATTCTAAAATAGACAAGGTTTACTGAAAAAACTAGTTTATGATAGTTACAAATTTTTTAGACTTATATCTTTAATAAATTCTTTTTTAGATTCTATATATTCTAATATCTAATATAATGATAAATTATGTGATTCTAATGATTATCCAAAAGGTCAGTGAAATATATAAATTTTGATCCTATTTCTATCTAAATGCAAAATCATAGATAATAGAAAAAAATGTAGATCTAAGACTTATGGTATTGTAGTAAGGGGTAAAAAAAGGTTAATGGTGAGGTGTTTTGGTATTTTTCTTGATCTTCCTCTTATACTTGTTGGTCCTACACACATATGGAAAACTTTAGAATATCCCTTGTAAGTACATAGTTAGGCAAAAATAATCAAATGCCAAAGTAGTTTAGGTGGAAAAATATAGTCTTGGCTTATCATAGGAAACTTTATAAATGTCTAACAAAAGATAGATAATATTTTGTCTAAAAATTAGAAATTGATAGGTCAAAGGTTTTATTAGTTTGGTATTAAAGTAAAATACCACAGTTCTTGATGGAAATACCATGATTACCAGGTCAAGGTCATGATTAGGAGAGTTACAATATTATAGATTATAGATAAGATAGCTAAAGGCTTGACTAATTCTTCCTCTCCTTGCATACAAAGGACATAAGCACCCCCCAAGAAATAGAAAAAACAATAATATCTTGTAGAGGATATTAACAATAAATAAGGGATAAGAATTTAGAGAAAACCATAGTCTTAGCAAAAATATGATTAATAGAGTAAAACCATAATTACCAGGTCAAAATAATAAGTTCAAAAGTCATGGTATTACATCTTAGTCACAAATAGCCTAAATTCTTGATTATCCCTTCCGTTTGCTACACATAGAAGACAAAGACAATTCTAGAAAAAAAAAATAACCTTGATAAAGGGTTAGTAATAAGTAAAACACAAATATATCACTTTAACTAGTAGAGCCTGTAAAACTGCAACTTGACCTATAAGATCATTATTACTAGGGCAATATCACTACTTAAGAAATAGCAATTTTTTATAAATCCAAAAACCTAAAAAATCTCTAATAATTAGCAATCAAAACTAACTATCATGTAATATTTCTATTCAACCTACAATACTGCAACTACAATATCATAGATACTAGTACAAAATCATAGATTGCCTATACATGATAAATTTTCAAAATCTGGTCTTAAATCCATGTCTAGTTATTCCTAAAAGCTTTCAAAGGTCTTCTAGGAAACTTAAAAGGTTAGATTAAGGATTAATCTCCCACTATTGTCTCCAAAATGTAGACTAAATATTAGATTTACCTTTTATTATTATTTTTAGAAATAACAACCTAAAATCTAAACATATCAATAAGAGGGGATAAAAGAGATAATTATATTTTTAGGGAGATTCTTACCATCATTTTACCTCTTTATAAATCCTCTCCAATATTTCCAAGTGGATTCTTGATGCCAAATTAATGAATGTTGGATTACTTGTGTTTGCTTGATAATGGATTTTAATGGACAATTATGCTTGATAATGGCTCTTGATGGATCCAATAAGGATGGTTAAGAGTGAAAGATAGAAAGATAGCTTCAATATTTATTGTTAGTTTTCATGGAAGGGGTGACATAGTTATATAGGAAGTGGAGGGAGAGATCAATGGCTCAATTTTAATTTTGATCCATTGAGATCAATGGCTAGGATATTACCAAGGAATTTAAAATTCCTTGAAAATCTATAGAATGGAAAATTCTAGAGGAGAAGGGGCTCAAATGGATGAGATTTCTAGAATCCTCCAATTTTAGAAATCTCCTATTAGGGTTTAAGATTTTATGAATAACTAAGAATAGGGTGGTAGTTGGGTAGGTAGAATAAATTATATTTTTAAATTGGAAAGTGGCTTAGGGAGTAAGTTAGTAGGTAAATGGGTTTTGTTAATAGATTAATAAACGGGATTAATTGGTTATGGTATGAAGCAAGGTTTTTAGGATATAAGGAATGGGATATGGGATATTAGTCAATTAGCTAGGCAATGTAGTTATAGGTTAAATTATTGAAATTAGTGTAATTAGCATGGTGAGTATATTTTAGTGCATACAAAAACATATACCCTACCTTTCGGATTTGTAGATCCCAAGCTTCCATTATATGATGGAAAAGGTGATCATTAAAAAAACTAGAAATATTTATATACAACATGATTAGATTGTGTAACCAAAAAATATTTATTGACCAAGTTATTTCCATGAATTATTAATTATTATGTTTTCAAGTGGTTCTATGACCTTCCACATTAATCAATTAGCTTACTCCTCCCTCTAATAGATCAATTCCTAACATATTATTTTATCAACATTGATGATAAAATATCATATGCAAAAAAATGCAAACTCAAGCAAGGGTGATCCAAAACTTAGAAGCTTTGGTTGAAAGATAGTTCAAGAAACAAGAACAACACAATTGTAATAATGCTACCTCTAAGAAGAGATGTTTTATTGATCAAATTTGCAGATCCAAACATATTCCTATCTCTTAGAAGAGATGTCTAATTTCCTTTGTAGGTTACATCTTCATTTATACACATTTTTAAGGTATTAGGAGGATTTTAACGATCACCAATATCAATGGAGATTAAGTGGTTTGACTTCCATGATTCATAACAATACATAATTCAAGGAATTACTATTTTTAGAAACTTACTATTTTTAGACTACACTACTAAAATTGAAATTTATGGCACTTCCATTTAGTTTTTATGGGTCAAAACCCACTAAGTAGAGCTTAGTTACATCTCATGGTGTTCCCCTCATTCTTATCTTTCCAACAGTTCAAACATGGAGTCAAACGGAGCTATGGTGCAAAAGTTATGGCTCCTAGAAGTTTTGCCATTAATTGGGGTAGAACCGTTACCCAAATTGTCACCTAAAATGTTGCTAGGATCAAAGGGTCCAATGAGCCAATCAATGAATATGTACTTATATACATGACCATGTTAGCTAATATGACTAATCCTATAGTAGATAATTAGTTTCAAGATAACTTGCATATCCTTCTTGCACCACTTCATGAGTCTATATTATTCAATAAAATTACCTATTTTGATGATTATTCCATGCAATTAAAGACCAATAGTTTAATATCCTTGAATTTAATTATCTTAAGTATGCTACTAATACTACTACTTCAAATTCCAAGTTTAAAATCAAGTGAAATTACAAGGTTAAACCAAATGAGAACAAGAATAAAACCAAGATTATAATTAACATAATATCAAAACCTAGAAATAGGCTTCTCTTACCTATTCCACACAAGAGGAATTTTTCATGATTACCTCAACCTCCTCACAAATTTATAAAAATTTACTTGAGCACAATATTTTATCTCTCCCCCTACTACTAGTGGTTTATACAATAAAAACTCTACCTAGCAGATATGATCAAGATGCTTATTATGATTATCATAGATGTGGTGGACACTCCACAAAATAATTCTTCAAGTTAAGGTATAAAATAATATATATTATTAATTACAAAACTATTGAATTAAGCACACCCATAGAGTATTTTGGACCACTAAAAATGGGAACTATAAGTTCAAAATCTTTAATGACCCATTTTAAAATCATGAGGAAACATCAACTAAATATGATTATTAAGTACAATGTGTAAAATTCATATACTCCTCTTGAGACATATAATTATCTAATTAACAATATTATTTACACACTTATGATTAGATTACCATAGAATCCTATGATTAAATTTGATAATAATGAGATTTTTTATGATGACTTTGATTTATATGCATTATTCATATGAGCTCACATCAATTATCACTATATACATAGTGTGATCATTGATAATGGTTTAAGAAAAAATGCTTTTACCATGACACTTCTCAAATCTCTTGGATATACACAAAATAGTACAAAAGATACTTCAAGTGTGATCAAAGGGTTTAATAGACATACATAGACACCATTAAACACATTTTAATACCTCATTAAGTAGGACCCACCATATTAGTTAATTTATTCTTAATTATACTAATTAGTGGGGTCATTGACATGTTTTTGGTATGCCCTGAGATTCACAATCTCCTTGTAATACCTTTTTTATTATATTAATGTATCAAGTATATAAACTATAATAGGGTAGTTAAAGTTTCAAGAATTTGATATAAGTACATTCTTCAACCAATGGTATTTCCTCCTCCACACCCACCACCACTGAAATTGGTTGTTATTCCTATTCATGATCATTATATATAGGTGGTTTCTTCTTAAATTTTATATTATCATTCATAAGTAGTTATTAGTCCCATCTAGGATCTATATATACATTCAATATAGAGGATAATGGTTTATTATCCTAGGCAGCCACTTTCATGGCTTATATACCTAAATCTAGTCATAGATACTTTAAAATTTTAACTATTAGCACATCTTAAATGACTCAAATTACACCTAAATACATGACTCAAATTCACCATTCTTGATATCCATTTATCTATATACATGCTTGATCCTCTATTCGTCATCACTACTACATAAAACTTTATAATTTAATGCTCAAACCTATGTTACATCACTCTAATATTAACTCCAACTCACGAAAATTATCCCTAATTCTCAAGGATAGGTTTATGCTATGTAGACATGTCCACTCATGCAAACTTGTCAACCTAGAGTGTCCTTGTCCTTGTACCAAATAGTGTCTAGTTTCCAAATTCAAAATATTATTTTGGATCTTCCTACATGTTTCATAGAGTTAGTTAAAGGAAATTATAAAAATGTTTCACTATAAATACAAACAAAACCCCATTCATTATTCCTAGTTTAGAACTATTTATTGATCACTTATGCATTATTCCACATTGATAAAATATTCCCTATTCTTACCAAATTAAAGATCATTCATAAGGACTAGTCACAACCTAAGGATAAAACCTTTTAAATCAAGTCAAGAGTTATCATTTTCAAGTACCAAATCCATATTTATATGAATATACATGTAGTCAAGGGTCACAATTGAACAATCACTCTATCTAAGAGAACTACATTTATCTTGATTCCCTCTTTTGAGTATGTGGCTACATATACAAAGGTCAATAATCAAGGGGGTGATTGGGGTCAACTCAAACCTTACACTTCCATTGTCTTTTATGAAAATTAATATATCTAAAAAAATACCTCTAGGGGTTCTGAATAAAATAGGAGATAAATAATGATATTTGCATAAAAATATTATAATCGTAGCATCTCATCCCACTCAGTAAGGATAGGTACAGAAGGTAAAAAGTTAGATTTTTGTCATAGTCAAGGCAAAAAAGTGTAAAAAAACATATGTGGTTGGAATATGATATTATCATAAGAGCATGGTCCTATCCAAAAAATATATTCAAATTTTATTTATGGTCTTACATTATCACAACTCTAGATTTATCTATTTTCACTATTAGTCATCAGTCACAGTCAACTTTGAAAAGTCCACAATCAACATACATGACTAGCCTATACTATTGTCTATGGAGCATGGTCCTATCCAAAATTAGTTTCTGATTCTGCATGTGATCATGCATAATCACAATCTTTCCTTTTATTGATTTACATTGTTAAACATTAAAAATAGTCCGAAAAAGCCCAGATTCAAGATAAGTACATTTATTCTTATTATTTTTAAAAAAAATATCATATTTTCATATTTATAAAGTTGTAATTAAAAAAATTCAGAACTATATATCCTTATCATTATAATATATTTTGATTTTTATACCTATTATACAACATATTGATCATTAAATAAAAAACATAGTAAAACATATTGGTGAACCTATACATTTTCAAGCATTATTTTTCTAAAAAAAATTGTAGTCTTTTAGATTATTTTACAATTTATCTACACAAGGATATTTTATTTTGATTTTTTTTATCAATTTCAATTTTTTATATCTTTTAATAGTTTTTTTAGAAACTGTGTTCTGGCAGTTTTAATACTAATTAGAGTTGTCATTCTAGGCAAAGCATTCTTTAGTTTTACTTGAGTTGTGATGTGAGAGGTACTACCCCAATACTAAAGTCATTAAATATTATATAAGTATTTTATTTTTCATTTACTTCATGGTATATCTAAAACACCCAACCACAAGATGCATTTCAACCATTTATTTTTGTAGTGCACCAATAAGAAGTTAGCCCAGTAATTTACTCTCAATGTACCTTAGATAAGGGATAGTGTGGTTATAGGATGGTGGAATCCTTTATTATTAGTTCCCTTTAGGCCTTGTTCACTATTTTACAACTAGGGTCAATATGCTACACTCTTAGTCTATAGTGTTTCTAGGGATATGTGTGGCTGATTTGTGGCTTACATACCTTCATATTATCTTATTATATTTCTCAATGTTCTTAGTATGGTTGGCCTATGGAATACCCATGGATAATTATAGTATATATATGAGGTATTGGTTAGTATTTTATCATCATATTACAAATTTTATTCTTATTAAATTTTTGTGGAGGTTTCCCCCTTGATGTGGCTTAGTCATAATATTTAAGTATTCTACTCTTTCACCAATTGTTGTTGTCGATCTACTTATTTTGTTCTGAATTTTGTGATATATTATTATATTACTTTGAAATATATAAGTAATTTTATTACAAGTGATATCATATATTTGATTTGGATAAGTTTATATGATGCAATTTTTTTTAGATCTAACATCTTGAGCACTATAAGGTCAAAAAAACGTAACTTGTGATCTGGGAAAAATTAAATTTTCCATCACCATAGATTTTTAATGTATATTTTTACAAAAATTAAATAAATTCTATAAATTTATTTACCGTGTTCAAATTAGTAGTCATGGATTCATCTCTACTAGACAATTTTAGTGGTATATTATACTGATGCATTTTTTGGGCTAAAATTTTTCACACTTGTACATGTTAATAGTCATTAGATTCATCTTGGTGAGGCAATCATAATGGTATCATTTATTGATACACTTTTTTTCAAGGTTATAACCCTCCTAGTGTGTGTTCATGGTTGGACCTAACACTCATGGATGAAGGAAAGGGTAATAAATGCCTAAAACTCCTCACAAGGATGACATAGAGTTAGAAACTTTGATCTGAGTATTTTAGAGGAAATTCAACAACTTAAGTTAGAGTTGCATGGCATGGTTTAGAAAACTTATTTAGATGTAGTTAAATGGGACCTCATGAAGATTAGAGGGGACCTAAATGTCTTGAAGGATCAATTGTAGTAAATAACTAGGTAGTTTGCCAAATTTTTAGCTTAGCCAATGAAAAATAAAGCTCCACCACTCTAGTTTGGTTCTCCTCCAAAAAATCACAATGCCAATCTTAATATGAATCTGCTATTACCAAAAGTGAAATTGGTCAGGTTTGATGGTAATGATCCACTCACATGGCTTACTCAAATTCAAAATTTATTTTATCTACATCAGACTCCATGTTCACAAAATTTGGTCATGGCTTCTCTATATTTAGAACCTAAGCAGTTCATTTGGTATCATTGGTTGTGTGCTCAAAATAAAAATAAGGGTGTCCTAGTTTCATGGTTAGTATTTTTTGAGGAGTTCTAGATTCACTATCACAACAATGTCTTTGAAAACTACTTTATCCAACTAGTCAAGTTACACCAAATTGTGATTATAAAGGATTACATTCATCAATTTCAAAATCTCTCCTTAAATATGGTGGCCATCGCTAAGGAAAATCTGACTAACCTATTTTTTGGGTGGCCTCAAAGATAACATCCAATTGAAGGTTTGAATGTTTCATCCTAGTAATGTATCTGAATTCATACCAAGGGAACAAATGGATAAGGAAAAAATATGATCAAACAAAGACCTTTCACTAGTGTTTATGAATGCACGAATACCATCATTTTTATAGCCTACCTAATTGACACCTTAACAAATTAAAGAAACGTGTGAAAAAGGTTTATGTTTTAGTTGTGATATAAAATGGAGGAAAGGACATAAATGTGTTGAAAATAAGTCATTTTATATTAAATGCACTATTAATGAGGAATAATATGATGATTATTTAGGGGTAGGTTTGGATGAACCTGAGGATGAATCTAAATATTCTCAACTTACTAATTCTTCTCATATACTTTAAAGCATTAGTACTCATAAAAATATTAAGGTGGTGGGTTTACTAAATAAATATAAGGTGACTATGTTGAATGACTCTAGGATTACACATAACTTCATAAATATTAAATTGGCTACTCATTTTAACTATTTCAATTACCTATCTCTAAAATTTTAGGTCATAACTACAAATAGTGGTACCATTAACTATTATATAAAATGCCATAACATTAAGATTGCTATGGAGACTACTTGTTAGATTCCCCTATGTTTTTTATTCTCATGGGAGGATATGACATTATTTTGAGAGTGTAATGGTTGACCATTTTGGGAACTATCGAGATGAATTTCTAGGAACTATTCATGAGGTTATATTCAGAAGGAAGGACCTTTTAATTGCATGGATTATGGGATAAATCTCCACAACTTGTTAGTTCCCATTAGATGATGAAGATTCTTAAAAAATGTGTTGAGGGATTTATGTCATGATTATTTTATATATAGGTTCAGCCAACCAAGGAGTCTACACAACTTGGTTTGTCAAGGGTGCTAGATGACCATTCTATTATTTTTGATGACATGCAAAAAAGACTTCCTCCAAGACACACACATGATCATGTCATTGGGCTCATTATGAGAATTACACCACCTAAAATTAGATATTATAGGTATCTCTATACCCAAAAGAGTGAAATTTAAAATATGTTATGGGAAATGTTGGAGGTAGGAATCATTCAACATGGTCAAAGTGAACATTCCTCTCTTGTGGTTATGGTGCAGAAGAAGGATGACACTTTGAGGATGTGACTAGACTATAGAAAAATCAACAAGTACACCATCAAAGATAAATTTAATATTCCAATAATTGATAATTTCCTATATGAATTTCATGATGTTGTTTATTTTACCAAGTTAGACCTTCACTCTAGGTATCATTAGATTTGAATATGCAATGAGGGCATACCCAAAATAATTTTTAGAACTCATGAAAACAATTATGAATTTATGGTCATTATTTTTGACCTCATAAATGCACCATATACATTTCAAAGTTTGATGAATACTATTTTAAGGCCATTTTTGGTAAAATTTGTATTGGTGTTTTTTGATGATATCCTCATCTACATCAAAAATCTAGAATATTATTTAAAGCATGTGAAACAGGTACATTCAATTCCATAACAACATTAGATTTATGCTAAACCTTAAAAATATGATTTTGGTATTTAAGAGGTGTATTGTTTCACATGAAGTAATGAAAGTTGATCCTAAAAAATTCTAAGTGATTATGGAGTGGCAGGTTCCCAGGACCCTCAATAACCTCTAAGGATTTTTGTAGCTAAGTGGTTACTATCATAGGTTTGTCAAAAATTATAGTAGAATTTTATCCCCACTCACCTTTTTGTTGAATAAATACTCCATCCATTAGACTTACTCAGCTATCAAGGCATTTGAATAGTTTAAAATGGCTATGTACACAAATCTAATTTTGTCTACTCCTAATTTTTCAAAAACTTATGTTAATAATGTGATGCATCGGATATGGAATGAGGACTATACTCATACAAGAAAGAATACCACTACAATTTTAAATTCACCAACTAAAGGGTAAAATAGGCTCAAACCAATCTATTATAAAATTATGATGGTTATTTTACATGTAGTCAAGTAATGAAGACCTTACTTATTGGGTCATAACTTTCAAATAAATATTGATCATGATAGCCTCAAATATTTTTTGGAACAATGATTGTCATCTAAATAAAAATAGAAATGGGTGACTAAAATTTTAGGATATGATTTTGAAATAGTATATAATAAATGAAAAGAGAATATGGTTGTAGATTCCCTCACCCAATGGGATGAATTGAGGCATTATTATGTGCCATGATCATGTGAAAGGAAGATTTGTAAGAGGAAACAAGATTAGAATGGGAGAATGATAGTGCTACCAAGGAATTGATTCATAATATTGATCAAGGTTTTGATGAATATGAAAAATTACATAGGAGTGGAATGCATTATTGTATAAATATAGATTATACCTTTTAAAAATTCTCTCTTCAAACATAAAATTCCTTAGGAACTTTGTGCCTCTCCACTTGTAGGTCACTCTATTCTTTTGAAAGCATATCATAGAAGTAAGCAATATTTATTTTGGGAAGGAATCAATGGCTATGTCCATAAATATGTGGCTAAATGCATGGTATTGCAATAGAACAAAGGTGAAACCATTAAGACCCTATGTCTTTTGTAGCCTTTATCCATCCCTAGCTAGTATTGGGAGGAGGTTTTTATGGATTTCATTATTGGTTATCATGGTCTAAGGGTAAAAAATGCTATCATGGTAGTTGTGGATCGGCTCACCAAGGATGCTAATTTTTTCTCCTTATCATATCCATTTTTTAGTACATTAGATTTTAATTTTCTCAATACAGATTACATGGTACTCCAAAGATCATTATAAGTGATTGAGATCCCATATTTACTAGTGATTCTTGGACTTAATTATTTGCATGGTTGGGCACCCAGTCATCTTATAGCTCATTCTATCATCATCAATATGATGGATAAACATAGGTAGTCAAAAAATGTCTAAAAGAGTATCATAATTTTTTTGTTTCAAAAAAATAGGACAAATGGGTTCATTGGTTGCCACTTGCCAAATGGTGGTATAACACTTATTTTCACACTTCTTCCAAAATGTCTACATTTGTGGCATTCTATGGTTATCACCCTCTATCCATCACTTTAGCCTTGATGATGCATCATAAGATTTGAGTTATTGAGGAAATAATTCACCATCAATAAGAAGTATTGGTTATTTTACAAGATAATTTAGAAATGACATAAAATAGAATGAAGCAACAAGCATATAAACACCATAGTGAGAAATTTTTTGACATAGGTGATTGGTTATTTGTGAATTTACATCCGTATAAAAGGATGCCTCTAAAATAACAAAAAAAGGATAACAAGTTGTCACCTAAGTATTATGGCCTTTATTAGATGTTTTAAAAAATTATTAGTGTGACCAACAAGCTATAATTGCCCTCGTCCACTCACATGCATTCAGTATTCCATGTATCTTACCTAAAGAAGGTAATTGGCCATAGAGTTTCCACCCAGATTGAGTTACTTGAATTATATGAAGAAGGTTGAGTCATTTTGGATCCTGATGATGTCCTTCACACATGCACTAAGTAACTATGGACTAATGTGATTAAGTATTTGATAAAATAGAATAATTTTCATTTTGAAGATGCAACATGGGATGATGAAGTGTTCCTGAAACAACATCCTGGTTTGATTCAACATTGAGGATAATGTTTTTTAGAGGGGAGGGGCATGTTACACCCTTAAACTATAGTTCATATAGGGATATGGGTGGCTTATTTGTGGCTTACATACCTTCATATTATCTTATTATATTTATTAATTTATGTTATTATTATAGTTAACCTATGGAATACCCATGGCTAAGTAGAGAGAGAGAGAGTGTGTGTGTGTGTTATTATTATTATAGTTAACCTATGGAATACCCATGGGTATATATATATATATATATAAACACACACACACACACACACACACACACACACACACACACACACACACACACACACACACACACACGAGGTAGTGGTTAGTCTTTTATCATCATAATGAATTATTTTCTTTTTGTATTATTGTGGAAGTTTTCCCTTAAAGTGGATCAATCATAATATTCAAGTATTATGATTTTTATCTAATTTCTATTGTGGATATGTTTATTTTGTTCTTAATTAGATGATATGTTATTATATTATTGTGAATCATCTAAGTGATTTCATTACATACTATATCTTAGAGCCTATAAATCAAATACACCCTATCAATTTACACCTATTTTACTTTTAATTTTACACATTTGCATGTCACTTAATCAAGTTAATGCCTGTAGTCATCTAAGGAAGTGATATATTAAGTGAAATCCTTATAAAGCATATTCAAATTCCTTTTATTTTTTCTAACATGGATAACATAGATAATGTTTTATCAATACGATAATGCACCTATTCAAAGTTATGTACAAATTAAATATGATGTCAATGATGAACATGATAATCTAGATAATTAAATAATGCATGATAATCAAGGTAATATTGAAGGCTATGGTAAAATTTATCCCAATGAGCTTAACGGGGTAAATCCTTGGCAAGTCATTGAATTATCTAATTTTCATCAAAGACTACATCAATATCCCAAATAGATGGATATGGTTGTCCAATTACTCCTAGAATCTAAGACTAAATGTCAAGCTAATATTTCATCATCTCAAGCATAGAAATAAGATCTACCTTTAAGAGTTGTTAGTACTCCCATTTTAGGTGTTTTAGTTTCTATTATTTATTATATTCATATATTATCACCTTTAGTTACATGTGTGGCATCATTCATAGGTATGGCTAAATCATAAGGTTTCTAATAAAATTCATATGTATATTTATACATAGGCATCATACACACCTCCCTTGATTACTATGCATGTCTCACCACCAACCTTTACTAAAGTGAAATCTCTTAAGGAAATTATTAAACCCTTACATGTTAAGGTGCTACAATTAGATAGAGGAATCTATAAATCTAGTCATTTAATAGACTCCCATACTTTATTTCACAATATTTTGGCACCTGAGATGGATCTTACCCACTAGCATTAGGATTTATAGCTCTTAATTTAACACTCTATGAAGTCAAAGATGATACCGAATAAAATCTTTTATCATTGTATGTAGCGTGCTTGAATTATACATACAATGACAAGTTATTAACCAATGTCTTTCCAAGAAGCCTTAAATACTATGATTGTGATGGTTATATTATATTCCACTTCAATATTTAAGGCATTCAACCCTTTGGTATATCAATTTATATCACACTTATCTATCAACATTGGTGAAAAACTATCTTATGCACAAATTTATAAATTCAAGCAAGGGTCCAATGATAAAATCATTGAATATGTTATTTGATATAAAAATATGCTAGATAAAATAAAAAATTATATGGCATACAATTATTTACAATATATCTTCACACAAAGTTTGTTATCCCCACTCCATTAGTCTATCATGTTCAAGAAAATCAAATAGTTTTATGAGTTATGCCATGCACTCAAAGAATATAAACTTGAAATCTTAGCTTTGAACAAACTCACATGTGCACCCAATTCTCCATCTACATCAAATACTAAGCTCAAATAAAACCAAGCTACAAATTCAAATCTAATGAAATCAGTAATGAATAAAAAAATAATAGTAAATGTAGTATCACAACCAAAAACTTAGCTTCAATTGATAGCTTCATGGAAGAGGCAATTTTCAAGGTTACCACAACCTTCTCATGTCTTGTTAAAAAAAATTATTAAATGCAATCTCATTTCTCTCCCTCCACTATTAGAGATCGATATGACAAAGCATAAACATAAAGGATTCAAAAATAATGCATATTTTTATTACCACATATGTATTAGACATTCTACAAATAAGTGTTTAATTATAAGCATAAAATATAAGATCTTATCCATGATAATAATATTGAGTTAAGCACACCATAAAATAGAGTAGACCACACAAAAATGACAATGTAAAGTTGAAAATCTTTAGTAACCCATTTCCAAACCATTGCACAATAGAAATTATAGATAATTTAGAGAGTTACATCATGCTTACAATACATATCCTCCTCATTTAACATATGGAAATATAATATGTGGTATTATTAGTACATTTATAGGCACATAAACATCACATACTATGATCAAATTTGATGATAGTGAGACTATTGATGATGATTCAGACATACATGAACTCTTTGTTTGAGCTTATATCAACAAAAACACTATACACAATGTCATGATCGATAATAGGTCAAGTGAAAACACATGTATAATTAACTTTATTCACACTCTTGGGTATAAATAACAATATTTATAAGATACTTAGGAATTCTCAAATCATTTAAGGTGTATAGATAAAATACTCTTGGACATATAATGTCAACTCTTCAGGATTGTTCAACAAAAATGACTACTCCATTTCTAGTCTTACAAAATAAATGGGTCTTTAATATGTTATTATGAAACCCTTTCATATATAATCTTATTTTATTACCATCCATAGCACATCAAGGTGAAATTTATATACATTTGATATGACTAACCTATACATTTAGTGGTATCTCCTCCTCCTACCCCACCACCGCCATAGTTTATTATTGCACCTGTTTAAGAGCATAATAAATAAATAGTTTTTTGAACTATTCTATAATATAATATAAAAATAAGTGTTACACCTATTCAAGATAACACTATAGAGACATTTATTATAACTATGCAAAATATTTCTATATAATAAATTCAAAAGAGAGTGGTACATCCTCTTAGATAACAAGATTCACATCAAAGAGTTGTTCAAATTTCAAAGAGATCTTCATCTTCTACAATGTGTCCAAGGTAGTACTTCAGATAGTTCAAAGTGTTCCATATTAAACACAAATAATAATACCTTCTTCCACTATACAAAAAACTCCACTAAGACCTACTCCTTCTCGAGTTATAGATAATGTAGGGGATTCTATGATCAGTGATTAAGACAATTACATTATGACACTTGATGCCTTTTCAAATTGTAATTCATCTATATGTAACACTTTTTATCCATGAAAATTCACCTACCAATTTTATGATATAGGGATACACTATTGTCCTTGCATTTATGGGATCATAGGCTAGTTTATTTTTCTTCCAAAAATAACAAAAAATACAAAAACATTCAAAAAAATGTCCAAAAATACCAAAAAGAAATGTTAAAAATACAAAAACATTCAAAATATTCTCAAAAATAAAAATGTGTGACCTCAACATGACATGAGTTTCTATTTTACTTCTTTACATTTATTATTTATCACATGTTTGGTAGATAACATATTGTCTTCCAAAGACACATGCATTTTTTGAGGTATGTGAATGTGATCTGTTAAGCATGAAATATACTAAGGGGGGGGGGTGAATCAGTATATTATTTATCTTATTTCTTAATCGAATTCCTTTTCTTTAACCACTTAACCACACATGCAAGATATGCAATAAATTTAAAATAATAATATGAACCGCATACGAGAGAGAGAGAGAGAGAGAGAGAGAGAGAGAGAGAGAGAGAGAGAGAGAGAGAGAGAGAGAGAGAGAGAGAGAGAGAGAGAGAGAGAGAGAGAGAGAGAGGAAGAGAGAGAGAGAGAGAGAGAGAGAGACCAAATTTTTACATGGAAACCCAAAGTGGGAAAAACCATGGAGAAAAATATCAAGTATATGAATGAGCACCAACACAAATTACAAAGTTTTCAAGCACCAAGTTGTCAGAGTACCAACCCATTTATCGAGCACCAACATATCAACTATTTGTGAGCACCAACCCACAAGAGCACTAATCCCTCTTGTGTATAAAACACAATTATCTCTCACTGGTTGCTTACTCAAGAAATGATAAAACTCTACAATATTTCTTGATTTTATCTCTTTTGAAAACAAATATAAACCATGCACTCTTGCATATTAAAAATAACTTTTCAAACCTTTATTTATAGTTTTCCAAATGACCTTTGGCATTCACCCCTTTTTCACCCTTCAATCCTCATGGAAAATGGTGCCAAACTTGCACGACCCTTCATATCCTTGTATTTGAAAAGTCATATGGTGACCCTTCATAATCAAATGCATCCTTTCCTCTTTTGCCTTTATCTTGGTGACTTTTTTTATTCCTCAAAGTGTCCATTCATGGAAAAATACACCATACCCTATTTTGTCTTCACATGGTGACTCTTGGAATTCCTCACGATGACTCTTCATGAGAAAATGCATTCCATTAGTCTTTTGTCTTTTACCCCATGACTCTTTGACTACTCCATGGGCCCTCTTTTGACTTATATGCAACCAAAAATATATTCATTAATATTAAATAAATATTAACACACATTATCTAAGATATGAATATTGAAAATGCCATTAAATGCAATGGGGCCTTTATCACCAATAATGCTAGACCTTTGACATCAATGACAATATTTCTAACATGATCCAGGACATACATACTATACATGGATTATTAGATACTGGTTTTGTTTCTATGTAGTGACCATGCCTATGTTGGGGGCATATTATTTTATAGGTTACATTATAACAAGTTATATCTATTTATGACCTAAAATGCCTTGATGAGCTACATACTTTATAAATGTTTTGATAATTACTCATATCTTATATTGTACTACATGAATATGATACTTTTTTATAATGTGACATTAATATATATGGATAGGGTAGAGTATTTTTGACTTATTCTATGCTCTTTTAATATTTTTACTTTCTTACATGATAGGCTAGACATTGTATGCTTATTATGTGTGGCCCTTAGCCCTATGTGTGTAATATTTTATTGTGAAACATATAAACATGTCCATTACTTTGGACCTTGGATCTATGTATGTAATATTTGCTTAAGAAACATTTAAAAGTATCCATTAATTGTGTCCCTTGGTCCTATGTGTGCAATATTTTTTTAGTATGTGCGACATTTGAACGTGTCTCTTATATGTGTCTTGACCCTTATGTATGATATTGTGTGTTATACTTATTATGTTTTTTGAGATTTATTAGTGGGCACATGATTTATGATATGCACTTTTACTATGTATTCAATCTAGAGATTATTACTTTATTACATGGCTCATTATTAAATCTATCTAGACATGACAATTTTATTCCTCACATCCAATATGTTACATGAATGCTTCAATGACAATTACATCACTATGATGACATACTATCCACATGTTGAAATAATTATACATGGTTCTATTTTTATCACATGATATCATTAATTCTTTCTTTGAAATGAGTGACTTGCAAGCTACATCCCTCATCTCAAAAGGGGGGAATTACAAGGGCTTTGTCTTAGATATCTAAGCTTCAATGAAAAGACAAATTTAGATATAGGATAGATTACAAGTTTTAAAGATTCAAAGTAAATTAAAATTTCATATTTTATGATAGAGTTCATATTTTAAAGATTTAAATAAGTCTCAAAATAATATTTGGGACAAACTAAATGTCTCAAAAATTCAAAATTTTAAATTTTAAAAAATTCAAATCTTGAAAGATTCAAATATTCAAATCTTAAAATTAATACATCAATACGATATATGACTGTAGACATAAATATTATTTATATATCACCTCAATCTTGTATACCTAGAAAGCATTTGTCATGGCTATACCCTTCAGTTACTAAGACCTTCTTATTGCTGAAAGGCTCATATCTGCTATATCTTGTGGTTATTGATTATCTCTTAGCTTGAACATATATTATTATCATGAATAGGTGATATATCCTACTTAAAATTATTTAAACATGCTTATTATCATCCTCTGTAGTTTTGGAACTGTACCTATTTTTGGGTTTCCTAGAAACTTTCCTCCCAATCAAATGCTTATGTTGATACTAGTGTCATATATCAAATTAAGTGTCTAGCACCCTAAAGCTTTCAAATTTTTAAATAAAATGTATCCTTGTGGTCATCCTAAGTTATTTTATGTGGGATATTTATAAAAGAGATTAGGATATATACAAGATCTACCCTTATTTATTCCTCAATAGCATAGACCTAATAAACTCACAAGGCAACTTACCAAAGGTACCTAATCAAGTGTTCAAGTGAGAAAATATTATCTACTCTCTCTTATTTCAATATAACTCATAAGGACAACTCATGTGCATGTCATAAGTACTAAAAAATCACTCCATGAACCATACTTTCCAAGTTACAACCTAGGTCACTATATGTACTTGTGTTTAACCCCAAAATGCGTGGTCTAAGGTGATCTTATCATTAATCTTAGATTTTGTATATATATATATATATATATATATATATATATATATATATATATATATATATATATATATATATATATATATATATATGAAATGGTATAAATATGATAATCAGATCTATAGTAAGCTAATTAGATGATAAGCTTAGATATAATCATACACTAAAATTAGTATGTTGAGATAGTTTAAATATGGAAAGTAAAACTATGCTAGATATAGAAATGATAAAGAAATAGTGTACTTAGCTTGTTATGATGCTAATGAAATTCTATATTTGGAATAAGTAGAACATATGCTAGAATAATTTTTTTTAATAATCAGTATATTCTATATTGGACACTTTTGGCACTTTAGACACTAACATTATTGGGATGGTTACATCAACACTATTATCTAGGTTTAACACAAGTGTGATGTATGAAATATCTAATAAAATAAGATGTGACCACCTATATCATTTTGGGTTTTACATTTCCTTCACAATAGTGTATTCAAATATGGGTCATGGGCTATCATTCCTTGTGAAATGGAAAAACACTAATTCTCCATCTTCATAGTGACCTTGGGGGAGAATGGGTTAGTAAGAACACAATGTCAATTTGAGAAAAAATACCTTGATATAAAAGGGTGTTTCCTACATATCTAATACTATATAAGAGGGACTCATACTCATTTATTTATCTCTTATGTGTTGGCTTGTGCATGGATCATACAATGTGTGGAAATAAAGTATGATAGTGACCTAGCTTGTAACTTAGTAAATGAGGATCTTTTATTAATCCTTGTCTGAGGCTTGTCAATAATATCTCCAAGCTGACCAAGGATGTTGATGAGGTTTCATGTGTGCTATAATGACAATGACAAAGTGTGATTTAATAGTTTCTTCATGACAAAGTGTGCTTTAATGTGCCTTATAGTTTTTTCATAGTTCTTTAGTGTTTGACTGAGTGAGGTGATTATGGATGAGTATGGTGATTTGAGGATGTGAAAAAGGTCCAGTTATAGGTCAATTATGATTGGATAGCTTGTGTGAATGAGTGGAATTCACTTGGTTATTCATTATGATCATCTGGGCATAGTTGGCTCTATGATAGATAAATCTGAATAGGTAGTTTTATGACATCAAAATTATCATTTATGGATGAGTCAGGGGGATATGGTCATATGGTTGATATCACATTAGTCCCATTTTTATATGGTTTAAGTCTCAAGTTATGAAATAAAGTGATACAAAATATATTCAAGTGCAAATTTATGTGCCTAAGCATTTTAATAGTGTTTTTTTATAGCCAAATTTACAATGTGGTAAGAAAATTTGAGTAAGCATTTTTGATGTTGTTATATTGTGCATATGTGAAGTACAATTAGAAATTGATCATATGGGTTTATTAATTTTTGTTCCTAGTTTATTTTTGCTAGTTTTTAGTTCATGAGATGTAGCACATCAAAAGATATGCATGATTAAAGTTGGCCTTCCAATTAGTTCTTGACGTATTTGGCTTTGTGGTAGATAAAAATTTGAGTGAGTAGATTAATGACATTATATCTCACACACACGAGGATTAAAAGACCATATTGATATATGGTTGTATTTTCCTATGTGAGGATATCATATGGTCTAAATTTTATATCATGTGTCTAAGTGGAGAAAAAGTTATTGAGGTCCAAAGTTAACATTCCAAGTAGATAAGCAAAGGTCCCCATACTTGGTCATTTTTGTATGATGTTAAAGAACAAGACCAGATAGAGATCTAATGGTTCATGGGAGTTAATACATCTATATATATGGTTCATAGTAAGTCAAATGGGTCAATTTTTTTAATTATTAAACTAGGTAAAGACCAAACTCCTTACAAATGGATAGATAGAGCGTGTTTATTCCAAGATGTCAAGATACAATGAGATGATGCCAAGTGTTTGATGTTTAACATTGAGTGGAGATAAAGATCAAGATTATTCCAAGTATAAATGGTGAGTAGGTAATCATACTAATAGATATATTTGGTGCACACTAAATTTAAGAGGCCATTGTCTAGCATTGTTAAAATAAGGACAATCTTGAAAAGATAGATGGAGCATGTGTAGTCAAGATTGAAAGATTAAAGGAGATGAGGTCAACTATTCAAATTTTAAAAATTTATAATTGGTGATGTGTTAAAGTTCAAATAATATCTAATTTATAATTTGGTCTTAGCTCTTCAAGTCTTCATACA